>CM065722.1:45795227-45812727 GCA_033310375.1 Conus canariensis | reverse complement strand
CAGAATACAGGGTTTAGGGCATCTGATAGCAGCAAGTTTACATGATAACTACGGCCTACAGGGAGATGCATTGATTCGTTTAAATCCTTTAAATCAACGATATCTAGACGGTTCAAATAATATAATGATTTGATTGGTGTGCATAAATGAAACAAATATCCATCATCCCTTAAACACACACACACACACACACACACACACACACACACACACACACACACACACACGTGCGCGCACGCACACCACACACACACACACACACACACACACACACATACACACACGTGCGCGCACGCACACATACACACACACACACACACACACACACACACACACACACATACACACACACACTACACACACACACACACACACACACACACACACACCACACACACACACACACACACACACACACACACACACACACACACAATCTACACACACCTCTCCTCATGGCTGCACAGAGACAAACACACTTAAGCTTCCACAATGATACTCTGGCACACAACAGTACACACGTAGACAACTGCACATTCAACATTCAAATGCGGTTTTGTTTTGACCAGTGCTAAACAACCTGAAGGGTGGGCAGCCCACTCTTGAACATGTACGCAGATCGATGCTTAGCTCAAAACCTGTATGCACAATTGTCTGCACCACGAGGATGCGTCTCACAGCTTCTTCGACTACAAATCGCGAACGGCTCTATAATTCTCTCCATGGTCGTCTGCACCAAAGATGATAACAGACTTGTAGAAAACACGAATATCAACGAAAACTAACACCATCAACGTGAAAGTGACAAATACATCACAACAAAGTAAAACGGAAGAAAGGAATGAAGACCAAAGAAAGAGGAGAAGAAAGAACGCAGGTGATAATAACGATAATAATGAACCATTATATTCCAAATGTGATTCGTCTGAAATTCAGTAATATGTCATTTACCTTCCTTTTTGTTTTGTGTCATTTGACGGCTCTGGCTGTCCATCCACTGATGAGAAATGATGTAATGGGTCAGTACGTATTTATTAATCAGATGCAGTGTCAGAGGTTGTGTTGGTACCGTCGGCTGTGTTCCAGTTACAGTTGGAACAACAGCTATTTTCATGACCCCAAAGGTCAGGGCCTGGTTGCCTGGTATTCCTCGGATCATCCTCCTAATTGTGTTCTACACAGTGACTCTGGTGAGGGGGGTAAAAACAGTGAAAAGGAAATGACCGATACGATGTGGCTGGGCGTGGTGTGATGTGATGTGATATGTTGTGTGTGTGTGTGTGTGTGTGTGTGTGTGTGTGTGTGTGTGCGTGCGTGCGTGCGTGCGTGCGTGCGTGCGTGCGTGCGTGCGTGCGTGCGTGCGTGCGTGTGTGTGTGTGTGTGTGTGTGTGTGTGTGTGTGTGTGTGTGTGTGCGCGCGCGCGCGCGCGCGCGTGCGAGTGTACTTTTGCGCTCTGGATAAACGCAGTTACGTGAGTAAGTGTGTAAATAATCCTATTTTTGATGAATGTTCCAAGACATTTGATAAAACAATAATAAAGAACGAAGTATGAACATTATGAACATTTATGTTAAAGCAGATAAATATAAGACTCAAAACAATTTTGATTTAGTTACTGGGCTACCCTGTCTAAATTCTACAGAGAAGAGTAATCGAAGGAAAAATCATTTTGAAGTGTGGCTACCTTTGTACTTCATAATATGAATAATTATTATTATATTGGGTATTTATATAGCGCCTATCCTCGGTCACAGACCAAGCTCTAAGCGCTTTACAATAAACACACTACCTCACTCACTCAACGGGCTGCCTATCCAGGTAGAGTCGGCCGAAGAGCAGCCTACTGGCGCTCATTCAGTCGTTTCCCGTACCATTCAAATATCAATAATAATTGAAGTCCAAACCAAAATAACTTTTTTCAGAGTCTGAATTAAATTTTCTTGTCAAGTATCGGGCATTTTGTGGTTGATCATTGAATGAGGGGTTTTTTTTAATGGTAAAAAGTCATCTACTCAAAGCGAAGGGTTTAGAATATGCATGCCAAAGGAGGGTGGACAAAGAGCATGTAAAAAAACTTGTCCAATGTGCTTGCTTAATGTAGTTTATAGTAGAAAGAAACTCGTGGAGAGCGTGGCAGCAGAGAGTCCTCAGAAGAGAAGCCCCCTTCAAGCAAGTGTTTCGGCCCTTATCTCCCGACACTCTAGGGGGGTTGGGCCACACCCGGTTCATGACTCCGGATGTCCCTCTGCTGCCCCTTTTTTTCCCATCTTGGGACGAGTCATGGATGGGATTCGAACCCATAACCCTCTGGACATGCTCATTTTCCACTTAATGACTCGCACTCTAACCACTGAACCACTGGGGCACCTGATATATGTAGGGAAAGTTAAGCCTCATGAAGTTCACTTTTGTTCCTCCTTGACCAGATCCAGCTTGAACACCTCTCTGCCGCTTCTGCCATTGCTTTCAGGGCTCTGGTTTTTTCCCTCCCTGCAACTGAGAGCTGCTTCATGAGGCTGTATGCAGACGTTCCTACAACCCCCCTAGCTCCAAGTTCTGCAGTGAGGACTTTGACCTGATAGCCTTCTCTCCTCAGGCTGTTTGCCAGATCAGCATACTTTTCAGTCTTGTAGATTTGAGCTGCCTCCATTCTGTTCTCATATGGCACCGTGAGCTCGATCATGATCAGCTGTTTGGTTGACTGAGAATGGACTACTATGTCTGGTCTCATGCCACTCTTGCTGATGATCTCTGGGTGACTCTTCCATTCTGGGAGGTCTGCAGTGCACTCCCAGTCATCTGCCCCGTCCAGCAGACTCTGCCTGCATGTTCCGAGTGGCACTGTTGTTCTTGACCATGATTTGCTACCTCCTGCCGTGAAGAATGTTGCGGGTGCTTTTGGAGTCCTGATTTTCCCTTTTGTGGTGTTGGTACTAGCCCAGACTGCTTGTACAATCTCTTTGATTGTAGGATCTGCTTGTATTGCTTATCGTTCACAGAAAGTACCTTCTCAGATATTGAAGATTAAACAGGATTTGTGGATAGTACGGATTTGCTTGCCTTTGTTTTGTTGTTTTTTTTTTAGATAAGAATAAGAAACTTGGTCTGCTTTCATGTCTAGATTTTGAAACGGCCTTTGATTCCCTCAACTGATCATTTTTGTGTAAAGTTCACGGCTTTCAAGTTTGGTAAGGACTTTTGCCAATGGATCCGCATGTTATGACAGTATTAAAACCTCGGTGTCAGTTAACAGACAGATGTCGGTCTAGTTCCCCGTTCAACATGGTTGCATACAAGGGATTACTCTAACTCATCTTTTTATTTTATGTGCAGAGATTTTGTTTGAATTATTCGAAAAAATGGGAGTACTAAGGGCATAAAAGTTGACAATAAGGAACAAAAAATGCACATGCAGATGACATAGAAATGACGTTGGAGGCGGATAGAAATTCGAAGAAACTATCGAATTAAACTATAAGTATTTTGGAGTAGATGTCTGGTCTCTTCGTGAATGCAAATGCTATATGGTTGGGTTGGAAGAAAAACTCAAGGATTATGTACATACAACAGTTATGCGTAAACTGGAATCTTGTGCATGTTAAACTTTCGGATATTTAGTTTTCGAATAGCCTAACACACATCGTGAATATTAACCTGTGTGAACATTTTGCTGAGATTGAAACGTTGTATAAGATTTGGTTGAAACGACAGATCACACCTCTCGGTATAGCTGCACTTCTGAAGTTGATCATACTTTCAAAGATGATAAATCTTTGGCCGTTGCTCCCAAATCCTCCTGATGATATTATTAACAGCGTTTACAGATCCGTATTTCAGTTCTTATGGAACAGAAACAAAATAATAAAATAAGTAGGGAAACAGCCATTCTAAGTGCTGACAAGGGAGGGCTATACCTGATATAAAAAGGCCATCCTGGCATTAAAACTCACCTGGCTAAAACCAATTCCGAAGAATGATTAGAACAGGTGATCTATCTTACACAAAATGTATTAAAAAAATAAGGCAGTTTGAACAACTTGGGCCTAAAACACCATTTTTTACATCAACACAGGATTTTGTTTTGTCTGACGTGTTTCAAGTTATTAATGAAGTTGTGAGGAAATTTTCATTCGATTCAGTGGGAGAATTTGTAGCAGAACCAATTTTTGTTATAATGGCAACGTATAGGTGGGAAAGAAAACTTTATTTTACGAAACTGGTTTGAATGTGGAATCTGTCAAGCAGCTGTTTGCTGAATGCAGATGAGAACTTCTTGTTATATGAACAGTTTTGAAATGGATTTGGTATGTCATTTGATTTTGTTTCTAAGCCAGTGTCCATTCAGGCTGTGAGAAGCCATGCAAGTGAATATGGAAAAGTTGTGAACATAAAGCTCCCATAAAAGAAACTTAATCGTTACATTTCCAGTCGTTACTTCCTTTAGTATATTCTTCAAAGAGTGTCCATGCTTTGCAAGCGTACAATCAACGTACACCAAATATGATTAATTTACAGAAAAGATACATAAACATATAGTTTTCATGAAACAGTCTGATATGATACAATCACCATTGTGCAGTACTTTGACTAGCTGGTGGCGTAGCCACCTCATGCTTGTTAGACACAATTAATTACCTTAAGATGTGGGGACAATAGACGTTGCAAACTCTCAGAAAAACCATACAGTATTTTTTTCTTTCTTGATGGAGACAAACAGTTGTTCAACACGCAGTTTCGCTGAGGAGTTTTGTCAGTAAAGCTACGGTCATCAAACACTGAAATACAGATGTCCAAAATGGTAATTTACAACTGCTTTGCTGAGCAAAAGACCGAGGTTAAGTTAAACAGTCAAATGTATTAGAGTCAAATGTATTATAGAACAAAAGGAAATAAAGCAACGCAAAGCAGAAAGATAGAGGCGACTTTCATTGTAATCAGGAAAGTGGGGTATATCTAATATATTGTGTGAACATATTTATATTTAAATAAGAAGAATCAAAATTAGACGGGAATACAAAATTCATCTTGTTTTGCTCCCCCAACTCCACCTCCTCTGCTCCACCATCTCTCTCTCTCTCTCTCTCTCTCTCTCTCTCTCTCTCTCTGCCATTAGGGGGTGAGCTGTCGTCATCCAAGAGGAGAAGACACGTTTTCTTCAGCTCCGCAGTTAATTAACGTTTTCTGTTAATTTCTCCGGTTTTCAGTCATAAAGCCTTTCAAGTCGGTGACAGTATCAAGATGCCATCAGCATCTCTCGATTTCAGAGTTCGGTGTGGCGGGTTCGTCGCCGTCTTCATCAGTTTTATGGCAAAAAGAGCCAGGTTCAAGCTGTCCATGTCGGTGCGTGTATTAAAAGTACACACCCGTGTCACCGGTGTCATGGTAGGCTTGGTCCTCACCGCCTTTTTCTTCAGCGACCTTCTGCTCCGATGCGGCGACGTGGAGACGAACCCCGGGCCGAAGTCGTCCAGCTCCAGCTCCACGAAGCAGTCCCGCCTGGCTCGTGATGGCTCTGTTCGCCGTACAAGTACGGACTCTTCTGGGACTCCTGATCCTGACCATGCTTCAAGTAAACCCGGTGAGATCAATGCCGATCACCCGATGCTAAAAGACATTTTTACAATGTTATCATGCTTAACCACGAAGGTTGACAACATGTCGGACGATGTAAAAGGAATGAAAGACTCAGTGGACGGACTAAAAAGGGACATGCATGACATGAAAGAGACGATCAGTGAGCTTCGTGTTCAAAATGACAATCTGAAGGCAGAGAACAGTATGATGAAAGATAGAATCGTGCGTTTGGAAGAGAAAGTTGATGATCTTGAAGGGCGATCAAAAAGGAATAATTTAATTTTTTATGGACTGCCAAGGAGGGAAGGAGAAACCAAACAGGACTGTGTGAATATTGTGCATAACCTGTTGACGGATGAATTGAAACTACAAAAGACCGTAGAGTTTGACAGAATACATCGCATCAACAATAAGCCTAATTCGCCTGTTATTGGCAGATGCACCTTTTACAAAGACAAAGAAGAAATTTTCAGAGCCAAAAAGAACCTTAAGAATACTTCAGTGTTTATTGGTGAGGACTTCACTCAGAGAGTCCGTGACATCAGAAAGAAGTTAGGACCACACTTAAAAGCTGCCAGAGACAACAACAAGAGGGCCACTATGATCTACGATCATCTCCTCATCGACGGCAAGAAATTTGTTCTCGATGGGGATGATCAGTTAAAGGAAGTTAGATAAAGGTTTGGCCGGCCTCTGCAAACAAAGTTAAACTTCCACAATCCTAAAAGTCAAATTTCCCTGGTTGAGGATACAAAGGTAGATAATGTTGACCAAACACCGGTTCCGAAGATAAAATACGGAAACGCACGTGCTGGTGGCCGTGTGTCATGTTTACTGAGAACAGGTTGTAGATGTGTACCGGCGAATTGTGAAATGCATGCTTGTTCTTCACGTGTTGGAATGATCTGTGACACCAGCCGTGACGAAGCTCGTGAAAATGACAGGGAACAACACAATGGGGAAGACAGAAGAGAAAATATAACCAATAGAGACATCCCGATGGACGAAAGTCTGAATGAGAGTACGAATGATAGCGAGTATGAAAATGAACAAAATGTTAGTGAAACACAGGTTAAAAATAAAGTACACTTGTTCTCTTTCCTTCATTGGAACGTAGATGGCCTTCCATCTAAACTGAGTGATCAAAAGTTTTTATCGTATGTTTATAATTTTGATTTCATTTGTCTTGTTGAAACGTTCATGGAGAAAATAGATTCCCATTTGTTCCCCTACCATTCTGTCTTTTGTAAACCTGCGATTAAGCTGACAAGACACGGGAGGAGATCAGGTGGAGTGGTGTGCTTAATTAAAACCGAGTTGATGGCTTATGTATCTGAACTTACATGTGAGCATGACAATATTATGTGTTTCTTATTAAATAAAACTTTATTTGGTTTTGAAAATAACATTCTTTATGTGTGTACTTACGTGCCTCCAATAAATTCCCCATATTATACAACAATTGAAATTGAAAACGGCATTGTTTGCCTTGAAGAGGTTATAACAGATAAGATATTATTGTATGACAACGTTGATATCCTTTTGTGTGGGGATTTGAACGGCAGAACAGCCAACATTTCCCTTTCAGCAATGATCAGTTTGATAGGTTCAGTTTCACGGATAAGAATGACAAAACAGATCTCATAAGATATTCTAAAGACTCGGAATTGAATGCATATGGAAGAATGATTTTGAATTTATGTATTGCTTTTAGATTGTTTATCATGAATGGAGTATGTAATGGTGACCTTGAAGGTCATTACACATACATAACGGAAACAGGGAGTAGCGTGAATGATTATTTCTTAGTTTCTGAAGATCTGTTCGATACTATTGGAAATTCTTGCCGTTTGCATGTTTCTGATATGATTAATTCTGATCATCAACCATTGGAATTTTATTTTTATGCGAAGAATGATGTGTTACGCAATGACAATGATTGGCGTGATATACCTTTATTTATTAAAAAGATAGTTTGGAATGATGACTTTGCTGAACAGTTTCATAATAGCATGCATTCAAGAAATACAAAAGAAAAACTTAATCAAGCCAGCATATTGATGGGTACTGACATTAATCAGGCATTACATTTATTTAATGAATGCATAAGAGAGCAAGCAGTATGTATGGAAAAGAAAATTTATACATGTCAGAAAAGGTCAGAAAAGTGGTATGATGATGAATGTAAAACTTCTAAGCGCTATGTTAGAAAACTTTTAAGAACATGTAGGAAATCATCCAGAAAAAATACAAAGTTGCCGGATACAAAGTTGCCACCAAAGGAGAATTCACCCGAAAAAGAGGCTAGGACAGCTTTTTGCAAAGAAAGAAGGGAATACAAAAGCTGTTACAGAGAAAGAGACAAGAATATAACAGAATTGTACTTGAACAATTGATTATGTCTGTAAATGACCAGAAAGAATTTTGGCAAAATATGGGTAGAGTTTCTAGTAAGAATAAGTTTCAGCCAAACAAGATCACAGTACAGGAATGGTTTCAACATTTTAAAAGGGTTCTTGAAAAACATGAGACTGACGGCAACAAATATATCTGTACAGGTGCTTCTGATGTTTCAGATAATTTTTCAGATAATGATAACGATGGTCAAGGAAATGGAAATGATGCACATGAGAATGATGATTATGATGATGTCAACTTTCTGAATCGGCCTATTTCTAAAGAAGAAGTCATACTCTCAGTGAGAAAATTGAAAAGTAAGAAAGCAGCTGGACCGGATGGTATAATTGGAGAGCTATTAAAAAAATCAGGAGATGATGTAATTGGTTTCTTTGTAAAATATTTCAATGTTCTATTTGACACGGGTCAATATCCTGATTTATGGAAAGAATCTATTATTGTTCCATTGTTTAAAAAAGGCAACATTAACGATCCAAATAATTACAGAGGAATTTCCCTTTCAGACATAAGTAGCAAAATATACAGCTCTATAGTTAATTCAAGATTACAGGAATGGGTTGAGCAGAACAATATTACCGGTGAATTCCAAGCTGGGTTTAAACGAAATTATTCTACAACCAATCACATATTTACACTTTTAGCAGTCATTCAAAAGCAATTTTCATGTAATAGAAAACTGTATGTAGCTTTCATTGATTTTGAGAAAGCGTTCGACACAATTTCAAGAAAATTACTGTGGCCTATTTTGTTAAAGAATGGAATTAAAGGTAAAATTTACAGATGTATTAAAAGTATGTATGAGGTTGTTAAAGCTCGAGTTCGTTGTGGTACATCAGTACACAGGTTATATCAATTGTACGAACGGTGTGAAACAAGGCGATATTTGTAGTCCTCTTCTGTTTTGTTTATTTATTAACGAACTTGCGCTTGAAATTATGAATAATGGTAGACATGGTGTTAGTCTCAATGTGGATATGATTGAATTGTTTATTCTTTTGTTTGCTGATGACATTATACTATTGTCAGAAACTGTGGTTGGGTTGCAGACGCAACTAAATAATCTTCATAAAGCTGCATGCCATTTACAACTTAAAGTTAATTTAGAAAAATCTAGCATTATGGTTTTTAGAAAAGGGGGATACCTAGCAAGCACAGAGAGATGGTTTTACGGCAATGTTAAGATGAATGTAGTGAATTCATATCGATACCTAGGTATCTTGTTTTCAACAAGATTGAGTTTTAAGCCTGCATGCCAAGATTTAGCGAACAAAGGGAAACGAGCTGCTATTCGTATTATTTGTAAGTTGAATCAGTTGAATAATAACTCTGTGAAATTATTCTTGAAGCTTTTCGATTCACAGATTCAATCTATGCTTCTATATGGTGCTGAGATTTGGGGTTTAGAAGATGCTTCATCAGTGATAGAAAGTGTTCATTTGT
Source organism: Conus canariensis (assembly GCA_033310375.1). Classification (NCBI taxonomy): domain Eukaryota; kingdom Metazoa; phylum Mollusca; class Gastropoda; order Neogastropoda; family Conidae; genus Conus; species Conus canariensis. Next base: position 45,803,295 of record CM065722.1, on the reverse strand, counting down.
TTGTGTTAAAGAAGTATTTAGGGGTAGGTATCAAAACACCGAATGATCTTGTATATGGTGAATTAAATCGATTCCCCCTGTTTATTAATTCTACTGTCTCTTGCATTAGATACTGGTTGAAATTAATCCGAATGGAGGAGCATAGACTGCCATTCAAAGCATATAAAATGTTATTAAATTTGTCAAATAGAGGAAAAGTCAATTGGGCTTCGAAAGTTCGGGATGTTTTGAATAGTAATGGCTTCTGTTATGTATGGGAAAATCAAGGTGTAGGATGTATAAATTCTTTTATAAGAGAGTTCAAACAAAGATTAATCGATTGCAGGTGGCAAAGCTGGAATTGTCATATGGATGACAGTAACAGATTTATAAACTATAGAAAATTCAAGATGTCTCATGATCTGGAGACATACTTACTTTTGGATTTGAACAGATTTATACGATACACACTAACAAGATTTAGATTTGGGATTTCTAATTTATCAGTGCACAGCTCAAGATATAACAGGGATAGCGAACGTGTCATGAAATGCCCATTGTGTAGATCTGCCACAGATGATGAAATTCACTTTGTTTTTTGTTGCCCTGCTTTCGATGATTTAAGACACAGTTTAATACATCCAAAATATCATAATAATCCTAGTGATTTCAGATTAACATTACTTTTAGCATCACGAAAGACAGAAGTCGTTAAAAATCTTGCTGTATATCTTTACAAAGCCTTTAAGAGAAGGGAAATAGCTATATCTTGATTTATCAAATTTGTTGTTGTATGAATGTGAATTTGTTGTTTGAATCTATAAATGTGCGAATGTAATGATTTTCTTTATTGAATTTCCATTATTTTCCTTTGTAAGTTGGAAACTGGTTTTCAGTCTTGCATTTGACCTAGTTCTCATGCTTATAATGGGATGACAGTGTCATTCATATTTGTATCATATATTCATTGTTATTGTTCACACCCCTTCAAATGGGGCTTTGGCCTTTTTGAATAAAATTCTGTTCTGTTCTGTTCTGTTCTCTCTGCCATTATCGCTTGTCTTAATTCCTCTTTTCACGGCTACAGCTATGAATGTGTCTCCCGGGACCAGGCTGCTTCCAATTCAGTAGTGGGGCGACCATCCCCAACTCGGCGGGTCCCCGGGTGGCGGATAGGGGAATGGCCCTCAGATATGGGGGTTAGCTGCGATATAAGTCAGGCTTGCCTGGCAGAATAAGCAGTCCCGGACCAACTGGCGATGTTCCTATCAGGACGGGGTGGGTCAACAGGTGGCACTGTTGTCCTCACTGAAATACCCCATGTGTCCTATGACGGGCTCATCATGCGGTCAAGAGGCGCGGTATAACCTCTAGCCCCGGGGTGGGATCCCCGGAGAAACAATCCCCCCTGTGCTCACAGGGCAGGACGCACGGGCCATGAGCTAAGGGTGAGGCACCCCGAAAGAAAACTCCAGCTGAAGACGGAGGTATCGGGCCACTGGCGCAGCTTAAACCACGATACCACGCATATACGCCTCCATGATGATGCAGTCCACAGAATTTCGATGTGGCGCTCGACCTTCGGAGACCCGCCGGGGAGGTCGGGAGCCGGGCCCTATGCCTCAAAGGGGCCCACCCCAAGCGGTCGGTGGTCAGACAAAGAAATTCTGCATGTCAATGCGACGAAGAAGGAGACCTCATCCTCCTGCTAATGCCAAGCAAACGGTACCACCCAGAATGCTCAACATTCTCCAGTGGAATGCAGAAGGGGTGCATAAAAAGAAACTTGGCTTGGCAGAAAGGATGCATCAAGAAAATATTGATATCGCATGTGTCCAAGAGACACATTTGACCGTAAACCATCGCTTTCAAGTGAGGGGTTACGAGACCATCAGGTTGGACCGTGAGGAAAGAAACAAAGGAGGGGTGCTTATCTTGGTGCGGAATTCCATCGCCGCACAAGAACTCAAGATCAACACCAATCAACAGGCAGAGATCCAAGGTATTGATATAGTCCTTAAGGAACGCAACATCAGGATCTACAATGTCTATTGCCCTCAAGATCGTGATCTTTCCCTCACATACATGAACATCCCAGACAACTGCGTGGTGGTGGGTGATTTTAACAGTCACTCAGAGAGATGGGGCTTTGAGGAGACGGACAAGAGAGGCGAAGAAGTTGAGGATTGGGAGATTGACACACATCTTCATCTCATTAATCAAGAAGATGATGAACCCACCTTTTACTCTAGACGCTGGATGACCACATCAACACCAGATCTAGCGTTCGCCACCAACGACCTGTTCGTCAGGACCACAAGAACAGTCCTCAACCAGCTTGGAGGAAGTGACCACAAGCCCGTCAAACTCTCTATCAACCTCAACTTACAGTGTCCACAAGCAAAGTGTTTTCCCCGCTGGAATTACAGAAAGGCGGACTGGACTCTCTTCGAGACCCTCACTGATACACACACAAAGCCAATCAACATCAGGCAGAAGGACTCAAACAAGATGGTTCGAGACTTCACAAAGGCCGTCTTGAAAGCTGCTACAGAATCCATCCCAAGAGGAGCACGTAAAGATTACAAGCCCTACTGGACGGAGGAACTCCAGAATCTGGAAGATGCTGTTACGGAAGCCAGGGACAGAGCAGAAAAGCAGCCATCACTGGAGAATAACATAGCGCTGAAGGAAGTAACTGCCAGATACAAGCTGTCCTGCGCACAAGCTGCAAGAAAAAGCTGGCAAGAGAAAACTGAAAGCCTAAATCTCGACAGGGATGGCAGCAAGCTGTGGAAACTGGCTAGAACCCTCTGTAATGAAACAACAAGTCACACCACTATAACAATACAAGAGAATGGAAATTACCTCTCTGGAAAGAAAGCAGCAGACCACTTCATAGACGTCTATGAAAACATCAGCAATCTGGAAGTCCCTCCTGAACATAGAGCTGCAGTGCACAGGGCCCAAGGTGAACTTCATGAGGAAGAGCCCAAGAGGAAGTCATGACCACAGCTTTCACAGAGAAAGAGCTGGAGGAAGCGTTGCAGAGCCTCAACCTGAAGAAGTCACCTGGACCAGACGGAATCACAAATGAAATGATTCTGCATCTTGGGATGAAGAGCAAGGCAGTCCTTCTAAAAATCTTTAACTCCAGCTGGAAGACAGGATCAGTACCACAGTGTTGGAGGGAAGCAGACATGATCCCCATTCACAAAAAGGGAAAGGACAAGTCGAAGGCTGACAGCTACAGACCCATCAGCCTTACAAGCTGCTTAGGAAAGCTGATGGAGAGACTTGTCAACACAAGGCTTGTCTGGCACCTTGAGGAGCATCAGCTGCTGAGCCCTGAACAGGCAGGCTTCCGCCAACACAGATCAACAGAAGACCAGATCACATTCATCACGCAAAGCATTGAGGACGCTTTCCAAGAAAAGAAGAACACGCTTGCTGTCTGGATTGACATGGAGAAGGCGTTCGACAAAGTCTGGAAGGACGGACTTAGGCTCAAACTACGGCGATGTGGTGTGTCTGGGGGGATGTACACCTGGATCAGCCAGTACCTACACAATCGCCAAGCCCGAGTCAAGATTCAGGGCCAGAAAAGCAAGAAGAAGGTGCTGAGACAGGGAGTACCACAAGGAGGAGTCCTTTCGCCAACGTTGTTCCTCATCTTCATAGATGACATCGTCAGAGAACTGCCAAAAGGGGTCAGAGGAGCGATCTACGCAGATGACCTGGTGCTTTGGTGCTCTGAAGAGTACACCACCACAGCACAGGTACGCCTCCAGACTGCGCTCAACAAGATCAGCGACTGGACCAAGGAATGGCTTGTCTCTGTCAACTCAAGCAAAACAACCTACACAGTCTTCAGCCTATCCAGCAAGAAGCAAGAGGCGAAGCTGACACTGAACAACCAAAGGCTTGCAGAGGAACCCACACCTACCTACCTGGGAGTGACCTTTGATCGCAGGCTCACTTGGAAACAGCAGATCACCAGATGCTGTAGCAAGGCCAAGTTGAGACTGGCGATCATGAGGAAACTTGCGGGGACGAACTGGGGGCTGACGAACGTATCCTGAAGAGACTCTATACAGGGAGAGTCCGACCTGTAGTTGAGTACGGGACATCAGCATGGGCATCAGCTGCAAAGTCTAACCTCAACCACCTCAATAAGATACAGAACCAAGCTCAGCGTGTCATAATTGGCGCCATGAGATCCACCCCAATCCTGAAGATGGAAGAGACCACTGGGCTACAGTCATTAGAGGACAGAAGGGACACAAAGATCCTCATCCAAGCAGCAAAATTCAAACGCCTTGAAAACCATCCAATGAACAACAGAATGAGCAGACCCACCAAGAGCCGGTTGAAAAGAGGCAGCTTCATCTGCCAGTCAAGACGCCTTGAAAGACAAAGCCCAGTCTTGATGGAACACGAAGCAAAGCCTATCCCGGCAAATGTCACCCACCCATCTTGGAAGAGGCAGGTGTTCCCAACAGTCGTCACCAGCATTCCCGGAGTGGAGAAGAGAGGAATACAGTCAGACACCCAAAGGAAGGCCCTGGCCATGGAGTACATCTGCAACCAATATCCCCAGGAAGACTGGACCCATGTCTTCACAGATGGCTCCGCCACAGAGGCAACGAGGGATGGTGGAGCTGGAATCTTCCTTCGATACAAAGACGGAGATGAAGAAATTGCAATTCCAACAGGAAAATACTCCACCAACTTCCGAGCTGAGCGAGAAGCCCTCTGTGAGGCAGCCACAACAGTCTTGCAGAACTCCAAAAGAACAACAGGGCAGGTGGTGGTCTTCTCTGACGCTCTCTCCGTGCTCCAAGCCCTCAAGAACTCCCGCTGCAAAGAACAGAACCATATCACTTCAGCCCTTGTTGCCCTGAGTGCCAGAGTGGAGAAAGTGGTGATACAATGGGTACCAGCACACTGTGGCATCAGAGGCAACGAAAAAGCGGACATTCTGGCAAAAGATGGTGCACAGAAGGAGCAGGCCAACAACCTGGTGTCATACGATGAAATTAAGACAATCATCAAGGCACAACAAGGAATAAAATGGCGCCTCCTGCATCCCAAATACAACCCAGAAGACACATACCATTTGCTGGGACGACGGGAACAGGTCAAGATCTTCCGCCTGAGGACTGGACCCAATCGCCTGCTCCACCACATGCACACAAAATTTGGCATTGGACAGAGTGGAGAGTGCCCTTGTAGTGAGGGACCAATGACAACTGACCACATCCTTCAAGTCTGTACGACGTATGCAGCATCCAGGAGAAAGTACTGGCCAACACCGACAGCAGTGGAAGCCAAGCTGTATGGCACCCTGGAGGAGCTGCGACGGACGGCAGCCTTCATCGAGGACACCGGGCTGCTCATCTAACGGGATGGCGAACGAGGAAGAAGAAGAATGTGTCTCCATGTGTGAACACAGTGCTATGAATGTGTCTCCATGTGTAAACACAGTGTTGAATGGTACAATCATCGGACCGATGCCACTGTCTGAGGCAGACTGGACAGAGACCCCTGCCACTGACTCCACCATCCACAACGCCTGTCATCGCCGGCCCTGTGATGGCCTGTCTGTGTGTGTGCCCCACCCTCCACTCACCTCCCACTTCCCCTCCTCCTTCCACTGCCTGCCCATGCCCGCCCGGTGTGGCTCTCCTTCTGCCGTGCCCAACGGCACAGTCAACGTGTCGGGCACGCAGCAAGGAGACACTGCCCACGTCACCTGTGACCCTGCCTTTGCCATCTCACCCAGGGAGGCGTCACTGGACAGCATGTGCTGCCAGATGAGAAAGATTATGTATGCTGAAATGATGTTCGGGTAAAGGCCGGTCTTATAACTGGTCCTATATACATGTGTATGCGTGCATCCATGCATGCATGCTTGTGTGTGTGTGTGTGTGTGTGTGTGTGTGCGTGCGTGCGTGCGTGCGTGCGTGCGTGCGCGCGCGCGCATGTGTGTGTGTGTGTGTGTGTGTGTGTGTGTGTGTGTGTGTTGTGTGTGTGTGTGCGTGTGTGTGTGTGTGTGTGTTTCGAAGGGATGGAAGAGTGGGACAGAATGGGAAACACCATAAACTAAAATGACCCATTTGATATAACGCACTTTATAATCAAGTCCTAACCAGAAACAAAACTGAGAAGCTTACCTTGGACAGTTTATACATTAATCACATTATTACAATGAATGACATGTGTGTGTTGTGTGTGTGTGTGTGTGTGTGTGTGTGTGTGTGTGTGTGTGTGTGTGTGTGGAGGGAGGAAAGGAGTATCTTTGCTCCTGCTTTTTTAATAATATCCTTAGGTGTGTAATCTACCGCTTTAGATTTTGGAACTGAAAAAACAAATGTTCAGTAATCGTTGACAAAATAACATTATGACCTATCTTCAGTTTCTCATCTAAGAAAATGCAGATGTTAAGCAAAAAAATCACTGCATTATTCTGGTTTCTGTAAACGCTGAATGCAACAGAATACTAAAAGAAAAGTGCACTGAAGAGGTCCAATAGGGGGCAGAGGGGATTCTGAAACCACTTCGGCACCAGAAAGGGAGTGCTGTTGCGACACGTTTTGAAATAACGACGCGATTTGAAATAATTATTTCAAAACGTGTCGAGTTTATTTCAAAACGCGTTGGTGTGTGTCGACACGTTTTGAAATAACGCAACAGTGCTTTCGTTCTCTTTGGAGAGTGAACACTACAAGTATTTCGTTTTTGACAAATTTGCTGTAAAACTACCCATACTCAGAGAATGGACACTATATTCTGGTTTGAGACCAGGTGAATATTGCACATTTCAAGTTTTTTCTTTCTTTTTTGTGAAGCATGTTTAGTTTTCTTGTCCCTGAGTCTACTCTACAGTCTGCATATATGTTCCTATCTTCAGTCTTCCCATTTTCTGTTGTTCCCTTGCTCAGCCACTGGCCACCACACAAATTCGACCACACACTTCGCTCCTTTCTGTTAATGCTGACCCCTCTCCTCCTCGTCATTGTGTTAAACCTGTCCTGAGACTCTGGTCCTGGCAGATGATTCTTTGTAGAGGTTTAGAAACACGGTCGGGGGGGGGGGGGGGGGGGGGGGCATAGTTCGTTGTCGTTTAGCCAATGTTATTTTCCAACTGTTTTTGTGCACGTGCATGAATCAGTTGTTTTTTTATTATCTTTGTATGCCTTCTTCCTTCGAGTGGGTGAGGAGTGGAGGGCCCACTTAAAGGCGTTTTATATAAGGGCTCTCGTTTAAGAAAAGTTTCAAACCCGTCTGGTGTTAGCTAATGTGACAGCGATAATGGCATGGGCAAAACTACATCAATCAAGCCTAGTAAAGTACACTAAATTTCATCTGTGAAAAGGTTTGCCAGGGAAAACGCGAAAAACATTATTTAGTTGAATCGTCGAGTTAAAAGAGAGTGATACTAGTACGATGATACATAGCGTGATTTTGCTATATTTTGTTTCTTTGCTCACTGGCTCTCCATAATACAGGTCACATCCACATGGATGCCTTTCAACGCATCGTGTTTGCAGTACACAGGGGAGTCAGGACTTCAAACAGAGTCTGCCCTGGCCACTGGAGGACTCTGAGATATGTGTGAAAGGTGTCTTTACCGGAAGTGGTCAGATGACGGTCAACTTTCTGCCTGACTTCTCTACGGACAGCATCTTTCTACATTTAATGTTCAGGTGACAGTGTGACACATTATGGAGAAACAGGTGTTTCGCTATAAATATAAATATATATATATAGAGAGAGAGAGAGAGAGAGAGAGAGAGAGAGAGAGATCAATAAGATTAAGATTCCTAAAACGATTTTGAGAGTGCTCAACCCCTTGTAGTTGTGTGTGTGTGTGTGTGTGTGTGTGTGTGTGTGTGTATTATGGAAAAGAATTAAGCTAATTCAGTGTATAGTATTGGAAAAGTGTTTGGCTAATTCTGACAATGCACACGTTTGAAAAGAATTTCGCTAGTTCTGGCATTTGTGCATTAAGGGACCGATTTTAGATCATTCTAACACTGTGCATCGGAGACGAATACTGTTTTCAATATGGCGCTTTCATCGTTTT
>CM065722.1:45777727-45787727 GCA_033310375.1 Conus canariensis | reverse complement strand
TATTTGCTTTGTAACTTTATTCTTCCGTTCCTTTCGTATCGTGGTCTCGCACTTTTACTTTTGCTCGCTTCCTTCAATTACCGTCCTCTGTCACCTTCCAGTAAAGCTCACTGTTAATGATATTTTTTATCTACTTACGCATCTATCTATCTATCTATCTGTTTATCTATGTCTTCTTTTCACTGCAAACTTTATTTATTTAATTACGTATTCATTTATTTTCCCACCTGAAACTTCAGAATAGCTGGCGTCCTCAATCGGCCTGATTTTATTCCCGTTATGGATGTCAGCAGATTAGGTATCATTCTATTGATGTGTGTTTCTTTTGCGAAGACTCACCACTGTTTTCCTTTCACTAAGGGGAATTCATTTCCTCTGCATGGTGACAGCCGTGGAAGTACTCTGTGTGGCCAGTTATCCCATAATAAAACTGAACTGAACTGGGCGTAGAACTGACGGCATTCGTGTTGTCGTCAGTCTGCTTGCAGACAGAGTCAGCCCACCTATGACGTTAACATCAGTACACCTCTGTTACGTTGCAAGCTGACGTCACACCTTAGAACACTGTGTTGTTCGTCAAGATCGATCAATAGGGCTGCTGTATGAGGACATTAGAAGTAATCATAAATTATTGTGAAATCTGTACTGTGTTAGTTATTTGTCTCCCTTAACTCGCATGTGCCTTTTATACAGCCTTGAAATCTTCACTATATCACTTATGTATCTCCCTTGGCTTGCGTGTGGCTCGTTAAACCTTCACCGTGTCACGTATTTGTCTGTTGGATGTTGCTTCATTTTTGTCTCTGTTTCTGCACTACGTTAGGGGAATTTGGCTTTGTAATGATCACACACACACACACACACACACGCTAGGGCAGTCTAACAAACAAAGTCAACAATGACTCGTGTAACGATTCTGAGCTTTTGAATTTTTTCTTTTATTAAAGGTTAAAATTCAAACAGCAATACACACACTGTAAACATTTCATAAAATGATAAGAAATGTATGGGGAATATCTCTCAAGGTGTTTATTGTTGTTAAAAGTCATGCCTATATACAAGCACTGCAACGTGCGCAATGATTACATTATTCAAAACGAAGTAAGCCCCGAAAGATTTGATATCAGAATTATCATGACACATGGATGATGCAGCTAATCGAATAGATGCCTCACATATAAATAAGGACTCCCAAGTACAAACAGCGGATAGTTTTGTTAGTTTGTCCGATTATCAAGATCGTTGTTACCGTTTCGGTACAGCGATCGTATAATGGTATCGTAGTCCACGGCAAGGAAAGTCGAGTCATTTCAAATGCGTTTAAAGATTTGGGGTGAGACAGAGTCGTTAGGATACGCCCGGCACTCTAAGATGCCCGTCCCGGAGTCCCTCTGTCTGAATGTGCTTAGTCCATCTTCCTCTCCTTCTCAGCTCCCTCCTTTCTGCCCTCTCTCTCTTCCCACCCTATCCTCCCACTTCTCTCTTTATTCTTCTCCATCATCCCTTCTACTGTACCACTGAAATGGTCTTAGACATGGCAGTCACCACGAAGAGGAGCGAATGTCACGAACCCTGTCCCCGAACAATTGTCAGGGAAAGGAAGATCACCCCAACGTTTCTCATTTTGATGGTCTGCTACATGACTGGGAAAGGGAACCTATTCTTTCATTTTGTCCTCTTCAGTGCTTGACGAGTACCTGTCAAGTAAGCAGTCTGGCGGTAATTTTGCTTGCATGTTCTTTTGTAAAATAGTCAGGGCTCATAGGTTTTAATTAAGATTCGAAGATTTACCCATCTACACGACAAAAACCATGGGATCTGTGTGTGTGTGTGTGTGTGTGTGTGTGTGTGTGTGTGTGTGTGTGTGTGTGTGTGTGTGAACGAAGCACGCACGCAGAGAGAGAGAGAGAGAGAGAGAGAGAGAGAGAGAGAGAGAGAGAGAGAGAGAGAGAGAGAGAGAGAAGGTGTTAAAAAATACGGCGGATTTTAATCAAGATCGAACGGATATTGGAACCACTTTTTGATCCGGATGTGCCTAATCTCTCTCTCTTCTCTCTCTCTCTCTCTCTCTCCTCTCTCTCTCTCTCTCTCTCTCTCTCTCTCCCCTTCTCTCTCTCTGAGGGAAGATACTCTACTGACACCCAAACGTATTACGGAAAAACAGTCTGCAGTTACTTCCCCTGCTTCACGAACTAGGCCTGCACGAAACTGAACTGGATCAAACTAAAAAAATCAGTGAAAGACAGCAGGCTTAAAAGAAGACACAACCATATCTGTATACATGATATACAAAAGGATAGAACAAAGAAGAAATGGAGGGAAAAAGATAGAAAGAATAAACATCACACAAAAAAGTCACTTCCTTATATTTCAAGTGAGCAATGTCGTATGCTTTTTTCCTTTGTATTTTCGTTACTGTACACATTAAATGGTCATGTAATCCCGTGTGAGACGTTGACCCACCAATTAATCCAGAAACACTAAAAGACATCCGCCGTGTATATTTTTCGAGTTATCATTTGAACAGGCAAGACCAACAGTAACGTCCTGTACTGCAGTGTCATTGTTAACAAAAAGATAGCTGTACTCATATATGTGACGGCCTCCCACAAAATGATAGATAAGTCGCGCAGGGCTGATCGCCGCTGCGGGCAACAAAGAGTGGTGAGGGTCATTTTGGGGTAAACATTATTGTAAATGACAACAACAACAAAACAAACTGTATATTCAGTCTCAGTTGTTTTTGTTTTTCAGTCCAGTCGACCACTCAGGGGTTCTTCAGAGCTAAGTAACAAAAATACGTACATATATACACGGTGAGCTGCGGCCGGAGTTTTCATCTTGTGGTTTTTTTAAACATTTACACACACACACACACACACACACACACACACACACACACACACACACACACACATACACACACACACACACGCGCGCGCGCGCGCGCGCGCGCTCATGCACGCACACACATGTGATTATCATGTACATCTCTACACGATAGACCTAAACAGTGAGTATCCTCGGGTGCCAATGGTCAGAAAGGGAATCACCGATGGGAATTAAAACAACAACTATGATTGGCGGAAAGAATCCCAAGGGAAAATGTGTAAGTCAAGCTCCAAGTCTGACAGACAAAACCCGACGATAACATAACGGAACACCTCAGATATCATGCCTGTAAAGGGGACCAAGTCCCGCCCTACCCCCCACTCTACTCCCCCGTCTCTCCCCCCCCCCTCCCCGATTTGACTAATAAATGGAACCTTCAGACAGCACGACAGACAGATGAAAACCTAATCAGTATATTGACAAAGTTACGTCCGCACTCCCCTCCCTCAGACAACATGATGACACTGGGACATTTCTGTCTATAGCGGTCAAGGAGAACCCCAGAAAATGTGAATGACAAAATGGAATCCTCACATGGATGTCGAAGGGAACTTCAGAAAATATGACTGACTAAAAGGACGACCACATCGACATCTATCGATCTGACCGTCAAGGGAAACCCTAAAGATAGGCATGCCAAAGGCAAATACACAGGTATAATTCCTAGCCCCCAGCCGCACCCCCCACCCTTAAACAAAGATTGATTAAGGAACTCCCATGCACCGATGTCAGAAAACAAATCTGATGAAAGGTCACCCACCCACCCACCTCCACCCACGGCATACAGCTGTCAAAGGGAATCCTAGGGGGGGGGGGGGGATGGACTGACCCTAGAAAAAGGAGACTGATAAAAAGAGTCCTCAGACATGAGTGTCAAGCAGAACTCCGGAAAACAAGACTGAAAAAAAATGTGGAGATCAATGTGAAACCCAGTTACAAAAAAAAAGAAAAGAAACTGACGACAGAAATTCACATATATAATTGTCTGAGGGACTTCTTTTCCCCTTCCCCTGAGTAAAAAAAAAGAAGATGCAGGCTGACGAAAGGACTCCTCCCTCAACCCCCGACATGGCTGTCAAAGTGAACCCTAGAAAACAAAATGATGTCGAAAGAAAAGGGTGATGTACAAAACAAGACTGAAGAAGAAAACAAGGCTGATGTAGAACAAAAAGACCGATGGAAAGAGCGTGGCTATCGAAGGGAACCCCGGAAAGCATGACTGGCAAACAGAACCCTCAAATCTGGCTGTGAAATGAACCCCAGATAATATGAACAGCCGACGGAACCCCCCCAAACCTGGGGCTTTCAAGGGGAACCTTGAAGACATGACTGACAGTTAAACCTCCAACATGGCGAACGTTCCAAAGGGAACTCGGACAACCGGACTAACAAAAGAAATCCCGAATTATATGATTGGGAAACCCCCAAAAAACCCACCTTCGACCAAGAAGAGAAGATCAAGGAGAATATTAGACAGCGCTTGCGATAAAGGAAACCCTCGGACATCACATTCTGTTATTGTAGACATCTCGTACTCTGACAAAGAGAAATTCCTCATAATAAGGGATTGCCACTTCGTATGCTCCACTATTCCTTTGATAGTCGTCGTCTGTGATGGGCTACATTGAAAACAGACCATTCAAGCCACAAATATATGACACAAGTCACCTTTGTTTCTCTGATACGCAGATTCTCTCACTGCATACGTATAATAGCCATAGTAGTAGTAGAAGTAGTAGTAGTAGTAGTAGTAGTAGTAGTAGAAGTAGTAGTAGTAGTAGGAGGAGGAGGAGGAGGAGGGGGGGGGAGAAGGACTTATTCAGCGCCTATCCTCGGTTAGAAACCAAGCTCTAAGAGCTTTGCAATTCATCCAGTTACTAACACATTGGCTGCCTACCTAGGAAGAGCCGATTGAAGAGTTGCCTGCTGGCGCTCTATTGCGTCGTTTTCCGTGTCATTCAGTCAACCCCAGTCACTCAGTCTTTTTTTTTTTTACACCCCTTCATTGTTCCGAGTTTTCACGCCGGGTGCACGCTATAGGTAACATGTCATCAATCCCAGCAACCAAACTGGCCTTCTCTGCCGAAAGTTGGTGGTGAGATTTGACGTGTGTGCAAGATCGTATGCGTGCGTTTGCACACGGATCCTCGGTTTATTGTCTCATTCGAAAGACTTTTCGGACAATGGAGTGAAAGACAATGTTAATTCCGAGAGAAAATCCCTTTGCACCGGCGGAGGCGCGAACCCGCGGCCCTAGAATCACCAGGACAACGAGTCTGGTGCTCTACCAACTGAGCTATTCAGGTCCTATTGTGTGTAAGCCTACTGTTCATGTGACGCATACACGAAAGGAACTACTGAATGCAAATAAGTCATAGTGGCAATATAGACAGAACTGTGAGCACATCTCTTGAACGTGCCCTACCATAATTATTCTCATTATCATTATCAATATTGTCGTTTTCATTGCTATTTTACTATGATCAGCTTTATTATTATTATTTTCATTATTATTATTATTATTATTATTATCATTGTTATTATAACCATTAGTAGTAGTAGTAGTAGTATTGTTGTTATTCTTGTTGTTCTTATTAAAATTGTTATTATCATCACCATCATCACTACTCTATTCTCTTGTATTATGTTATCATTATCATCAGCATCAGCATCATCATAATAGCATGATGATGATGATGATGATGATGATAACCCTAGTCATCTTTTAATCATCAAACCATTTTTTTCTTAAGCCAATGCTTGTCCTCAACATCAACAACGCGAACACCACTGCTGCTTCTGCTACTGCTGCTGCTGCTGCTACACCAGCATCAAGAACAAGGACAACAACAAAAGAAGACCAACCAACACCAAGCCAATTCCATGAAGAACAATAATAATCACAGGCCATCCTACTGTTACTTACTGCTGCTTACTGCTTACTGCTACTGCTGCTGCTGCTACTACTACTGCTGTTGCTGCTGCTGGTTCTGCTCCTGCTCCTGTTGCCATGATAACCAAACAGTAACATGCAAAATGTTCCCAGAACCATACCGGAACAAAGGGAAGTATTATAATGTCCACACTCTTGTAAGGCACCGCGTTCGAATTAAAAACTCCGATTTTTTTGGAACCCAGATCAATTCGAATGAGTACAGTTCAGAATTTGGCAGGGGATAGGGGTGCAAGGCGTGGGCGTAGGGGTGGTGGGTGATGGGATGGTTGTAGCGATGGGAGGTTTAAAAAAACCGCCTCCCTCCCGCCCTCTTGGTTGCTGTAAAGTGACGGAGGTGAGCAAAAAAGGCCCGAGGAGCTGGCGATATGACAACACCAAACCCGGATGAATCGTGGAATGGAAGCGGAAGGAGGATTTCTCCAAATGCGGTGACCGTGATTTTACATGTGGGTAGTGGCGTCGTCAGGATCTGTAAAAAGAAGGAAAAAAAAAGAAAGTGACATAAATGCGAAGTCTGAAAGTTCAGCTGTGCTCATTGCTTCATATTGGAAACGATATTGATGGCAATGGCTGCAAAAAACTGCCACTGTAGCAGCCGGGACAGCCGGAAACATCACCAGCAAAATTAGCAAACTACTTCTGCTTTTTGTCTTGTTTTGGTTTGTTTTGTTTGTTTGTATGTTCGTTTTGTGCTGTTCTGTTTTGTTTAGAGTTAAGGGAGAGATGTGGGGACAGGGGGGAGGACGGGGAGAGTGAGAGAGGGGGAAGGCAGAGAGACAGACAGACAGACAGACAGACAGACAGACAGACAGGCAGGCAGACAGACACAGACAGACAGACAGACAGACATCACATCTGTATTACTTCTTAAATCAGCCACATTTTAATCCTTTTTGCAATATTTCTTGTTTCAATATTTCGTGTTGAAATTTCTAATGACAATGAGGTAAAAGTGTATGTAGCCACAATTCGCAATGCTTTCATCTTTACTGTCAAGCATACCTCTCTCTCTCTCTCTCTTCCTCTCTCTCTCTCTCTCTGCTTTAGTAGAATTCCATAATCATGATTACACTTATGCTTATACCTGTTACTTACATAACATTATAACTGGTTCTATGTTACATTTTCATTGTTGTTGTTGCTTTGTTTTACCCTTGTTTTCAGGATATTTGTTTCTGTGCATATTTAGTTTACAACACTCCATCCATTGAACACCATCGCCTTTGTATATATATATATATATATGTATGTATGTATGTATGTGTGTGTGTGTGTGTGTGTGTGTGTGTGTGTGTGTGTGTAAAATGAGAGAGAGAGAGAGAGAGAGAGAGAGAGAGAGAGAGAGTGAGATCCCTGTCTCTCGGCGTTCAGTTACAATCATGTGAAACATTTACATTGCAACGCATCTTCGATGCACAAAACAAGGTTACACAGATCTTGATAATGATATTATATTTTCTGAATATGTCTGTTTTCTGAATGAGGCTATAAAAATGCATTCTTAACATCTGCGTGTACCTACATCCATGCCTTATAACATAAAACACAATTATGATTATCCATTCCTGAATTATATGGGTGTGTGCACACCAATACTTATCATAGAGGAAAGTGGATAAGTAACTCTTGGGTGAATGTGTCCACACCCATACTTTTTTATGGGACTATTATTTAAAAAGTGTAAGTGTGCATATCATACAGGCAGCTGGACTTTCAGGTTTGTTTGTTTGCTTGTTTTAATCTCTTTATGTTCAAAAGAAAGAACTGATATTTGGACAGATGGTGGGTGCACTGACAATGATAAAAAAACACACAATTTTCCACCAGGAGGACCAATAACCATGCAAGCTCATATGGCGTGAATGTATATCTGGGTGCACGAAGGAAACAGTCTCGTTCGGGAGAAAGAAGGGGAAGGTCAAGTAAGCAGACCTAGAGTGTCAAATATTTCATCTGAAGTGCAAGCCATGTTTTGGTATTTTCCTTGTCGGAACAAGTCAGCTGACAGATGTAGCCAAATAGCTCTCGTCGTGCCCTCTTCGGGCATCTGTCCAACGAAAACTGTTCACTAACTTTCGCTGAACGCGAGCTCTGCACAGATTGCCTCCCTTGCAGATTTGCGAACGTTGATTCGATTAATGTCATATGCGGTTGTTGGTTTTATTTTATTTTATTTTATTTTATTTATTTTATTTTATTTTTGCGATAGCTAATATGTCAGATATAATGATGTAAATTCAATGGCATGCACTTTTATGACGACATTTTCATTCGGTAAAAAATGCACACAGCTTTTGCAAATGTGCCAGAAAGCGATTTATAGAAAAATTGATGTCACAATTTACATTGTGGCACCATGATTTTCCATTTGCATGACTGCCTGTTCCGTGACACAGGCTGATGGCCGACACGTCGGAATGAAGGAAGCCAACGCTACGCGATGTCCTGGATTAGAGAGAGAGAGAGAGAGAGAGTCTCTACCAACAATCCTTTTCACTATCATAAATGATTGGAACTCAATGTCGCAAAAATAAAGGAATCATGTTCTTAATGTTAATCCCTCTACTCCCTTTAGAACACCTGCTTATTTGTTTCATAGTGGTTTTCCTGCGCGCGCGCGCACACACACACACACACACACACACACGCAACACACACACACACACACACATTAAACTTGTGTTTGTTATCGTTGCTCACCATGACCGAAGGCAGGGTTGTCAACCCCTGCATTCTTGACCTTTTCGTTCATCTGATCGATTGCTGGCCTGTCTAGTTCGCTCTCTTCCACCTCCTCGTCCGGCCAATGAAGCTGTGGGACCAATCATAATTATGGAGAATTAAGATATTTCTGTGCACTAACCAGACGATGTTCTTGTCTATCGTGCACAGAAACAGCACTGACTGTATATAACCCTTTAGAGAAATATTGTTTCTCTCACTCACAGTCCTGGAAGATTTCTGGGTTTCTTTTGTATTGGAAATTAAGTGGAGTTATTTTTCTTTTTATCCGAAATGATTTGAATCAGGTCTACACTTTCACCACGCTCAAATGTCCGTGTTAAATCATTTGCTGACAGCACGTGAGAACCGCTTAATTACGTACAATGAAACAGAGCCGTTTGTTCACGGCAGCCTAGAACCGATTTTCGTCTCCTGAATGTGATTCGTCAGCACACCACGACTAGACTGGTAGTGGCTGTAGCAGTCCATCCAAGGCAATAACAGACATAGTCCTCACCACCAAGGGGAGGAAACCGCAAACCAACGGACCGCAAGGGAGACCAGCGAAGAGTAGAAAAGGAGCATGGAAAACAGAGATTATAAGGGAATAATCAGCGACAAAAACAACAAAAGTAGTGAATGATAAAATCAAGAGAATCGTCTGACCTGGGACAAAAATTCAACATAATTCTTTTAAACGCTCAGAGACAGATCTCAAAATTCTATCAGTCTTTTTAACTAAGTAGAGTTGTGTTGTGTTGCTTTGTGTACGTCTTATGTCGTGTTGAAAACATCAGATCCTCTATGCTGTACACGTGTTCCTAAAAAGCCCTCGGAGGACGGTTGATGTGTATTCATCATGAATAGCTTCGTGTAATGTCGCTGTGGCGTTGTGTTGTGTTGTGTCGCGTCGTACTGTGTGCCATGTCACGTCTGACACATCTCGTCGAGTTGTGTGTTTGTCTTGTCATGTTGCAGTATAAGCTCGTGTCGTGTTGTGTCATGACATGTTGCTTCATGTCATATTGTGTGGTGTCGTAGATTACTGCGTTGTTTCATGTTGGCTCAAACTGGGTTTTTTTTTTTCTTGGTGTCATTTCAGGTAGCGTTGCGTCGCATCGGGTCATGCTATCGTGTCGTGTCGAGTCGTCTCGTGTGATGTTGAGTCACGAAATATCGTGTCGTGTCATGGTTTATTGTGATACGTCATGTCGTGTTGATTCGTGCTCTGCAGTGGTGTGATAGGGTGTGATTTGTTCTGGTGTGTTATAGCGTGTCGTGTTGTGTCTCATTGCACTGTATCGTGTCTTGTCGCGTTGTTTTGTCCAGTGTGCAGTAGCACTGCGTTGACTTATTTCGCGTCGTGTCGTGCTGTATTCTGCCTTGTGTTGTTGTTTCGAGTCTTCTTGTGGCGTGTGTGTGTGTGTG
>CM065722.1:45762727-45767727 GCA_033310375.1 Conus canariensis | reverse complement strand
GACAAGTTGACTTTATAATGAATTTATGTTAATGTCATTATCGGTTATGACTGAGCTGGATTTAGCGAAGCTTATTGTTTAGCAGATAATATTTTCATGCTGTCTGTAACGGGTGAAAAACAGTTTCTGAGAGACGCAATACTCCTTACTGGACACAGCGGTTATAAGGATTCCTACTATCTAGACGAGGCTGAAGAATGTGAGGCTGTGTGTGTGTGTGTGTGTGTGTGTGTGTGTGTGTGTGTGTGTGTGTGTGTGTGTGTGTGGTGTGTGTGTGTGCAGAGTATTACACACCATTCACCACCTTTCACCTTCTACGCACCGACCAGCATACACACGGTCTTACCATAGCAGATGCTGCACTGGACAACTGCGACGATGAGGGCTCCTAGTAACAGGACAAGGCTGCAGAGCAGAACTTCTCTTTACCCAAGAACTCAACCGTATATCACTCACCTCTCCATCCTCCATTCCCGTACCATGCATCCCCTAACCCCCACCCCGCTCCCTCTCCCTCTTCTCCCAACCCCCTCTTCCCCAAACACACGTACGCAAGCATGGACTGACCATAGTAAAGGCCGTACTGGACGGCAGCTGCAATGAAGGCTCCAGCTAGCTGGGCGATGCAGTAGAAGGGGAGTTTGTACCAGGAAATGACTCCATGCAGACACAGGCCCAGCGTCACAGCTGGGTTCACAGCGGCCCCTGCACAGACATTCACCAAAGTCGATGCGCCCCTGCGAGATTACAGCGAAACTGAGGGCAGTGGCTTGATTAGGAATGCCATCAGAAAAGCAAGGGTGTGAAGAACCTCAGAACAAAACGTAAGTGATTACATCATGTCAAAATAAAGTGACTAAAGAAACTCGATTCAAAGACACAAAATCTAAAAGTGACAGATTATATCCGCGACTGAACGCTGTTTCGGTAGAAATTAAAACATCGAAGAGAAAAGTCACTATTTACAGTGAAATAGGCCTATGTTTCAATTAGTGAGTTCAAGCATATGCTCAAGTTTTGATCGTGGTGATAGAAAATCAAAGTAACCATTACAATGCAGTCTACTTTGAAGTTTTACTTCATGATCCAATATCGCGAGGGGAGACTGCTCACAACACAAGAGATTTGAAATCTGGTGAAAGAAAACGGCAGAACCTAACAAAACCGTAGAAAAAAAATGCTAAAGTATTCTAATGCGTAGGTGGTAGATATTGTTTCGGGGATGTGGGGGTGGTGGTTATATTTAACAAGGTATTTGATGAAGGGTTTTCCGCACTACACTGGGCTCAATCTGTCATAATCTAGTTGCACAAACAGCGACGTTAATACTTCAGACAACTAGAGGGGTCTTACGCTTTCAAGTGTATTGGGTGAAAATTGTACAGATATTTTGAACAGACAGTCAAGAGAGAAAAGCAAAGATAACTGTAGAGCGAACAGGAATTCAATCAGGATATAGTGCGGCTGATCGTATAATTACATTTTATCCATTTAAAAAATCCTCTTAGAGATACCAAATTGTATGAAGCATTAGCAGATTTTATTATATCCCTAGGAATTTGATTTTGCTTAAAGAAACTTGTGGAAGCATAATTATGTGGCTCTTAGTAGTGCATACAACTCAGTGCTTGTGCTGCTCAAAACTATAAGTATGCATTCCGAGTGTTTCGAATGATCTTGTGGAACTAAGAAAGCCTGTTCCATAGCTATCTACTGGTGTTGTTCTTTATTAATGAATTCGGTATTGAGGTGGCCAGATAGAGATAGAAAACATTTAGATACTATCAGACGTTGTTGAATAAAATAATCATTTATCTATCAGACGCTTCCGCAGGGGTAGGAAAGCTAATCAACTGATTGCCTGAAGAAGACCTAAGAGGTCGAAACGCGTCGTGCTTTGTCTTGTGATTCGTTTGTCTACGTTTTGTTGGCGGTTCGCTATTAATTACATTCAAAATTTATTTAATCAACTGGACTTTACACTAAAGCTGAATAAAACAAATATGATGATTTTTCAAAAGAAGGAATACCTTTCCGCTCAAAAGAAGTAGCTTTTTACGGTAACAATGAGTGTAGCGCATCAAATTCTTGTTTGCTTTTTTCACTACGAGGCGAAGTTAGAAAAAAAGAGTGGAAGCATTAGAAAAGGAAAAAAAAGAGTTGTAACAAAAATATTACAATAATTGTGAATATACCGTATTCATTTTTTTTTCCGTTTTCGAAAACACTTTGATTTGCAAATTGAATATATGTTAACGTATTGTGCAGAAATATTGGGATTACGCAATAATAGTGAAACGAAAAATAAGTTTCATACCTATCCAGATAAATGCTTTGCTTTAGTGTCACTTTAGTGTTGAGACTGGTCAATACTCTTATCATATATTATATATATAATATAATATATATATTATATATATATATTATATTATGTGTGTGTGTGTGTGTGTGTGTGTGTGTGTGTGTGTGTGTGTGTGTGTGTGTGTGTGTGATCATCGATACAGTAGTTGCTCAGATTGAAACAATTCCCGTAGAAAACACTTTGCAGACGGACTGATGGCAGAATGTTAAATCAACTAAAAAGAAAAATTGTGTGTGTGGTTTCTTCTTTTTTTAATTTTTCTTAGTACTCATGGTTTGGGAATTGTTGAGATGTCTCCCTCTTTTAAGTACTTCCGTCCGAATTCAAAAAGAGTCCCCTTGCCTCATATAAAAAAGAAATGCCATATGGCTTTACAAGAATCTGATCAATACATGTTTTACATACGGAGAAGTCAATCACAACTGTTAACAATGAATAGCACAGACTCACTCTTGCTCGACTTAGATTAAAAGTGTAAAGTGTGTATGTATGTGTATGTTCTCTGTTATATGTATTTGTTGTATGATTGAACGTTATAGGATTAAGTTTTTGTAGTGATATTTGAAGAATAAGTGAATGTCACATTGGTAGGATTAGGATTTGTTAGTTATTGTAGTAATAGTATTTGTAGTTGGGTGTAAGGTGTATTATTGTATATGAGAAGGGTGAATGTAGTATGACTTTGTAAAGCGCTTAGAGAAATTCGTTTGATTAAGCGCTATATAAGAAATCATTATTATTATATTATTATTATTAAAGTGTGAATGCAAATCAACGATGCTACACTGTTGACACGTCTATTGTGTCACTACAACCTGGGGCCTGGTACTAACTGTACAGGAGCAAATCATTTGGTTTTGGTCATTTGCTCCGTGCACTATGCAAATGATGCTCAGGAACACAAACGCAAATGAACGCTTCGTCACGTTTTCCGTGCTCAGCAGAGGGAAACTGATAAGCGAGATGAAAATAAAAGAGATGCCATTTTTTGAACGTGGTTATGCGTGCACGTGAGTGATATTTTAATTGAAAACATAGTGTTCGTTTTCTTCGCGTCTTTCAAACAAAACTTACGTACCAAAAACTTCATCAGGCGTAACAACTTTGAAAATACTTGAAAACCAGTTCACGTCGTTTAAGTGCCAAGGGCAATTAGGGCCACAACGTACGTCCGCTCTATCTTTTTGTCCCATGTGTAAGTGCTCTAACTGAAAGTGAAATGCATGTTCCGGTTTGAATTCAGTGTTACGATAATATCTGCGAAACAGAAAAGTGCAGCGAAGATGATTTTTTTTTTTAAAATAAAGAAGAGGGACATTACCAGCGTGCGCTCTGCAAATGAGGAAAGGTTATCAGGATCGTTTGGTTGGATTTATGTGTGTCCTTGCGAGGAATATTTGGAGCAGGATACTAAAATAAGAATTGTTATTTTGTGATCTTAATCTTAATGTCCTGAATCTGTCGGATCTGTATACTTTCTGTGTCCTTACGTTTTATCTGGATGGTCGATTTCTGTCACGTTCTATATTTAATGCTCGCACAAGTGCAAAATCATGTGTGTGTGTGTGTGTGTGTGTGTGTGTGTGTGTGTGTGTGTGTGTGCGCGCGCGTGCGTGCGTGCGTGCGCGCGCGCGCATGTTTCTGTATTTGTGTTTGTGTGTGTGTATGAGTGCATGTGTGTGAGTGTTTATGTGTGTGTTTGTTTGTGTGTGTGTGTGTGTGCGTGCTTGTATGTGTGTATGTGTGTGTGAGAGTCTCTCTCTCTCTCTCTCTCTCTCTCTCTCTCTCTCTCTCTCTCTCTCTCTCTCTCACCCGAGACACCCCCAGCCCAGTAAATGGCCAGGGTCAGCCCCATGCCACCAGCGAAGTTGACCGTCAGGAAACTGCTCAGTGTCCCTCTGCTGAGCACGTACTGAGCCCCGGAGCCCACCGCGAATGTCTGCAATCATGATCGTGGTCATCATTATCATTGTCGTCAATGACTGCCATTTGTTCACTTCCTTACCGTCAGTCATGGCAATCTTCATCGATGTTGCAATCATCATCATCATCATCATCATCATCATCATCACAACTACAATAACAACACGAAGAAACACAAAGAGTAAGAACAAGAACAACAAAGAGGCAAATGAGGAGGAGGAGAAGGCGGTGGAGGAGGAAGAGCAGGAGGAGCAGGAACAGGAGCAGAAGAAGAAGAACTACAACAGCAACAACAGGAACAGCAACAACAACAACGACAACAACAACTGCTACAACATAGCAACAACAACAACAACAGCAACGACGACAACAAAATGAAATTAAACAAGAGCAAGAAGAACAAGGAGAATGAGGAGGTGGAGAAAGTAGATAAGGAGAAAGCGTCGAGACATTCGGATTAAGAAAAAAAAAGGCGGGAGCGAGGAGGAAGAGACGAAGAAGAAGAAGAAGAAGAACAACAACAACAACAACAACAAGAACAACAACAACAACAACAACAACAACAAGAATAGAAGAACAACAAGAATAGAAGAAGAACAAGAACAAGAAGAACAAGAACAAGAACAACAAGAACAACAACAACAACAACATAACAACAACAACAACCACCACCACCACAATAACATAACAACAACAACGACGACGATAAGGAAGG
>CM065722.1:45750227-45752727 GCA_033310375.1 Conus canariensis | reverse complement strand
GCCGTGTTCCAAAAGATCAGCGGGAACGAAAAGAACGAAAACAAAAGGAGGATAGAGGCGATGATATGTTACCCCGAAACCCTGTCAGCTATCCCTTACCGGTGAAATGACATCAATCAATGGATGCGCAAGTGCGTTAAGTACGCGCGCGCGCGCGCGCGCGCGCGCGTGTATGTGTGTGTGTGTGTGTGTGTGTGTGTGTGTGTGTGTGTGTGTGTGTGTGTGTGTGTGTGTGTGTGTGTGATATTCCATTCCAGTTGCTGGTCAAGTTTTTCATTCCACTTTTTGCAAAAAGCAGGGTTTATGTTGTCACACAGAAGGGCATCATAATAAACACGTGCCCCTCTGCTGACTGAACAGATAAGTTTCTACAATTTAGACCTGTCTTCATTCTTGTTATTTGTCATTGCTACTGCACTTGTCCGAAATATATGCGTTTACTTCCCTTAAAATCCAGTATACAAAATAAAGCCAATGCAAAATCCATATTTGTTATTTAAGTCTCTATATGCCAAAAGCGCGCCATCTTCTTTCATAATGTGTTCAATTGTGTAAATACTTTTGTCGAACAGACTTCGATTTAAAAAAAATTGCTTTTTTTTTCGTTTATCTCAATATTTTCATTATAAAATATATTATTGGGAGCAATTTCTTCGGAAATGCAAGGTATAATCCTTTGGCCAAGTTCTTTATAAGCCTCAAATGCATCAGCCCAAAATTTATTTTTGAATAATTGGCCTAGAGGAAGACTACAACCAACTTTTTTCCAGAATATGTATTTTGGGACAACTTGCCAAAGTAATACTTTTCCACTTGTGAGACGAAATTCATATTTTTCTAATCCATGCGCTATGCAAGTCTTAATGCAAATTATATTCTTTTCTTCTTGGCACACCAAGTCCCCCAATCATTATATTTTCAACCACAGTTTTTCTATTTTTACGATCCCATTTTCTATTCCAGTCAAATCAAAAGACTGCTTTGAATAACATTAATTATATCATCGGGAGGATTTGGAAGTAGAATCCAGAGATTAATTAGTTTTGGCAAGATTAAAGACTTTAAAACAGCCACCCTGCCAAGTGGAGTAATCTGTGTCTTTAACCATACCTTATATAACACTCTTATTTCAAGAAATCTAGCCTGTACGTTTATTTCTGAACAATCAGCAAGATCATTGGTAAATAAGATACCCAGAGTTTTAAACTGTGGTGGATTCCACTGAATTCGTAAATGCTGCATGTAGCGACTCGTCGAGTTTTTCCTACTGCCGAGCCACATAGCACTTGTTTTTTTTCTGTGTTTGATATCAAACTTGATTTTCTCCCAAATCTATCAACTGTTGTCAGAGTTTCCTCAAAAGACACTTTGTCACCTTCAAACATAATTTCTGCATCGTCCACATATTGTGAAATGGTGTGTTCTGTATCGTTAATTTGGATCCCTTTTATAATTCTATTATCTCTCAACATAATGGCAAAGATTTCCGCACACAAAATTAATATGTAGGGTGAAACTGGGTCACCCTGCCTACACCCACGACCTACAGGAAACCAACCAGATGCCTGGCCATTCACAAGAACAGTTGACTTAATATGGATATAAAAAGTAAATATCAATTTACGTTTATCTGGTTCTAAACCGAATGCTACAAGTATTTTACTCATGAATCCTCAGCCAAGCGAATCGAAGGCTTTCTCGAAATCTATACATAAAAGCTCTAACCAAAGTTGATGTCACCTTTTTATTTGATTTTGTTTAATGAAAAATTCACAAATTTTCTTCTTTGAAAAATTCACATGTGTTATCATCTTAAGAAAAAGGAAAATTGAATACAGAAGTGAAGGAAAGGAAGAAAGCATAAACATGGCAACGCAAAAGAAATACATCTTTACTTTGTTGTAAACTGGAATGGATTCTTAGCAGAAAAGAAGATGAGGATGACAGAGAGAGAAACATAGAGAGAGAGAGACAGAGAGATAAATAGAGAGACAGAGACAGAAAGAGAGAGAGAGATAGAGAGCGACAGACAAAGAGAGAGAGAGAGAGAGAGAGAGAGAGAGAGAGAGAGAGAGAGAGCATATTGGTTGGATATCATTAAATCATAGCTATCATAGCTATGCCCACGCACACGCGCACTCTCTTTCTCTCACACACACACACAACACACACACACACACACACACACACACACACACACACACACACATACACGCGCGCGCGCGCGCGCGCGAGGACCCACGTACGTACGTACTCACGCACGCACGCACGCACGTACGCACGCACGCACGCACGCACGCACGCACGCACACTCATACACACACACACTTTGTGGCTTGGAACGCTTGGTACCAGAAGGGACCAGCGGTTGAACCCTTAAGGGTTCTCGTGAAATTAACGTCTGCGTTTGAGTAGGAGTCGGAGTCGGAGTCCGAGTCTCTCTCTCTCTCTCTCTCTCTCTCTCTCTCTCTCTCTCTCTCTCTCTCTCTCTCTCTCTCTC
>CM065722.1:45742727-45745227 GCA_033310375.1 Conus canariensis | reverse complement strand
CACACACACACACACACACACACACACACACACACACACACACACACACACATTCGCACACAAACACACAGACACAAACACATACACACGCGCGCGCTTCTGGACAGATGGCAGAACATTTCAAATAACTCCCTGAACAGACCTTCCTCCATTCCAGCCAAAGCCATTGCACGTTCGTTCCATATTGAGGTCGGCAGATCCGCCAAGGGAATGTGAAGTACAAGCAGCAGTCAAGCTGCTTTCCAAAGCAAGGCACCAGGTTCTGACTCCCTCCCAGATGAAATCTACAAGTCGCGAAGACCGATCCTTGCGCAGAGACTGACCGAGTCATTTAAAACCATGTGGGTGCAGGAAGTTATTCTTGAGGGGCTCAACAACGTCATCATCGTCCATCACTACAGGAGGAAAATAGTCAGGCATTCTCGACAGCTGCGGAAGAAAATATCTCCGGACCATCGCTGGCGAGATTCTCACAAGAGACCTCCTCAATCGCCTAAGTCAGCACACAGAAGATGGCCATCGGCCAGAAAGCCACTATGGCTTTTTAAAGGGCCGTGGAGGAGTTGAGGTGGGATCTACTATACGCCAGGTTCAGGAATGTGCCAAAAGCAGAACAGGGACCTCTATACAGCTTTGGTTGATCTTACACAGTTCCTGGATACAGTCGTTCGAGAAAGCTGTGGGGTCATGACATGATTTGACTGTCCACGGTATGCCAGTTCCGCGATGGCTTCTTCCTCAGCTACTGGACGATGTATGTTCCTCCGTAGTTCTCAGATTCCAATGGAGTCAAGCAGGGCTGTGCTGGGTCACGGCACCCGTACTGTTCACCTTGCTTTTCGATGCTGTCGGCGAAAATCAAGACGACATTAAATCAATGATGGCAATTTCGACAACCAGCAGAGACTTTGGGCCAGGACTCCTAAGACCACGTAGAATCAAATTATATTCGTTGATACTTCAGTGAGGTGGGCGCAGTGTGAAGGTAAGTAAGCAAGAGTTTGTCCTGATCTCTCGTTGAATCAGTCCGGACAGAACAGGTCGATTCTGGCAGTGGGTTCAGTGTCTTTAATTTTTAGTAGAAGATTCACAAATCAATAATCTATGACCATCTATGCGTTTCTCAAACATCTTCACTTTCAATCGCCATTACATCATCATCTCGCTCTCTGCTCTCGATTATGTAGTGATAATCTGATCAAAAGTTCAAGTTGGAATCTCATCAGTAAATTGTACATTGAACAGTGTCGGACTTTGCGTGTTTCCTTGAAGAACACCGTTAAGTAGTGGTATCTTAGCTAGCCCGTCTGTTGTTTTTCACGCAGAATTTAATGTTATCAGACATTGATCTTATCATTCTATTATTATTATTATGAATACTTATGTAGCGCCTATCTTCGGCTAAAGACCAAGCCCTAAGTGCTTTGCAATCCACAGTCGTTTACACAACGGGCTGCCTACCTGGGTAGTGCCGACTGAAGAGCTGCCAGCTGGCGCTTCATTCAGTCGTTTCCGTGTCATCCACTCAATATCGTTCACTCGATTTCTTTCTTCCTTCATTCTTTCCATTTCTCACGCAGGGTGCATGGTTTGTGTAACGTGTCATCCATACCAACGGCCAAACTGGCCTTCTCGTCCGAAAGTTGGTGATGGGATTTTACGTGTGTGCAAGATGTTATGCGTGTGTTCACACACGGAACTTCGGTCTATAGTCTCATTCGAAGGACTGTATGGGAAATAGCGTCAGAACCAATGTTAACTCCGAGGGAACCCCCCCCCCCTCCCCTGTACCGAAACGGCCCGGCGGAGATTCGAACCCGCAACCCCAGGATCACCAAGATGACGAGTCCGGTGCTTTACCACTGAGCTACTCCGGCCTCCATTTTAAAACAGTTGCCTCTGATTCTTATTTCCTGTCATTCTGTTAGTGGAGTTTGGAGCCAAATAATGTGAAAGTCCTTTTTATCGTTTAACATACTGTCACGAGTTTTTAAGAATAAAAACATGGCCAGTTGTTCTTGAAGGGTTTTTGTTTTCTGAATCCAGCCCGTTCTTGGGCAGTTGGCTCATTGTCTACGAGGTAACTAGATATTCTGCTATTTCGCATGTGACGGGAAAAGTTTCTCAGTGTACTGTGAATTGTCATCCCCGTATAGTTCGTTGTGTTTAAGGGGTCACCGTTTTGTATATGACTACATTCATTCCTGTTTTCCAAATTCAGTGTATGTATCTGACTATAGATCTTTTTGGAAAATTTCCTAACTGAAGAGAAACGTTAGTGGGAAACTGTCGATTATGATCTCATTTGTAATTCCGTCAACACCCGGCGATTTTTTTTTTCTAGATGTTTTACGCGTTCTATATTCTTTAAGTGTGATGGGGAAATTTCGGTAAGAAGCCCTGAATTGATTAACTATTTGTCTGAACTGTACCTGTACTCTCTTGCTTACACTCTGATCTGCGTGTACTTCTTTGTTGAATAGCTCCTGTAGATGGTCTA
>CM065722.1:45722727-45737727 GCA_033310375.1 Conus canariensis | reverse complement strand
AGGCAGGACCAGTGGTTGTATGGCAGTAAGGCAATTGAAGTTGTTAATGCTTACAAGGTTTTGTTTTTGTTTTTAATTTTTAAGGAATGATATTTACAACGAGGCTAAGTTTAACAAATGCTTGGAATGAGTCATGTCGGAGAGGAAATAGGGTGTGTCATGAAAATCCTCAGGTCATCGCGAAAGCTTAATTCTTTTGATGTGTGTTTCTTTTGGAAAATGTTTGATACCAAAAAAGAACCAGTGCTCACTTATGGGGCCGGAGTTTGGGATCTTTCAAACAATAAGCAAACGGGAAAAGTACATTGGTTTGGTATAAAGCGTTTTTACATGTTCCCATCCATGCACCAAACAAAGTCTTATAATATGGTGAGAGTGGAATGTACCCTTTGTTTATAAGAACATATATGTTAAATGCATAAGGTTCTGGTTTAAACTTTTGACGCCTCCTCCAAGTAGACTCTGTAGACAAGCATATAACATGATGCTAAGGCATGCTGGAGCATGGTAAAGAAAACTGGGCGTATCGTGTACATATATGTTAAATGCATAAGGTTCTGGTTTAAACTTTTGACGCCTCCTCCAAGTAGACTCTGTAGACAAGCATATAACATGATGCTAAGGCATGCTGGAGCATGGTAAAGAAAACTGGGCGTATCGTGTAAAACGGTTTTATCTGAGAATGGATTTGGAATTGTGTGGCTGTCTCACGAAGCAGGACATGAACAGAGCTTTATTTCAGAATTCAAAGATCATTTTGATCGCGTGTTATAAACAGAATTGGCATTCTGACATGAAAAGCTAGGGAACATATCACTGGTCCTCCTCATATAAAAACATTTTTCAGGCAGAGAATTGCATTAAAGGGATTAGGAATAAACGGCATAGGCTACGTTTCGCAAAAATTAAGACTGAAAAACTTTGGTTATAATGCAAATAAGAGGTGGTTTTACCCTGGGACATCCGCGGAATAGCCTTGCCTAATGTGCGGAAATTCTGTCGACGATGAGTTCCATTTCTTATTTCGTTGTGCAGTTTCTGAAGATATTAGAGCATAGTGTTCGCTTTTTAAATTAGAACTCGCTGAAAAGAAGACATTTCTGCTATGCTATCATCAAAAGACGTAAACGTTATACAATCCACTGCAAAATGTATCACAGAGGCATGGAGTGCTAGACAAAAAAAGAATCGAAACTGGGAGGCATGGCGGAAAAGAAGACTGAAGTACTCTGCAGTTTTTGGATGGTTGAGCAGTTCTGAATTATTTCGATTGCAGGCTTTTTTTCCCCTCCAGATCTAAGTGTGCGTGTTCTAAACGTGCCATCTAGTGTTGATCTGGGTTTACTTGTAGGTATTTGTATACGTTTTCTTCTTTCATTTGCATGAGATCATTGTCTTATATCAATAAGGGTTGTTCTTTTTTTTCCCTATACTCTATATTCCTTATGCATATTTTGCTCGCTGTGACATTGATTGCCGTCATACCTCACAAGGCCTCTTGGCAATGGCAATTCAATTTCAAAGTGTCAAAGGGTCTCTCTCTCTCTCTCTCTCTCTCTCTCTTCTCTCTCTCTCTCTCTCTCTCTCTCTCTCTTTATGGCCCATACAGTTTCATGCAAATTAAGAACGTGAAGAACAGAAGAAGAACAAGAAGAAAGAGGAGGAGGAGTAGCAGAAGAAGAAGAAGAGGAAGAAAAGAGAGAGAGAGAGAGAGAGAGAGAGAGAGAGAGAGAGAGAGAGAGAGAGGAGGGAGGGAGGGAGAGAGAAGGACAGATAACGGATATAAATATAGATATCTTTTTCATTAATGGGCCATTGCCCCTCTTGAAGTTATGCAGCTGAACAATCATTTCAAACTGTAATATTTTCACTTGTTCAAAATTAATATATAAACATAACAAAACAGATCGTAGCTCAAACGCTTCATGTTAGGAAGTGAACAGGTTTCTAATTGCACTTTGTCGAAAAAAGACTCGGATGTTTATAGTACTTTAAATGTATATATCGCACTCTTAAATCATTTAGTGCAGAACAACACAAGACAAAATGCACCCCGTCTTCTTTCCTTTGTTTACACAATGGACAAATTAACTCGCTGGAGTGTGTTGTTTGTATCAATATTGATGTACACCAATATCCGAAATGCCAAGTCTAAATCTTGTTGTTATTACTTTAAGATGCCTGTCAAGATTCAACATTAAGCGCGTTTTATCAACAGCTATTGTGCAAAACGTTTTTTATATACTAAAACTCTCACTCTTCTTAACATGAAAATCCCAGTTTTGCCATTTGCAGAGTACCCGTCTTCCTTTAAAGTCAGCGATAAAGTGATTTACTCCCTCAACACCATGGTTCAGCCAGACATACCTAAAACCAAATATACACAGTTTACAACGAATATCTGAAGCCCAGTTTGTCTTGTCACGAGAACCTAAATCGAACAGTATTCTATATGTTTTTCGTGGTATTCTCTACTCATTCATTGTTGTCAATTTTATCCAATATGGTATACAATTTACAGCAGAACTTATGTGAATTGGACTTCTGTTTGTCTCTCCATAAATTAAATCAGTTGCTGTTTGCATTTGGACTCCTAAAAACTTTTTAAGAGCAAAAAGATGTATCTTTTCACAGTGGCGAGCTGCACTACTAAGCCCCTTACAATCCAGCACCATATTGAACAATTGGTTGTATCTGTGCGTCAAAGAGTTTTAGATGTACGACAAGAGAATTACACTTTAACTTCATGTTTGGCCCTGCTGGCAAGATTTTGACATGACACATTAAAACTCAATCTTGTTGAAAAACAAATATCTAAATACTTTTAAATGTCATCGACAGGCATAGGGATTTCATCGTAAGTCCAATGTTCTCTAGCTGCTAAATGTCCATTTTTCCGAAATACAACTATATTACTTTTACTGATATTCACATTTAGATAGAGTGCTGATGCTGCCCTATGTAGACTGTTTAATTGTGCCTGTAACTCAATTACTGTTTCAGACAGAAGGGCAAGTCATCCGCCAAATGCAATACAAATAATTAAAATAATCACATGCAAATGTTGCACCATATCTCCCGTTTCTGATCACTTCTATTGCTAATTCGTTTATGAATAATGAAAACAACACAGGACTAGTAACGTCACCTTGTTTTACCCCTCTGGTAAATTTTATACAGTCTGTCAACTTTGCACCAGAACGAATTTTAGCCCGGACTCTATTATGTATGTGATGAATACATCGGAAAAGTTTCCCTTTAATACCGTTTTTCACCAGAATTTGCCACAACAGATTTCTTTCTATGGAGTCAAAAGCTTTCTCAAAGTCGATGAAAGCAACGTAAAGTTTGCAGTTGAAGCAAAACTGGTTTTGTATTAGAGCTTAATAATGTGTACATGTGATCGATGGTAGAGTAGCCTTTTCAAAAATCCCGTTTGTTATTCCCCTGTAATATGTACATTCTTAGATCCTATTGTTTATAATGGAACTATATACTTTACTGTTTGTATTGCATAGCAATGTCCCTTTGTGGTTATTTTGGTTCATCGGCATCGCCTTTTTAAAAATAAAAATAGTACAATACTTTCTGACCAGTTATCTGGGAATATCCCCTTATCAATCAAAGTATTAAAAAGTTTAACAAAAAGGTCAACACCTCGATCATCCGCACATTTTAACATTTCACCAATAATTCCATCAAGACCAACAGATCTACCAACTTTTAACTTCCTTATCGACAGCAACACTTCCTCTCTAGACATTGGGCGGTTCATAGAATCATCGTCGTATTCAGTACTGAAATTATCTTCGCCGTCGTTTCTTATGCAAGTATCTTCAGTTTGTAAACATGTTTCGTGCAACTATTCAAAATAATTGCACCAATCATCGATTGTTAGATTAGTACGTGGTTGTTTTCTTTTCGAAGAAACTTTATGCACATTTTCTTATTGCTGATGCGACTATCGGTCCAAATAATTTGTCATTATTTTGTTTTTCTTTGTCATTATTTTGTTTTTCTTTGTCATTATTTTGTTTTTCTTTGTCATTATTTTGTTTTTCTTTCACTTTTAGGAAATTCTTATTCTCTCCCCTGGATCTGCAGTAAGCGTCACGATCAGTATCATCCACCGTCTGTCCAAATGCGTTTAGCAACCTTTTCACTTTTGATTTACTCAGTTTACACCCCGTGTCATACCAATCACTTTGTTCATTGTTCTTGTTCAGAGACATTTGGTTTTCTTCTTTTTTTTTTTTTTATACAACTAGCGTGGGTTTTGATACATACCACAAACATATCCAGAGCCCCATTACAGTCACGATCGATCATACAAATAGCATCGTCAAGAGATGACAGTGCTTTATCCCACTGCATTGCTTGAATATATGTTTGCTGAAACTGAGGATTCCACACAAGCTTTTCAATAATATCACGATCCGTTTCAATATTGCAGACACAGGAGTAAAATTCTGCACTCCAAAATGAAAGTTGACAGGCAAATTGTCAGGTACCAATCTCTCAGGTGCAAATAAACTACAAGAAGGCAAGACAACTGAAAATAATTCTCGAGAAATCAAAATATTGTCCTTTACACTACACACTGATTCAGAAATGTAAGTGTAGTGCCCGTCAAGATCACCATTACAAACTCCATTGAGTACATACAATCTAAGCAAAGTACATCTATTCAGCAAACATTTTCCATAGTTCACGTTTCGTTGACCACGTCTTCACACTCTTGTTGACTTTCGTTTTCCTCGCTTACCAGCCCATGAACAATCGGGTTATTCCGTTTCGCACGGCCTTCAAGGTCGTCCGCCTTACACTAAAAAATCCATCCTCTTCTTCAGGCTGTCATTGCTGTTCCTAAGTTCATCGTTTTCTCGTGGCAGCTCCGACACCTTCTGCCTCAAGGATCCCACCTCCCCACGAAGGGTAGCAAATCCATCCCGTAAGTCTTTCATGTCGTCCTTCACCTCGTCCATCTTAGTGTCCATTGTCTGGAGCAGAGACACCAGCTGCAGAGCTGAAGGATGTTGAGAGGTAGGCGTGGCTCCTGAGTAGCTGGTCGACGCACGTCCTAAAGGTCTTCTCCACACTCTCTCCGCGGTCTCCCACTGGTCAGGTTGGTTTGTCGCAGGGAAGTCTCCTATGGTCCTGAGTTCTGCTCCACATCGCCGCACAATGATAAAAAAAATGCCCAAGAACAAAAGCGTCAGGAGGCAACCAAAGGCGACACCGTCCGCTACACTCCTGAATGTCAATGTTTTTCGTCTCATGGCGGCAAGATTTTTGGCCCGCTTCAACATAAACGCCATAAATACTGGCGCAATGCACCCACACCATGGACGAAAATCCAGTTGTCCTGAAGGCATGGTACCAAAGAAAGCTGTCTTCTAAATGTAGATGCTGTTCTCGGTTGCAAGACTCATTATTTCAGGTACTTGTTTGAAATAACCGATCTTGCCGAATATAGTTCAGCACACAGAGAGAGAGAGAGAGAGAGAGAGAGAGAGAGAGAGAGAGAGAGAGAGAGAGAGAGAGAGAGAGACAGACAGACAGACAGACAGACAGACAGACAGACAAAGTCAGAGACAGAGACAGAATGAGAGACCCGTCCTCCCCTCACACACCCCAGCTTCTTGGCCTCGTGTCGACTGATAAACTGGAAAGAATGAAAATGGATTCAAGAAATGGATTTGTGATGGGGTAGGGGCAGTAAGTAAGGGCTGAGAGAAACAATGGGCATCAGCTATTTTGTTCCCACAGGCAAATGTGGAGATTGTGAATGGTGGGAAGAAAAACAGAGATTAGAGAACAGGATTTGAAACGGTGTGTCAGAAACATGTATCCAGCTTCATATAGGATTTTGAAAAAAAAAAAACCAACAACAACAAACCCAGTGTATGTTGCCCATATTTGCATAACATATATACCCTCGGTGATGTTGACATTTACCGCTCGCACGAGAGAGAGAGAGAGAGAGAGAGAGAGAGAGAGAGAGAGAGAGAGAGAGGAGAGGGGAGAGAGAGAGAGAGAGAGAGAGAGCCCGCAGGAGTTTTTCTTGTATACACTCGTCCTTCTTATAACGAGTTCATCCCCCCCCCCATCACCCCCCCCCCCCCCCACCCCACCCCAGACCGACAAGCGGAGGGAAGTTTCATAGAATAGAGAGAGGGGAAAAACTAAACGGTCCATATCCACCTGCTGTGACACTGCAGATACATGCTGGGTTCACGAATGGGAAAAATAAAGACAATCTCTACAACAATGAATTGAAATGTTGCGATTATTTTTCTTTTGTTTTCCTTTTTCCTTTTTTTTTCCCTTTTTTTCTTTTCCTTTTTTTCTTTTCTTTTTTTTTTTTTTTTTATTTATCACATCTTCCATGCCTCCTCACTGGTATTATCTGCTAACCCCCGATACGGCCCTCAGTGTCGGCTGAGCGGTAAGCACGATTACTCAAAGACAAAACACGCTGTTACACTGTGATATTTATGGAGGTGGTGGCATACTGTTTTAAGTTCTTATTTTTTTCCGCATTGATGACTCTACTCTGGGTAATGAATTTCAATCATGGCATTTTCATTGATACGCAGTTCTGATGAGGCTTCGTTGGTCGAGTAGTCTAAATAAAATCAAATAAAACAAAGAAAGAAAATAAAAAAGGAAAAAGAGATAGTAGAAGAAGAAGAAGAAGAAGAAGAAGAAGAAAAAGAAAATAACTTATTACAATGCACTTTATGGCACTTCACAGCACTTCACACAGACCACTGTGGCGCGCCGCAATACTCTAATCTACAGAAGAATTCAGTGCGTAATACAACCATGTGACGTATATATTCAAATATGATGTATATCATGCGTACATACGTATGAGCGGAATTTTCTTCGTTTTCGGATAGAAAGAACTCTAACCTCACAACTAGGGGGACTTTTGCGTAATTGACTATTTTAATCTTCAAACCAAGGTAGCCAGATTCCTTCTTCGGGCGCAATATCTCAACATGATAACGGTGTTTATGATTCTCTCTCCTCTCTCTCTCTCTCTCTCTCTCTCTCTCTCTCTCTCTCTCTGTCACAGTGCCCGAGCAAAAACGTGCGTATGTGAGTGTATATGTGAACATATGCTTGCGCATACGTGTGTGTGTGTGTGTGTGTGTGTGTGTGTGTGTGTGTGTGTGTGGGGTGTGTGTGTTCCGTCAGTACAACCATGAGTTAATCTGACAATAAACTGGTTTCGGTCAGTCAGTGTGTGTGTGTGTGTGTGTGTGTGTGTGTGTGTGTGTGTGTGTGTGTGTGTGTGTATGTGTGTGTGTGTGGGTGTGGGTGTGCGTGTGTGTGTGTATGCGTGTGTGTGTGTGTGTGTGTGTGTGAGAGAGAGAGAGAGAGAGAGAGAGAGTGTGTGTGCACGAGCACGCGTATGTGTGTGTGTGCATATGTGTGTGTGAGTGTGTGTGCGAATGTGCGTGCGCGCGCCCGTGCGTGTGCGTGTGTGTGTGTGTGTGTGTGTGTGTGTGTGTGTGTGTGTGTGTGTGCGTGCGTATGTGTGTGAACGCGCGCTCGCATTTGAGTGTGTGTGTGTGTGCGCGCGCGCGCGCGCGCGCGCGTGCGTGTGCGTGCGTGTGTGTGTGTGTGTGTGTGTGTGTGTGTGTGTGTGTGTGTGTTTGTGTGTGTGTGTGTGTTTGAGACAGACAGACAGACAGACAGACAGACAGAGAGAGTGCGCGTGCGCGCGCGCGCGCGCGTGTGTGTGTATGTGTGTGTGTGTGTGCGTGCGTGCGTACGTACTTGCGTGCGTGCGTGCGTGCATGTATGCAAGCGTGCTTGCGCGCGCGCGCGCGCGCGCGCGCGCGCGCGCGCGTGTGTGTGTGTGTGTGTGTGTGTGTGTGATCGCGTATTTCTCTACAAATAAAAGCAAGGAAACTGACGAGCAGGATGATTTTTTTTCCCCCACTTCATACCTCTTTTACTTGTTAATTCTAATGATCTGAAATGAGTCTAATTTGGTTTTTAATCTCATTCATATTCCTGTTAGGGTCTTCGTTTGTTTGTTTTGCATTTTCGTTGGTTTGTTTTTAACGCGTGCGATTGCATAAGGACATAGGATTAAATCAATGTCTCATCCGAGGAGAGAATCTTCTCTGGTCAGCCCTTCTCACACAAAGCAGAGAATCCAGTTCAGAACACTTGCATAAAGAAAACGACACTTTATCCTCTCGACGACACTAAGCCTTCGCCCAAGTGTAAGGGTCATTCTGGACGTCTCACCCGCACCCTTCCACCTCAGCTGTTGTGTCTCCGCTATGCACGGGACCAGGGCTTTTTTTCTATGTCAATGTCCTTGTTCTCTGTCCTCTGTGCGTCATTTCAAGGCTGACGACAAGCTTCAAGAAGATGAATGACTGCAGAAGGCAGAAACAGGAAAAACAAGGAATGAGGGAGGAGGAAGGTGGAGAGAAAGACAAGACCAGAGAAGGAGAAAAAAAAAAGGGTAAGGGGGGGGGGGTGGGGGAGCTTCGGGAGAGGGGGAGGGGAGGGGGATAGAAGAAGAGAAGAGAAACAGGAAGATCGTGGGAAAGGGGAAAGGGGATGGCTGGTGGTAAAAAGAAAAAAAAAAAAGGAGAATGGTGAGAGGGGAAAGCTTGGGGAAGAAAGCATAAGACAGAGAGGAAGAAAAGGGATAATCTGCAAGGGAGATCATCTGTGATAGAGTTCTTGTTCAGCGAAGTGACCTCGTCGTTTTCAAGCAAAAGATGCCACTGGCCGACACGCCTAAAACAATTCAATGTTGCTCCACTCCGTCAACTTTACTTTCCAGTCACAGAGAGAGACAGAGAGAGAGAGAGAGAGAGAGAGAGAGAGAGAGAGAGAGAGACAGACAGACAGACAGACAGACAGACAGACAGAGACAGACAGACAGACAGACAGACAGAGCGAGAGATGCCCAAACACGGATGTGAAACTGTGCATACGGCACCTATGACGCAGACAGTCGATATCCTGATTGTTCTTCTACTTTGCGTTCCAAATCAAATATTTGACTTTATACATCTGTTTCTTTGTCCCACACACGGGGAGACTGAAACTGTATTTGAAATGGAAAAAAACAGGCGTTACCTTCTCTTGATCTTTTTTTTTTTTTAATCCCGAAACAGGTCTACTAAATGGACAAATTAGTTGAAAATGAGGAGGAAGATGGTAAGTATGGAAAAGGAAGACAGGAGGGAGAAGAGATAAATGGAAAAGAAGAACATGGTGGAAAGAGAAAGGAAGATAGTGACGGCGATAAGGGCTCAGAGAAAACAAAGCAAAAAGAACCGCTCAAAGATTTTATTTAGGTAAAGGCCTAGGCCCCTTACTGAAGGGGGAAGTTTCACATCACGAAGCAAGAGAAAAGAATCCAGTTTCATATACAAATCGAACTATCAGTAAACAAAATAAGATTCGTCTTTGCATACACTGAAAGCTGCGAAGTCACAATGTTTAGCTTAGGAAGCGACTGATCAATATTCATTGCTAACATTGTTATGGTGAGCTCGATAAGGAGAAGGAGGAACAAGGGACAGAGGAGGAGAAGAACGTGGGGAGAATGCCAAAGAGATGGATAGTGAAAAACAAAAATGAGAAAGATGGGGAAGAGGAAGACAAGGAGGAGAAGAACAGGAACGAAAGAAGGAGGCACGGGGGGGGGGGGGGGGGGGGAGGCTGCAGACGGAGAAGAAGAAGACTTAGGAAGAGAAGACATGAGAGGCTAAGGAAAAGGCTAAATGGAAATGGTCAGAGCTGTAGAAGAGGAAGATTAGGAGGAGGACGAGAAGGAGGGGGAGGAGGAGCAGGAGGAGGAGGAGGAGAAGAAGGGAGGAAGGACACGGGGGGGGAAAGCGGTAGAAATGGAGGAGGAAGATTAGAAGAAGACAGAGCAGAAAAAGGCTGAGAGAAAAGATTTTGAGGAGAAAGCAGAGGGGAAAAAAGGTTGAAGAAATGGGAAATAAACACCAAAAGAAAAAAAAACAGAGAGAGAGAGAGAGAGAGAGAGAGAGAGAGGAGGAGGAGGAGGAGGAGGAGGAGGAATACAAAAATAGAAAAGGAAGGGTAAGAGAACGTTAAGGAAAAAGGAAAAAGACAGAAAGAAGGAAGTCTACAAGTGAAAACAGAAACAAACAGGGAAAGGAGAAAGCTGATGGACAAGGAGAAAACGGTCAAAAAGCAGGATTAAGATGATGCTGAAAAAAAAGATGATGAAGAAGTGCAAACAAAAACAACAAGAGGACTCGACGATCAAAGAAAGAAAAACGGTTTTAAACAAAAGCCTACGAGAAAATATAACGAGCAACACTACTATTAATAACCAACAACACAGTCATTACCACCTCCATAACCAGCAACAACTATGATTACTACAATGACAGTAACTGCAACAAAAAAGCCTTCAAAGAAAGGGAAAGAAATAAAAAAAAAGAAAGAGAGAGAGAGAGAGAGAGAGGGAGGGAGAGAGACGGATGGAAGGAAGGAAGGAAAGAAAGAAATTTGAAGAGAAAAGAAAAGAAATAAAGAAGGAAGGTAGGAAGAAAGAAAGAAAGAAAGAAAAAGAAAAACAAAATAGAAAGAAAGAAAGAAAAACGAATCAGCACTCACCACCAGGAAGAAAGTACCGATGAGTTCCGCCAGAATTTCACGCACAAGTCGATTTCGGACCCGAAAAATTCTCCTGATCTTCATTTTCAGCTTGTCTCCCATTATGTCCTCAACGGTTCCGATGCACTATACACCTGGCACAAGATGAAAAAAAAAAAGAAAGAAGTAGTCCACCTCAGAGTTACACAACACACACACACACACACACACACACACACACACACACACACACACACTGAAAGAAGTCCTACCCCTATCACATGCAAATGATATTACCAAATATCAATTTATAAAGAAGATGAGCACCGTCCGATACAAATTTATTCCCTTCCAAAAGTAGTTCTAAGTGACGCGCGCTGCTTTTAATGATTCCAAATAATGCAACAGATATAAACAACACACACACACACACACACACACACACACACACACACACACACACACACACACACACAAAAGCAGTATAAAGATGCATTTAACACGTTTTGCAAAAACGATCTTGCCAGCTAGTGATTCAAACGTGAGAAGCTCAGGGGAAAAAAGTGGCAAGCCAACAAAATCAAATAGTTGATAGCCGATTGCCTGGCGTTTAACCGCCTGAAGTCGGGCCTTGAAAACCCCGACAGAATCAAGACGACTTTGTGCAGAGATTAGTTCAGGTCT
Source organism: Conus canariensis (assembly GCA_033310375.1). Classification (NCBI taxonomy): domain Eukaryota; kingdom Metazoa; phylum Mollusca; class Gastropoda; order Neogastropoda; family Conidae; genus Conus; species Conus canariensis. Next base: position 45,726,426 of record CM065722.1, on the reverse strand, counting down.
TCTGTCAAGTGTTGCTCCTGAAGTGTACGCGGTAACTACACCTCGCTTAGAAGTAGTTATCGTGAGCAGGAGTGTTGGAGATTTTAGCTGAATAAAGTGCCCTTGAAGAAACAGTCCACGGCTTATCAGTAGCTCTTTGTCTTCGTTGACCAAAGGGGCTGTTGGGTGGAGCCCATATGCTGTGGTCAAGAGGTCTACTCTCTTTTTGTCTTGGCTTTCTGTCTTAAGGTTTAGGTTGTATAGCTTCCTTTCCTCCTACCTCTCTCTCTATCTTAATTTACTTAAGTATTTATGTATTCATTTATGTATTTACTTATTTATTCATTCTATTTTTTTCTGTCCTTTCTGCTGATCCTTCCTTTTTCACTTTCGTGTTCGACGCGGTTTTTTTTTTTTCCTCATTCCTTTTCGCCTTCCTTTCTTTATCTTTTTAACATTGGTTTAATTTCTACCCTTCAGTTTTCCTAACTGTTCATCTATATTGTTCTCTATACTTGTTCTTAGTTAAAGAAAATTGACCAACCGAACAACAAAGAAAAAAAAAAAAAAGAACCGCACACACAACAACAACATTACAACCCGCTTTCAATTCAGTCTAATATCACATCCAAACGCTGACATTGTTAAATGCTTTCTGCCTTCCTTCTTTCTAGTATGTCCATTCTTTTTATCTTATTCTGTTCTTTTTTTTCCTCCCCTTCATCATTGTTTTTTTTTTTTTCTCCTCTTTTCTGCCTTTCCTTTATCACCTTTCTTCTTATTTCTCTGTTCTTCTTCACTTCCTTCTCCTCTTTTGTTTTACCTATATCACCTGCTTGCAGTTTCAAATTTGATCCGCGGTCAATACGGCAGCTGCTGAAGTGACTTCCCCTTGGCTCGCCGCTCCAGTTCTGCTTTCCACGTAAAGAGTCCGTCTTGTTCAAAGGAGGCAAGATTTGTGTCAGCAGTCTGAACATGTGACGCCTCAACCCCTACACTCCAGCCAGTCAAACCTACACACCACACACCCTCGTGCTGCTTCGTCTCTTATCTCTTCACAGTCCCTCAAACTCTCACCGACTCCCAGCGTATTGTTCCTCCACCTCTCTCTCTCTCTCTCTCTCTCTCTCTCTCTTATGTACAAGCTTTTAAAGGGATACGCCCTAAGAGTCCACAGTCTCTCAAACTCTCACCAACTCCCAGCGTATTGTTTCTCTCTCTCTCTCTCTCTCTCTCTCTCTCTCTCTCTCTCTCTCTCTCTCTCTCTCTCTCTCTCTCATTCATGTGCCAGCTTTAAAATGGATACGCTCTAAGGTAAACCTGTCCATTGTATGTATGTATGTGTGAATCCTATCATTCTACTCACAATCAAAACTGTGCAGTTAAAGGCGTGAGTCCCAGGGGTCGTTTGTTCAATTGAAAAGCTTCAGGTTCTCAGTCTGATGTTGTACGAGCACAAGCCACTGCCATTCAGCACATACAAACGTTTTTGCGGTGTGTTGTCGTTCTGGTGGGTCTACTGCACTCATTCTCTTGGTGTGGTAATGCCATTCTACTTGTGATGTGATGGGGTCGTGGATGTTAAACGTGACTGAAACACCTCTCTCTCTCTCTCTCTCTCTCTCTCTCTCTCTCTCTCTCTCTCTCTCTCTCTCTCTCTCTCTCTCTCTCTCTCTCTCTCCAGGATTCTGTTTGCAACTTCTCATACTCATGGTCACGTTTGTCAGACATGTTGCGTGTGCAGACTCCAGTGAATCGTTAAGAAGGAGAAAAAAAAACTGTCATCATACTGAAGCGTAAAGTACTAAGCATGAACGAAATTATGTAGATATGGCTAGGATGTTGATGTTGAGTGTAAATACAGAGTTAGCGAAAGGATCAGGGTGATGACGCACAACGAAGCTAAGGGCCATGCATATGCCGGGGTGTTAATACACTGTCAGCTATATACATGGTTAGGGTGTTGACACGACGTCAAATTATAGGCCAGAGATATTGCCAGGGAATTGATGCACTCTGAAATGACAGGCTATAAATATGACCAATGGGGTAATGCACTGTGAGATTCATAGGCTACAGATATATGCTACAAACGTAGCCAAGTTCTTAATATGATATGAAGTTATAACCTAAAGGTATGGTCAGGGTATTTACGTACTGAAAAAATTAAGGGCTATAGATATGGCCAAGGTGATGTGCGCCAGAAGACTAAAGGATATAGGTAGGGATACGATACTGATACACTATTACATTACGGTCTATTTGTACCGCCAACGTGTCGATGCTTACGTCATGATAAAGTGTACACATGGACAGGATGTTGATGCTGTATACAATTATAGACTATAAATATGACCAAGGAGCTGATGTACAATGAAATCATAGGCTATAGATATGGTCACAGTGGTGCAAAAAGCTATATATATATATATATATATATATATATATATAATAATTTCTAAATTTTTAAATCATAGGCCATAGATGTGGCCAGGCTCTTAATACACAATGAAGTCATAGGCTATAGATATGGCCAGGGTGTTGATGGACTATGAAATTGTAAGCTATAAATATAGCCAAGGTGTTCATTCCCTGCGAAACTATAGGATGTAAAGCTGGCCAAAATATTGATGGACTAGGGTGTTGGCACGATGACATTATAAGCCACAGATATAGCCAGTGAGTTAATGCACCGTGCGATTTTAAGCTATAGACGTAGCCAGGGAGTTGCATTTACAAATTATAGCCTATGGTAATGGCCAAGATATTCATCCACTGTGAAATTACAGGCCCTAAATGTGCCCAAGGTGTTATTGTACTGTTAGAGGCTATAGATATCTTTAGGGTACTGATACATCCTGAAATCATAGGCAATAGATATGGCCCCGTACACTTTGGTATTTCAGGTTTTAGCTAGAGTGCTGATGCGTTTTAAAATTGTAGGCCGTAGATATGATTAGGGCGTTGATGTACTATGAAATAATTCGCAGTACATTTGACCAGAAAATTGATGCACTGAGGAAAATTGCAGTTTCCTTGAAATGTAAATCACCAGAAGTTACGTTTTCTTTAACATGTAACAAACTGGTCTGATTTTTTTTCCTAATAACTAACGACAGAAACTTATAACATTATAGTCCATAGATATGACCAGGGTCTTGATGTATTGTGAAATTACAGGCTACATATGTGAACAGAAGGTTGATAATGAGCAAAATTGCATTTTTCTTGACTTTGTCATATTCTGAAGTTACGCATTTGGGGCATGTGATAAGCTTGTCTGATTTTTTCCCCCCAATAACTACCGAAGAAAGTAAGTTACCTCGTTTTCACCTTCCCATTTGTCCATCTCTCTTACTGTATACCTTTACATAAGAACCATTCCAACTGCTCAGTCCTGTGTCCATTATCGAACCTTCTAATTGCACGAAATAGTCATCTGTTATATATTACTGTATTGTTTTTCTTTTTTTTATATAAAACTTTCCAGATACAAGGAAGTTTAGCAAATGGATACAGTACTGTTCAGATCTGTAAGATATTACTCTTCTAATGCTAGACTAAATGTCATTTGCATGCAAGTCATATAAAACGACTGTGTTATGAGCTGTGGCTTCAGAATAAAACATATGATTATCTGTCATTACTGCATCTGTGTCTCAGCATCTGTTCCTATTGTTTACCTAAATGTGTGTGTGTGTGTGTGTGTGTGTGTGTGTG
>CM065722.1:45715227-45717727 GCA_033310375.1 Conus canariensis | reverse complement strand
ACGTGCGCATTGTTCCAACTTGACGTGCTGGTCAAACCTTGGGTACCTAACTAATATTGTCTGCGCCACTCTCGCAGTTGCATGTGTAGGTTTGCGTGTCTGTGTACATGTGTGTGTGTGTGTGTGTGTGTGTGTGTGTGTGTGTGTGTGTGTGTGTGTGTGTGTGTGTGTGTGTGAGTGAGAGTGTGTGTGTGTGTGTGCGTGAGTGAGTGAGTGTGTGTGTGTGTGTGTGTGTGTGTGTGTGTGTGTGTGTGTGTGTGGTGTGAGTATGTTTGTGTGTGTGTGTGCGCGCGCGCGCGCGCGCGCGCGCGCGCGTGTGTGTGTGTGTGTGTGTGTGTGTGTGTGTGTGTGTGTGTGTGTGTGTGTGTGTGTGTGAGTGCGACTGGCTGTAACAGAAAGAAAGAGAACAAAAAAGCATGCATGGTATGTTATACATTTTTAGATGCATTAAAAGGAATAGAATTGCAAAACATATCCCCTTCCTACTATACTCTCCTGCCGACCCAGACGTGCCTCTTTATTTTCCCCTTTTCTAGTTTATAACACACGCGCACTCCACCCTCACCCCAACACTCCATTTTTTGTACTCCCAGTTCTTGTAGGTATGTTCATTATGGGTCACGGGTGATGCCTGATGTTTTAGTTTACCGCTGTAGCCGTTACTAATGGCTGTAACGGCCTGTAACGGTTTTTCTTCTTTATGGAATATCTCAGAAACTACTCTGCCGATCTTTCTGAAAATTTGTAGGTATGTTCATTATGGGCGACGGATAATGCCCGACGTTTTAGTTCACCGTTGTAGCCGTTACTAACGGCTGTAACGGCCCATAACGTTTTTTTAATGAAATGTCTCAGAAAGTGGTTGGCCGATCTTTCTGAAATTTTGTAGGTATGTTCGTTATGGGTCACGGATGATGCCCGATGTTTTAGTTTACCGTTATAGCCGTTACTAATAGCTATCAAGGCCCCTAATGGTTTTTATTCTTCATGGAATATCTCAGAAAGTATTTGGCCGATATTTCTGAAAATTTGTAGGTATGTTCATTATGGGTCACGGACGATGCCTGATGTTTAAGTTTACCCTAATAGCCGTTACTAACGGCCTATAATGGTTTTCTTCTTGATGGAAAATCTCAGAAAGTTCTTGGCCGATCTTTCTGAAAATTTGTAAGTATGTTCATTATAGGTCACAGATGATGGCCGATGTTTACCAGAATAGCCATTACTAACGGTTACACCAGCCCAAGATGGTTTTTCCTCTTTATGGAATATATCACGCGTATTCAGGATAAACTGGGAGTACGTTTATATGCTTTGCATCTTGTTTTATTTCTCCTCTCCACACAAGTCACGATTCTCTACAGATCTCCTTCACCCACTCAAACCCCTTCTCCTCTCCCTTCCTGCGCTCTGTCTGTCTGGCTAACTTTTGATGTTAGCCAACACTACGATTAGTAGACAATATTTCAAAGATCTTTGACGTAACCATAGCGCGGGTCGTTGCCATAGTTACCTTCCCTCTCTATGTCTGGCTTTCTTTCTTCCTCGCCAACAGCTGAGAGAGGCGTGCATGAGTACTTCAGCATCTTAGAGATTGTAACCCGTGATCCTAACGACATTTTGTCATGCTGGATGTGTTGGGAAGCAACTGCATCTTACAACCACACACCCCTCTCAGATAACTAGCTCTGCCCCCCCTCCCCCCCCCCACCATCCATTCAATAATGCTTTTGATTGGCTATCCTGTTCTTCTAACAGCGTCTCAATCAGAGAGGCATCAGAGACATAAGGGATAGCTTAGCATTCAGAAAAAAAGAGTATAACCCTCTCCACCTCACTGCTCCATTAGGGGCTGAAGATTGATCATAGTCCAACTTCCGTGTGAAAAACTCAACAGTGGTGTATGCTAGAAAGGGGAACGTCCATCTCTCCTAATCTGAGATCCTATGTCAAGTTTCACTGATCACCCCAGAAGAAATGTAAGTAAAGCTAGGTTTTTTTTCAGTCTTGAGATTACGCATTGCTTGTATTTGTAAATACATTTTAAACGTAAAACTTTCTGCCAATATTTGGTAACAAAAAAGAAAGAAATCTGTTAAGATCATTGATGAATACTATATTTTAACAGTGTAACCTTTTGCCAGTACATCATAAGATCTGTTGAGGTGAGTTATGAATACTGTTGAATTTTCTACATGCTTTGTGATAGCCAACTCTAATCAGCATATATACTTGGACTAATCGTATTCAAGTACCTGATTTCATTACCGAGTATCTGACTGCATTGAAGAGTTAATTTATTTCAATTGTGTAGTAGTTCTCACAACTTACTAAAACCCACTCAAAACCTGAGTGAAGAACTAAAGTTGAGACTGAAAAGTAAAGGCAATGCAACTATGTTAGGCCTACCTTTGCTGGCTTAGACATCACGCTTTTACTGAAAGTCAGAGGACAAGTGTGAGGACTCGTCAAGCAGATTTCCTGCTACCCATCTACAAAC
>CM065722.1:45697727-45710227 GCA_033310375.1 Conus canariensis | reverse complement strand
CACACACAAAATACACCATTAGAATGGTCACACACAAAATACACCATTAGAATGGACACACACACAAAATACACCATTAGAATGGACACACACAAAACCGGCAGTCAGCGTGGCTTGCTTTCCGTAAATAATTAAACCTCGACGAATTAGCACACACACTGTCTGTGCCGTGAGAATGAGGATCCTCATCTTTCTGAGCGTCATTCAGAGGATGTTAGCCTACTATTCATGGTCCAAGATCAAGATAATGGCAGTGCGTGACTCGAAAAGATCTCTGATCTGACTTCTGGGACTTGCAGACCCCAAAGGATCTGGTTCCTATCGTAAATGAGGTGGATTTAAAACAGAAAGTAACTGAATGAAAAACAAAAGTCTATACATTCTGGTTGTCAACGCCATGTGTTTGCTTTTAATTTCTACATGCAAACACATGTATCGTGTTTTGCAACTGGTTGAATTTTTTTAATCAGTTTTCTGGTAATTAAAGAAAATAACAAGCAAACGACCAAACCCAAAACCAAATGAAATGAATAAGCCCAAACCAAACAAACGACCAAACCCAAAACCAAATGATATGAATAAGCCCAAACCAAACAAACGACCAAACCCAAAACCAGATGATATGAATAAGCCCAAACCAAACAAACTCAAAAAAAAAGAAACAAATAAGCATACAAGCAAACTGACAGGGAAAAATCGAATTATACCTGTAGCAATTTTCAGTCCGTCAACACCCAGACACCAGATTAACAATATCGAATTTGACGTTGCCCCCTACTTCCAGTATATCAGCTCGGCTGAGATCAACACCGTCTACCTCCGGCTGGTTGCTGAGTGGAACGTTGTACACGTCATTTTCAAGCGTTATTTGCAGGCGGTCAAACAGCAGAAGGAAGGAAAGTGTGAAGGATTGGCCTGGAATCAGAGGGAACTTTCCCAGGTATCGACTGGACTGGTACTGGGAGCCTTCTTTGATAGTCCAGTGCACCACCGCAGAAGAAGCGCTGTTATACCTGGAATCAGATTAGAATTCCATTCAGTTTACATTACTTGAAAAAAAAAAAAAGAAACAGAAATGAAAAGCTCACTGTATCTGGCTAAACCTTATTATGCGTGCGAACGGCCGTTTTTAGATAAAAACAAGTTAATGATCATGTTAAAAAAAGAATAACACACATTAAACAGTTCGTTCTCTCTCTCTCCTCTCTCTCTCTCTCTCTCTCTCTCTCTCCTCTCTCTCTCTCTCTCTCTCTCTCTCTCTCTCTCTTAAAGGTTTTCTGTTCCCCTCGCCCCCTTTTTGTACGTAATGATTAGCCGCCTATATCGGGTGTTGTTCGTTGTGGTCGTTGGGTGCTGTGTGCCTGGCTGCAGTGTTATCCGCAATGAGCGCACAGGAGGTTCTGTCGCAAGTCGGATACATGCTACAGGCAATGAACACAAGGAAGAGGCGGCCCGGCGTTCGAAAACTTCACGTTTCCTTTGAGCGTCTGGTAATCTGAGCTGCTGGTCCAACTCCGCCAGGTGGGGCGATGCAGCCCCACTGTTTCCCAGGTGTCTGGGTCAATGTCAAAGCTCTGCTATATGGCCTTGAGTATGACCTTGAAGAGATCACCCTGTGAACGTTTACCTTCCGCCAGTTCATCGTAGCTATGGTTGAGTTAAAAGTCCTCACGACAGATGCTTCTAGGGGCACGTTGTGTGCTGCAGCAAGCTGCGGCACGTAGCGTCAGTTGTCTGGCGGATTAGTCAGCCGGCAGGCTTGGTTGAAGACTGTTTCTGCGTTGTGGAGGAGGCACCCAGCGTGGTCGATTCCCTCAGGCAGAAGCCCGGGTCGAGTTGTTCATTTATAGCTGAGGGATGTTTTCCTTCTTTCATAGTCAGTCGTGATGACGGCGTCTTCCTTGTTGCTCTCCACCCAAGGTCGTCATCAGGGTCACCGGGCGGCCGTCTTCATGCCGAGAGGCGACGGTCCTGAGCCGTATGAGGTCGTTTGGAGAAAAGTGTCGGACAGAGGTCACCAGGCTGCTGCGCGTAGATCGATGTCCACTTTGCGCCCATGAGAGACGTTTCAATGTATCGCTCCCTCCAAATGCCCCAAGAGGAAGGCCCTGCTACCCGTGCAGGTCACAGTGTCGCAGAATAGCAACGCCTATCCACGAATTGCCCCATGGCAGCCTAGTGAGCCGTCCCTCGGCGACACAGGCTAGATCCGTTGTCACTGCTGATACGAGGAAGTAAGTCTTCCGCAGAAGATGGCCATTGCTGCTGCTCTTGCCGACTCCATTTTACCCAATGTCTCTATTCCGCGTTTGTGTGTCCAGATCACCGAGAATGACGAACTTACCTTCTTCGGCACGGCTGCTCTCAGGGCTAGAGCCTCCAGGTCCCAATAAAAATTGTCTTTGGCCTCCACATAGTCCTGTCATGGGGGATAGCACATGACTGGGGCACAGTGCTTTATACTGATGGAGAGCCAAGGTGTCACAGCTCATTCAAAATAACATTGATCTAGTTGCAAAGTGAGACGACTGCAGGCGGAAATCTAAACAAATCTTAAATAAATGTTAGCGAACCGCCCAGAGAAACGTGGACAAACGAGTCACAAGACAAAACACAACGCGTTTCGACCTCTTAGGTCTTCCTCAGGTGAGAAATAAACGAATAAAACAACGAAAACTCACTTCTTCCTTGCGCTGAACTCTGAAGCGATCTGAAGCGATCAAAGCTAAGTGAATTTTCGTTGTTTTATTCGTTTGTTTCTCACCTGAGGAAGACCTAAGAGGTCGAAACGCGTTGTGTTTTGTCTTGTGACTCGTTTGTCCACGTTTCTCTGGGCGGTTCGCTAACATTTATTTAAGATTTGTTTAAAATAACATTGATTAAGTGATTGAATAAAAGATTAGTCGCATGCACATGATAATTTCTTTTTTTCTTCTTCTTTTTTTTTCTCCTTTTTTTCTCATCTTCTGTGCCATCTCAGTGGCAGTGCACTCACGCCGTTCATTCCAACACCCTGTCCACAGTCATAGCCTGGCCCGGCCCACCGGGCACAATTTACGTAAAAACATGCATTCAAATAATAAAAAAAATCGTATGTTTTCACATCAAATCATTTTTCATGTGATTTACGGCAGTTTTCGTGTGAAACAGCAGTTGTCTATCATTTTATCTATTTTCTTGTATAAAAAGTCATAATATTACTGTTTTGATGTTAAAACAGCCATGCGTACTCTGTGTGTGAATGCGAGTGCGTGCGTGCGTGCGTGCGTACGTGTGTGTGTTTGCGCGCGCGCGCGCGCGCGCGCGCGCGCGTGTGTGTGTGTGTGTGTGTGTGTGTGTGTGTGTGTGTGTGTGTGTGTGAAAACAGACACAACTGCTGTTTTAACATGAAATATTCAGATGAAATAGTGAACATAGCCTTTTGCAGTTAGTATGATCCGATTGACTGTTATCATATAAGAACAGTTTACTTACCGACTTATTTTTCATAGCGAACAAAGACCTATTCTCAATAGTGATTAAATCTATAGATTTATATTATTTGCGATATGGGATGGGGTAAATGACCGTTTCCAGTGCTCGCATAACGATGTTTACAACTCTGAACTAAATTCTCTTGACTTTTTGGTGTTAACAGAACTCAGAATCAGGCATCCCGGGTCATTAAAGATGCACTTAAGTCAACTCTGATCCAAGCCATGGATTAGGACTTTAGAGCCTCGAAAGCAGACAAGATAGTAAAGGTCTCCTACAGGCTGTAAAGTTTAAGAAGACAAAGAATCACCCCATGCACAAAAGAATAAATGCAGACTGAAGCGCAGCAGCTTTGTGCACAATGCACGCAGACTTGAGAGACAGGATCCTGATTTTTTGCAACAAGAAAACAAGAAAAATTCCGTCAAACAGTTCACTACCATCATGGAAAAGAAATCAATTCCCAGAAATCAGAGTCACCATTCCTAACATTCTAACAAAGGGCATACATTTCAGAACTGGAGAGGAAAGCAGTAACCCTTCTCTACATAGAGCAAACATACCCCCAAAGAGTTCTGGATACATGCTTATACAGATGGTTCAGCAGAAGAGGCACTGGAAACGGAGGTGGAGTAAATAAATAAATATAAATAAACAAAAATAGATAAAAATATTTTAAAAAAACATAAATAAATGTATAAAAAATTAAAAGAATAAAGATTATTGCCCAGGGAGTGCTTTGTTTGTTTGTTTTTTATTTCAGTTCGGAGCCATCTCAAATGGGGAATCTTTCGTGAACTGATATGGGTTTAAGAACATTTGCCTGATATCCGGCAATACGGTGCGCGTGGGAAGGACCAGCGTTCACGCAGCACCGGTGGCAAGCGACAGAGGTCAGGTGACGAGGATTCACCTAGCCAGAGGCGTGACGGGCCAAAGGCTAAAATGCTCACCTGTTCGCGGCCCTCACCTGACCGTTCCATGTCGAGTGGGCAAAGTAAAGGTGGGGGAGATGGTGGGTAAATCTTCACCGAGTGTGACGGTTTGACCTGACGGAGACGGCTTACGCGCGTTACACGGACTTTGTTTACGGGTTTGCGTTTGGATTTGAAAATGGCTTGGATTACGGACTTTCCTTATGGCTTGTGATTCTGGATTGACTGTTTTTTCATTAAATTCACGGGGCTTGCGCTCGTGTTGGAAAGGAAAATCAATATTTAAATACTTGAAAGAGAAAAAGTATGATGTCATTTGCTTGCAAGAAACACATATCACTGATGATGTTTATGGGCAATGGAAAAAAGAATGGGGCAAAGGTGAATTATTATATAATAGTTATACTTCACATAGTTGTGGTCAAGTTGTGTTATTTCGGCACAATGTGGTTGATAATTACAAGATAGTATACAATTCAAGACGAATTTTGGCCATTGAAATAGAAATTCAGCACAAAAAAGTGGTCATTGTGAATGTATATGCTCCAAATAATGACAAGAAAAGAATACTTTCTTTGATGAACTGGGAGATGTTATCTCTAATGTTGAGTCAGAGCATTTGTTAATTGGGGGGGATTTCAACTGCGTATTAGATAACGATTCAGATATCATCTCTGGAGAAAAACATGCAGAGGGCACAGTAAAGAAATTCAATGATTTAATAAGAAACCATAACCTGTATGATACCTGGAGACTGTTTCATCCAGATGACAAGGAATTTACATGGCATAAAACTTCTCCTTTTATTGCACGTCGATTGGATTATTTTATATCAAATGATAATTTGTTTGACAAAACAATAGACTGTAATATTCATTCTATCCCATTCACAGATCACAGAGGTTGCTCCATCAAATTGAAATTCTCAAGCTTTGAGAGGGGACCTGGGCTGTGGAAGTTCAACAACTCATTGTTGAATGACTTAAACTATGTCACACAGATGAATAGTTTGATAGATGATTATGTATCTCATATGGACGAAAACGTCGATTTTCAAATGGAATGGGAAGTCCTAAAAATGAAGATTAAGAGTTTTACAATAATTTATGCTAAAGGTAAGAGCATCGACAGAAGGAATAAGTTAGTAGAAATACAATGTAAGTTAAATGACATAGATATTAAGATTGCAAAAAACCCTAATAATATTCATTATCAAAATCAGCGACAGCACTTAATGCAAGAATTAGAATTATTGGAAACTTATAAAGCACGTGCAGCGCAGGTAAGATCTAGAATGAAATGGATTGAAGAGGGTGAAAAGAACACAAAATATTTTCTAAACTTGGAAAAATCAAGAGCAAATTCAAAGATAATAGAAGAACTTCGTGATGAAAATGGTAGATCAATTACACAACAGTCTGAAATAATGAAAATGCAGCGAGACTATTATTCGAAGTTGTACAAGAAAAAGGTAAGAGCAGGAAACATGGAACAAATGGTAGATAACTTTATATCTGATACCTCAGTACCACAGCTTTCTGACTCTCATCAGGATAGTTGTGAAGGCAATTTGACAGAGAATGAACTGCTAATGGCTCTTAAAGCCCTCAAAAATGGTTCTTCGCCAGGAAGTGATGGGCTTACAACAGAATTTTTAAAAGTATTTTGGTGTCATATAAAAAGTTTGTTAACATCATCACTTAACTCTGCATTTGAAAAAGGGACGCTTTCTCCTTCTCAGAGAAAAGCAGTCATTACACTAATTCACAAAGGCAAAGATCTACCTAGAAATGTTTTAAAAAACTGGAGACCAATTTCGTTAACGAATAGCGATTACAAGCTTTTGTCTAAATGTTTGGCAAATCGTATATGTCAAGTAATTAGAGATTTAGTAAGTGAAGATCAGGTTGGGTATGTAAAAGGACGTCGAGCAGCTACGCTATTGAGACTAATTGATGATGTCATTGATCATCTAAAAGTAGAAAATATTCCTGGTTTGCTTTTAAGTATTGATTATACACAAGCTTTTGATAGTATATCTAAAGACTTCATGGTAACAGCTCTCAAAAAGTATGGGTTTGGTGAAGAATTCATTAGATGGTTTCAAGTATTAATCACTGATACTCGTAGTTGTGTTTTGTATAGTGGCTGGATATCCGAGTATTTTGCGGTTGAAACAGGAATACGACAAGGATGTCCTTTTTCTCCCTTAGTATTTGTGTTGGCTATAGAATTGTTAGCAATAAAGATAAGAGACTGTAGAAACATTAGAGGAATTGATTTAGGGGGTTCAAGAGATACGCTTGTTAATGTAATCAAAATTGCGCTTTATGCAGATGATGTTACTTTATTTTTGACAGATCAGCATGACATGATGCAAGCATTAGATATACTCAATGATTTTTCTTTGTTTTCTGGTCTGGTTATAAATAAAAATAAATCAGCAGCTATGTGGCTAGGTAGTAGAAAACATAGTGCAGACAGTTTTTATGGCTTTACGTGGAAAAATAAACTAAAGATTCTGGGTATTTATTATGAGAATGATAAACCAGCATCTTTAGTTGAGGACAATTGGTTGCAAAGAATAGAAACTATTCAGAGAATTATTCACGCCTGGGAAAAAAGAGATCTTAGTATAATGGGTAAAATACATATTATTAAAACATTTCTTATTTCACAAATGGTCTATGTTATGCAAACATTTGTTATTCCTGATAAGATCTTATCAGATATAAATCGCATGCTTTTTAGATTTCTCTGGCGTAAAAAACATTGTAATCGAAAGGCATTTGAAAAAGTTAAAAGAAGCGTAATGTGCAGTGAATATGAAAAAGGAGGATTGAAAATGATAAATTTAAGACAGTTGCAATCTGCTTTTCTCCTGTCATGGGTTGTAAAAATTTGTAAGGCCACAAACAATGAAAGGTGGACTATAATTCCGAGAAAAATATTTCTACCCTTTGGTGAGAATGTCACGTGTTTTTATGCAAATACTAAAAGCGCACTTTTCAAAGGTTTAGACAAGATACATTCACATTTTTGGAAAATTACTCTGAAAACATGGCTAGATCTTAATAAACATGAAGATGTCTCACCCTTTCCCTCTTTACTGTGGAATAACCAATACATAAAATATCGAGGAAATGTCCTTTTCTTCCCTGACTGGATAAAGGGCAAAATACTAAATGTTAGTGACATGTATGGTCCAAATAGAATGCTTTCATACCAGGACGTGGTTAACAAGATAGGAACCTCCCCTGCAAGGATCTTAGAGTATAATGTAGTATCAGCGGCCACACATAGTTTTAATACTAGGGTTAGTGAACAAGATAGATATGATATAGATTTTTCAGAACCACCTCTTTTCTGTAACAAAAAGCATATATCTTGCAAGGATTTCCGTGTGACTTTGTGTTCCCTCAGTTACACGGAACCATGTGCAGCCCGTTTGTGGTCTAATAAATATGGACTGGAGTTAAATGAAAATGTATGGAAGATACCCCGCTTGTGCACAAAAGAAACCAGACTGAGAGTTTTACAATGGAAAATTTTACAAAATATATACCCGACTAATATAATGCTATGCAAAATGAAAGTTAGGGATAATCGAAATTGTTCATATTGCATTGATGAAATTGATTACATTGAACATTTCTTTTTTCACTGTCATAAGGTTAATTCGTTTTGGAAATTTGTCAGTCAATACATATTAGCTGTATACAACACAAGAATTGTGTTTTCTGAAGAAACTGTGCTCTTTGGAATTCTTAGACAAGAAAATCTTGACAGACATATACTACTGAAAATAAACCATGTTGTGATTACTGCAAAGATGTGTATAAGTATTTATAAAAAAAACGGAATCTAGGCTGCCAATTTCAGTCATATTCGAAAATCAGTTGCAACTGAGGAAAATATAAAGAGATTTCATGCATGCATTCACTCTTACACACGCACGCACGCACGCGCACGCGCGCACGAAGAGGGAGGGATGGGGAGGGGGGGAGGGGGGAGGGAGAGGGAGAGAGAGACATACACTCAGTTACCAAAACATGCACGTGTTTGTGCATTTTGCGTACGCGCACATGCACTGTAACACACACACACCCACAGGTACACACACATATACACGCACGCACACATACAACACAGTCTTGGTGACGTTTCTTTCATAAAGAAAGTGACCCCAAGGTAAATATGCCTTTTCGTTCTCCACTCCTCCGTACTTTCTTGCACTATTTCGTTTTCGTATGTGTAAGACTGTTGCACGTGGGGAATGTGGAATATGAGGGGTTCATGCATGATTTCTTTTCATTATAGGATTGGCCTCATCGGGGAAGAGACAACTGGTGGGACGATATGTAACAAAGTAAATCCCTAAATCCATTTAAAAGACGCCGTCTCTGTCCGCCTGTCTGCCTGTTTGTCTGCCTAACTGTCTGTCTGTCTGTCTGTCTGTCTGTCTATCTCACTCTCTCTCCTTTTTTTTTCCTTCTCTCTCTCTCTCTCTCTCTCTCTCTCTCTCTCTCTCTCTCTCTCTCTGCTTGTAGGGGTGTGGGTGGATGTGGGGGTGGGGGTGGGGGTGGATGGGTGTTGGAGTGGGTGGATGGTGGTGGTGGTGGTGTGTTGTGAAGTGCGCTCACGCGCTTGGGTAGGGGGAAGAAGAGGGAGACGGGCAATAGGGACCAACGACATCCTTTCAGGCATGTGTGTATACAGAATTTTTATGCATAGTTTTTGCTTTGGTATCGTGTCGTGTATTTAACAGGTTTCTACCATTGTTAGCATATTTGAGAGAGAGGGGGGAGGGGGAGGGGGGGAGCGAGAGTATGTGTGCAGGTGTATGTGTAAAACAAAATGAAAAACTAAAAATAATTAAGTCCTTTGTTTCATCTATGTTGGTTCCGTTTCCGTATAATGCAACACTTTATCAGAGTGAGTGTGCCAGTACACCACACATTAGTACATTAACAAACCCAGACACTTTGTATCAATTGCCAAAACACTAAAATCAGCAAAAATATGTCCATTTATAAGAGAACATACAGACTATGCATGGTGTGTAAGAGATTGGCTGGGAAAGAAAAGAAGACAAAAAAAGAGAAAAAAAAAACCTAGTAGTGGAAATTGTTTTTGTTTTTTTTCCGCTTTTTGTTTTTTTTGGCAGATGAAGAGGACAGTGTGATGCACCAAAAAATGAAGAGGTGGATTTTGGCCTTAGGGAAGAAAAAAAGAAAAAAAAATTAAAAAAAAAGAAAAAACAAAGAAAACAAATCACCACCTTAGGTGCTCCATTGATCCGAGAACTGATGCCACAAAAAAAAATTAAAAAAAAAAAAAAAAAAAGAACATTTGCCTCGTTTTAGCAGTTTGTATTATGACTTTTTGTCACCGTCCTGCGCTTAGGAGAAGTATATCAAAATTCAAAATCCCAACACTTTTTGTTTATCATAAAGTACTGATTAATGAGAAAAAATACACGTTACAGTGAGTAGCAGGATCAATACTTACAGTGAAAACGGTTAGCATATTAAATGTGGAAATGTATATATACAACTAACAGCGATTAAACATAGATTGATATTACATTTAAACAACAGTGAAAACGTAGATGTTAATGGTAGAGTTAAATTAAACTTCGTATGAAAGCCAGAACAGAATTGGCGAGACGTCAAATGAAGGAACAACCGCAATGCAAAACAGACAAAATGCGTTTCGACCCACTGGGTCTTCTTCAGACAGAACAAACAACATTCAAAACAATGGAAACAAAGGATGAACAAATGGTCACTTGTCTCTACGACTTGTGAGCAAACTGTAGCTTGGGTGAAAAAACGAAATCTACAGAAAGGAACAGAACAGCGGTGCAAATTAAAAAAATCACCCCTCCCAAACAAGGAGGATGCAGAACTGGTAAAATTACACAGGAAAACGCGAGGGGTTTTGCCAATGGCGTACAAAAAGGATTCCAAAGAAGGAAGAAACGCTGGGAGTTGCAATAGACATGGAAGATGCATACAGCAAAGTCCAGTTCTCGCTTTTCATTGAGCTACTCCTTCACCATGCAGTCAACAGGACACTTACACATTGGACTACAGCAGCTCGTCAGGAACGAACCGTGTCCTACGACCTGGAGACTGAATGGCTGAACCTCATAAACTGTTCTTGGGATTACCACAAGGGTGTTCGCTCCCCCTGTTTTTACAATGTTTACTCTAAAGATCCTGCAGACCTAAACAAAAACGGAATTGCTAGAGTGTTGGCACTGGTTGACAATCGACTGATTTACACAACATCAAAGAATGCTCAAAAAAGAACGAAAGCACTTCAGTGGCAATTAAACATTGCTCAGTAGTGCCAAGAAACTGATTCGTCCATCAACCCTACAAAAGCCTAGATATTGATCAACTCTCTCGAAAACAAGACATCAAGACAATCACCGTCACCAGTTTCCTTCAATGGAATACATACTGGATCAACTGACAACCCACGCTATTTGGGTATAGGTTGTGAGAAAATGCTGATCTTCAGAAAACATGTCGAGAATACTGGACGTAAGTGCGAAAAGGGCCTGTCAGCCATTAAAGCAGTGAACAACGTCATAGCGGCATTGCACAACGCCATCTCTACCGACTATATCACTCAGTCGTACTCAGTGTGACTGACTATGGATTAAGGCATCCAACACTGTCCCAGAGCAGTTTCCTGATAGTTGAACGAATTCAATATGAAGCGGTGAGACTGATCTTGTGCACATCGAAGTACACAGGAATTTGCAGGATACCTGCTTAACCTGCAGTCAGCGCAGATTAAACATAAACTAGAACCGGTAAAGGTATATTTTACAGCACTTGAAACCCCCCCCCAAACCCATTGCATGCAGCAGTCAAAGAAACAAAAGACACACATCTAGGGCGTGGAAAGTCGTGGACGGGACAGACAGGAGACAACATACAGCTTGTGTGCCAGTTATCGGAACTAGAAACAACGGAGGAATGGGAAAAAGCATCCAGTCCACTTCAAACACCTCTACCACGTTGCTGTCACTCCAGATCTCGGAAGACTGGCCAGAAGGCACAACCAACGCAGACATTCAGTTGTAGGAGTAAAACCTCAGCATGAAAGAAGATACTGTTGTACACGCTGAAGATTCCGTCACCAAAGGTAAGTCAGGCTGGGGCTACACAGTGAAACAGAATGGTCGAGCTATCCAGGAAGACATTGGTGCATACAGTTTAACAACGTCAACAACCGAGGGGAAAAGCGGTGCCACAAACACTCCTCTGGCTGTTATCCACAGACCAGCTTTGATCTCAACAAGCCATGATACCGACTGACTCCATGAACCTGCTTCAAAACGTGGACAGCGGAATGGGAATATTTGGCATGAAATTATGTGCAGCCTTCGGTTGGAGAAACTCACATAAATGTACTGCCCAGGACATGCAGGTATCAAAGGATATGAGAAAGCAGACAAATTGTCAGGCAAGGCAAAAGTCAGAACTGGATTGTAGCTCGGCCAAACTGATGTGTTAAGACATCTAAAGAATCACCTCAAGAAACAGAGTCAAAGCCACTGTACCATACACTAACTTTCAGAGCTCAATATCACCAGAGGAAGTAGCCACGCATCCAGACTTTAAGGAACAGCAAGAAACCTCACCAACCAAACAAACACTGGAAGAATCTCTAGGCCAACACTGCGAAAACTCCTAGAGGATGGGTCTGACTGGTACTGGGCCTTTCCAACGGTGGAGGCAAACGGCAAGACACACGTCGGCTGGGGTAGCACGCTATTGGAGTCTCTTGGGACCTCCCTGTCTCTCTGTAGGCGTGAGTGCAAGCAATGGTGAGTGCACCAGTTAAGCGAAGCAAGTGTGTAGCGTGGAGAGTCTCTAGACGTGAGTGTGTATGCATACGTATGTGTGTGTACACCACATATACATACAAGTACAAGCACACACACACACACACACACACACACACACCACACACGCGCGCACACGCACACAGACGCACGCACACACACAGACACCAACGCACGCACGCACACACACACATACACACGCACGCGCGCACGCACGCACGCAT
>CM065722.1:45691557-45697627 GCA_033310375.1 Conus canariensis | reverse complement strand
CACTTCGCTTTCATCCAAAGAGGTGTGATGAGACTCTTCGTTCACCTAGTTTGACTCGCTTATAGAGAATGGAACTGCAGAGGAATCACATGTACATTGACAAAAAAAGTAAAACAAAAGTAAAAACTAATACAAAAATAGAAGATGAAAGTATACCAATTAAACACAAGAAATAACAAATTAATGTATAAATGGGTATACAAGTTAAAAAAGAAAGTTTAAGGAAAAAAAACATATATCAATAACCTAAACATGGAATCTTTTAACATTCAAACCTGATAATTCAGCAAAAGAAAATGAAATTACATCACAGAAACGTAGACGGAAAAAACGTTTGAGAAAATAAATGATCTGACTAAGAAATGTTAAAGTAAATGATACAAAATTAGTGCACAAATGAATAAACAGATGAATTTAAGAAGAGATAAATAGTACATAGATACAAAATGAATAAAGATTATGAATAAATCAATAAATAAACATACACAGAAACAAAGAGGGAAAAAAACAATGAGGAAAAGAGATGGGAAAGAGCTAAAATAAATAAAGACAGAAATTAACAGCTACATGAATAAATACATAACAAACTCAGACATAGTTAAATGAATATGAGACGAAGTGAGTGAAGAGATAAATGATTGATTAACTGAATAAGTGAATAAGTAAATGAATACAGAAAGAAAGACGAAAAAAAGGGAAAACAAAATGAAACGATGGCAAGGGAGGAAAGGGGACGTCTTTTTTTTTCTTTTCAAATAATCCAACAACTGGAGCATACAGATGCACACAACGAGGACAGCGCGCAAAGTCAGTTACGTCAGCATCATTTCTGTAGGTCTCGCTCATAAACATCTGTTATACATAATAAAACGACAAGAAAAGAAAACCAAGAAACATCGAAACAAAAGGTAAATCAAGTTAGTTAGGAAGGACACACGAACAGTGAGATGTGATGCTAGGTGCAGTGTTGCAGTGGGAAGTGTGTGTGTGTGTGTGTGGTCTGTTAATCTTGCTGGTAAGTGCACCGGCTATTTCTGGCGATTGATGCTGAGTGGACAACAAGTCCACAGTTTGGCGATAAGACCCTCATTGTTGTCGCTGTGTGACCGCCAGCGGGCAATGAGTATGTACAGAGCTAATGGTTTGGGTCGGCGGTAGCAGATGTCAGCCAGGTGTTGACAGCTGCGCGTATCAAGTTTAAAA
Organism: Conus canariensis; assembly: GCA_033310375.1. Taxonomy (NCBI): domain Eukaryota; kingdom Metazoa; phylum Mollusca; class Gastropoda; order Neogastropoda; family Conidae; genus Conus; species Conus canariensis. Next base: position 45,696,424 of record CM065722.1, on the reverse strand, counting down.
GATGTTTCTCCGACATAGATCTCTCCGTGCTTTTGGCATGGATAGTAGCAACAATGGTGAAGCCCCAGCAGAAGAATGTGCGGATAATTTCCATTGAGGCCATGGGGGCCATATATGTGAACTGTGCGGCATCCTGTAAACGCAACATGCCTTAGACATCTTGTACACTGTTTACGCCCATCTCTCAACACCTTGCTGACATCCACTACCTCCTACCTGAAACCAGTGGCATTTTATTCGAACTGTACAAAATGCAACATCGAACGTATAAAATTTATGGCTTTCTGGCAGAAACTCATCTTCAAACATAAAATAGTAATGGCTTTCTGGCAGTCACCGAGTAATAACTTTGAACGCACTATGCAATATTCATCTTCAAACATAAAATAGTAATGGCTTTCTGGCAGTCACCGAGTAATAACTTTGAACGCACTATGCAATATTCCTCTCTCATTGCCAGACATGGGGGAACCTTTGTCAGACTGGCATCAATATTCAAAAATAGCCTGTGTATTCTTCTCCGTAGTACCACCATGAACACACACACACACACACACACACACACGCGCGCGCGCGCGCGCGCACGCACACGCACGCACGCACGCACGCACGCACGCACGCACGCACGCACGCACGTACGTACGTACGCCCACACACACACAGACACACACACACCTTCCTCTGCAACACTTACACTCTGTTTTCACATCATCTTCGACCTTGACCAGTCGCTTTGCATTTCAACCATCCTAAACGCAGCACAACAAATGTTTACAAAATATACAAGGAATAAGTTATCCTGGTCATTTAACATACGAAACGGCAAATGAGAACATTCTTCGTGTGTTTCTTATTAAGAAAAGAAGTACACTCTCCTTTTTATTCGTATTAATAAATCACATACAGTGTTTTGTTTCTAACTTGAGAGAGAGAGAGAGAGAGAGAGAGAGAGAGAGAGAGAGAGAGAGAGAGAGAGATGGGCAGAAAATTATCAGAATCTTCAAGCAAACAATGAACGGTGAATCGCAAAATCGCTAAATATATCCATGAAGAGAATAGCTTGGCTAGCACACAGCTAAAGTAAAGCAAAGAAATGGTCAGAGCAAAAAACGTGTCTCTACGTCTATACAATCAGTGGTGTGTAACGTTTACAAGCTTGAATACTTTTATGATTAATCAGTTATAACGTGCCTCGTATATCATCATCACCGGTGAACTAACATTTCCTTTTGAATGGCCCATTGACATCACCATCTCCAAAGTTACTGACCTGTTGGACTTATGGTCTGGTCTGAACAGACCATGTGTTAAATTAAGGCACTCAAAACAGCATCGTCCACAGGACTGACCAAACCATCTGAAGCTCGGTCATTGGTGACCATACCCCTACTTGCTTCGTCTTCAACCTTCTTCCATACCCCCCTCTACCACGTAATATCTATGTACCGTTCTGCTCTAGACTTGTTTGTGTTGCAGGCTGAACTCAGCCTCGTCTTGCTGTTTTGTCTCCAACTACTCCTGATGGCCTGAACAGCCTCCATCTTGAGTTGTTTTATCAACATACTCCTGAAAAACGTAAAGTATCCAAACGACTTCCTTCGTCATTCATCTTTTCCACCAGTCCACAGCTTTTAAAGCCCAGACGTGAGCGGCGAGGAGCTGAGGGCCATTGTCCAAAATCCGGATTAACTGTACATAAGCAAAACATTTCCATTCCCCCAAAAATAGCCTTGTTCGTGCTGCCAAACCTGCTCCCTACAATACTATTTTTGCTACCCAGCTTCTAAACAATGCTACATTACAAACACGCTCCAGGGAAAAGTTGACTCTTCCCCGTTGCCATCTAACCCGTCGTAGTCTGGGCTTCCAGAGGCCTTTTCTGACCTTTTTCAATTATAGGTGCTCTGACTGTTAGATTCTCAGACAAACAGTCATATGTCAATTTCCGATTCCCCGTTTTCTGGAACCCCTCTTTCTTCTTTTCATCCTGTGCCTGAAATTGTCGTCAAAAACAGAGCCACGGAATTCAATATGAAAACCCCTGAACGCGATACATCTCCAGCATTTGTTCCACTCCACTGTCTTAATAAGGTCCTGCCTCACATTACCACTATCACCAATAACTCTTCTTCCAATAGCCCTTTTCTGCCTTCTTTAGGACATGCTGTTGCATGCCTTTCCTAAAAAAAAAAAGTCTACTCTTGATCCTGAAAATCTAAAGACTTGAATCTCTCTTTTTTGCTAAAGTTATTGAAAAAGTTGTTGTTACTCACCTCACTGATCATATTCAAACTAACTCTCTTGTCAGTGCCCCTTCAGTCTGCCTGCTGCTTTGACGGTAGCATCGATACGCTCCTCTCAAAATCTGCAACGACTTACTCAATGCCCCCGACCAAAAATTCTCTTTGTACTTGGCCTCACTAAAGCATTTGATACCATCAAACATCTTGTTCTTCTGTCCCGTTTCTATAGCTCTCTTGGACTCGATCCCTCAATTGCTTGCATTCCAAAATAACCGACTTTTATCGTTCTCCAACCTCCATCGTTCTATGTCCAACCCAACTCCATTGCTAAACGGTGTGCCCTAGGGTTTAGCCTGGGACCTGCTCTTTTCATTGTATACATGTACCATGTTTCCACCATTCTAAATCAACACTATATTTCCCATCAAGTTTCTTTCGCAACAGACTTTGTTTCTGGACCTCTACTTGGTCTTATGATATTAACCGAAAGCGTCCAATCCTGTGTCTTTGACCTTAACAAGAATGACAGACAACCATCTGAAAATAAGCGAGGACAAAGTTGAAAAGATCGTGAAATGTCCATGAATATATTTGAATCATGCCTGTCATCTAACTTCCTTTGATTCGCTGATTTTAAAATCACTCTTTCTTCTTCTGTTCGTAACCTTGGTGTAACATTTGATAAAACGTTTCTATTAAACAGCTGATTGCTGATGTTGACATTTTATTTTTTAACTCTAACGCATTGCTTGTTCTCCACTTATTCATTTACTTGTTTATTTATTTTCAGTGTTCCAATGTTTAGCTTTCTAAGTTCTCTCATTGTAAATTTCAGAATGTCCCAAATCAACCCGGATGCCTCATCTGTGGCTCTTCTCTACTTGCCCATGTCACTCCATTCATGCGTCCTCTTCACTGGCTCCTTGTTCAGCTAAGGATCTCCCACTATGTTGCATCCCTCTGCTGTAGGTCCCCTGTCCTCAAAATGTCACTAATCGGCTATTGTACATGCAGCCCCATCATGTGAATCCCGTTCTTCATCTGGTAATCATCTGTTGCCAGTTCCCTCCGTCCGTCCTTAACCCTTTCTGACGAGACATCTTTGCCGATCAAGTTCCCCTTATTTGGAATAAACTCCCACACCAGCCTAGATGCTCTGCCTTGCTGCTCACTTTTAAATCAAACCTGAAAACATTGTTTGATCCTTAAATTCACATGAAAAAACAAACACGTGCTGGAGTTGTCTGAAAGCATCATTTGCACTTTGATGTGTGAGTGTATAAATTTGTTAGTAATCGTTTTTTTCGTACTGCTTTGTTTTGATTGAGAGGTGAGGAATGGGTTTAGAGAAAGAGTGAGAGGGCCAGGTCTGGTGTCGGCACCCTTGACTGCAGTAATACGGTATGATTGTGGCATACATTTTGTGCGCTGCTGGTTGTTCGTCTTTATTTTGTTTTGTAGTTTGGTTTGTGTAACTGGTGTGTTATAAACGCGGACCGCATTCCGTTGATTAGATGGGAAAATTATGATAACGATGATGATGCTGCTGATGCAGATGATGATGATGATAATGAGGATATAATGATGATAATAATGATGATGATGATAATGATAATGAACATAATGACAATAATAATAATAATAGTAATAACAACAATATAATGATAATACTAACAATGATAATAATAATGAGGATGGGGAGGAGGAGGAAGCGGAGCAGCAGCAGCAGCAGCAACAGCAACAGAAGAAGAAGATGATGATGATAATGATGACGAGGAGGATGAGAGTGCTGCTGCTGCTGCTGCTCTGCTGCTCTGCTGCTGCTCATGATGATGATAATGATTATGACGACGACCACCACCACATTAACAACAGCGAGTACAACAACAACGATAATAGCAAGAACAACGACAAGAACAATGAAAACAAAAACAGCAATAATAATGATAAACTTAGTGTAAGTTGGCCACACACACACACACACACACATACACGCACGCACGCACGCACGCACGCACGCACGCACGCACGCACACACACACACACACACACACACACACACACACACACACACACACACACACACACACACACACACACCGTAACAGAATTTAAACAAACGTATTGTGTGTGTTGTGTGTGTGTGTGTGTGTGTGTGTGTGTGTGTGTGTGCGTGTGTGTGTGCGTGTGTGCGTGTGCGCGCGTGCGTGCGTGTGTGTGTGTGTGTGTGTGTGTGGTGTAAGGCTGTTTTTGGGAGGGAGAGGCGGAGGTGCAAGAGAAAGGAAATGGGTGTATTGTGAAGGGAAATTATTTTCCGGATTATTCCATTAACCTTCCACCCAGCAAAGTTGTTCCCATTGATCCTGCTTCAAACGAGTTTTGCTTTACCAGCCATGCATACCGACACATCGTAATCATGGAACAATTCGATCAGTCAGTCGATCATTCACAAAAAGAAAAAAAACCCATCAGTGACTATTCCGGAAAGCTAATCAAACAATGCACTCTAAATCCCACAGGGATAGAAAGTATTCTCGTGCACTACTTACTCAGGCTCTGCAAATCAATGAAATTAATGATTCAGCTAAAAACATTGGAGACCGCAACATTTATGAATCAAACGT
>CM065722.1:45664057-45674057 GCA_033310375.1 Conus canariensis | reverse complement strand
GACAAAGACATTACTGATTCTTCATGTTCCTCCCTCTTTCGCCCCTCCTCTCCGAACACGTTCACCCCATCTCTGCCCCCCCCCCCCCCCCCGGCCTCCCCCCTTTACCATACACACACTTATGGACATACGGGCACACGACAGTAAATCATTTAAACAAAAAGAATTCAATGATTAGATGTATCACTAGTTGTTTCTATCAGTTGGATTTTTTTTTCTAATGTTCATAGCTTGTGATACGAATTTTGTCAGATCTATTGTCACGTTTTCTGTGTTGTTCGACAGAACATCGGTATACGATTCTGGTCAGTGATATGAGTCAAGTACAGTACATTGCTTCTGGGTGTATTTGTAGGCTATGCAGTAGAAAAAGAAATGAACTTCGTTTTCGGTTTCTTTTTCACTTGACGAACATTTACCATTAGCCTGTTGTTCAAACAACACAAAAATCATCGCTTGCTGTTATTAAGTCCACTGACTCTTAGACCAAATCTTATAAAGGTATCTCTGTGCCTTTCCTTGGTAACTTAAAGACAAGGACCTTTCTAGTTGGAAAATGTTCTTATCACAATGATACAATTCATGTTTGTCTTTTTTTTCTAATGCTGAATGCCAGTTTTGCCTATTACAAGAAATAAGTATGTCTTTAAATTCAGTATAAACACTTTATTCCCTTGCAACTCCTTTGAACATCCACATCAGACCAAAGTCATTTTCACACAGAATGTTCTGCACATTGGTGACCCATTTGTTATGCCCAGATCTCTACAGAACAATAAGCATCTCATATGCCTGTTTGCATAGTCGTGACTTTGGTAATCTAAGGAGCTTTAGCCAGTAGCTTATACAGTTCATAGTTGTGTGTTTTTTTGTTTGTTTGTTTGTTTTTTGTTTTTTGTTTTTGTTTTTTTGCTGTCCCAACGTCTGCGCCACCTCAGAGGCAGTGCACACACGCCGCTCATTCCGACATCACGTCCACAGCCACAGCCCGGTCAGCCCCGCCGCAGCCCCGGCACCGACAATCCACAGGGAGCAGTCGATGTCAAGTTGTCAAGAGGCAACCCACCGGAGAAGATACTGCACTGCTGCCGAGTCACTTCGGTGGTGTTCAGTGGCGCCTGTTCTGATCAAACATACACAGGACAACACCCGCTAAGCCCCCTACTGACGACAATAATTGCTTAGTCGTGGAGCCGGCGTGAGTGAGCTCTCCCTCCGGAGGGCGCCACCACGTCCGTCCAACGACAGCCCCCGTGGACTCGCCGATACCGGTGACCCCGACGGAACCAAACCAAGGCCACAGACGTGGAGAGGACATCGAAACTGAGGTCACCATGAGAGCAGGGCATGAAGGGCTACTGAATTTGAGACTTTTTTTAAATGCTGATCGATGAGAATGAGGATGATTAAGATGATGCTACGGATTTCCATTTCGGTCTGAGACTACATGACAGAGCTGTACTCTACGCTTCCTTTCATAATATATCCCGGCGTGAATCAGGCCCGAGAGATACAGGCACCTGCAGTGCTGCTCAGGAAATTTGAGCAACACTCTCAGAAACGCATCCATTAAGTGGATGAAACTCGACTGTGTGGTCCCAGTCTTCCGAACTCAACTCTGGGTAGGAGCGGTCGGGGTTGAAAAACCCACATGACTCTGATGGGATTCGAACCCACGACCTCCCAGCCGGGAGTCCGCGACGCTAACCACTTCGCCACCGCGGCTGGTGTTCATAGTTGCTCTTACATTAAGAGAATACCTACCGATTTCTCCATAGACCATTCTTTTAAGGCGTGCAAGGGGAACGTTCAGAAATCTTTGTAAGTCAAATGTATCTATAGTTTCGATGAGATCGCTATCTTTCTCAAGACCCCAAACCTCGGCTGCATAAGTCAGAACTGGTTCAATCTGTTTATCAAATAGTGTCAGAAATTAGTGTACATTAGGTTTGTTTAATCTTCGTAGTGGTCTTAATATCTCAGTGACCCCTCTTTTCCATTTCCTGCACGCCTCAGACAAGTCGTAGTAAAGCACAGTATGTTGTAAAATATATTCAAAGATATTTATCATCATATTTGTTTTTTCAAGATTAACTGTCGAGCATAAACGGTCTGCTTCAATTTGTAAGCTATTCAGTTGATTTTGAAGACCAATAACTGAACCAAACAATAGAGTAATATCTTCAGCACATAGTTATAAAAGTATTTCTGTAACTCGTGGAATAATCTGAACACAACGCTTACCTCTTCCTGGCAAATCCATTGCTATTCATAAAAAAAGGGGAAAAGTAAGGCGCTCAACCAACAACCTTGTTTCACACCTCCAGGACATTCAAAATACATTTATCAACAACATTCATCAGGTACACAGGCCAATACAGAGTCATAAACATCTCTAAAAGCACAATATAGTTTCCCATTTACACTAGTTTTCCATAGGACTGCCCCTAATGCGTTTCTATTCAAAGAAGCAAAAGGTTTCCCTAAAATCAACAAAGATAACATACAATTTAGTATTTTAAAGCAAACAATTCAGCACTATTGCATAACAATGTAAATAAATGGTCAGTTATACTAAAGGCATCTCTAAAACCTGCCTGCTGCTCTGCTGCAATTTTCTCTTCCTTTTCTGCCACTTAATTAGTCTTTCGTTCAAAACATTCGTGCAAATTTTGCTAACAATACCAATAACGCTATACTACGGTAGTTATCAGGCTTGTTCACATTTCCTTTCTTATACACGGGAACGATAATAGATTTAGACCATTCTCTTGAAAAGACTCCTATATCAAACAGCTTATTAAAAAAAAATCAAGAAAGTCGATCACTGTATTGTCTGCATGTTTTAATAACTCACTGACAATTTTGTCAGGGCCTGCACTTTGACAAGCTTTGAGATTACCGATACCGGCAAGAACCTCTTGCTTGGAAACAGGTTCATCAAAAAAACATCAGACGCTTCTTCACCGTTGTCTTCCTTAATATATGCTTAAAATTGCGTTGTTGAAATTGCTTCATTGAATACGCTAAAACGCACGCGCGCACACACACACACACACACACACACACACACACACACACACACACACACACACACACACACATACACACACAACACACACACACACACACACACACACACACACACACACACACTCACTCACTCAGTCACTCACGAGCACGCGACCGCGCGCATATCAATTCGTGCGCTCGCGCGCTCATCTACCACAGAATTTGTCCTTTGCTGGTGAGGTAACTCTTGCTGAACGCGAACTCTGAGGCGGAACTCCTTACTCGCGGATTTCGGAACATCGTCCATTCCACGCCGCCGATTTCCGATTTCCAACGGGGCATTGCGCGCAGGAAATTGCGCGCAGGAAATTGCGTGCTGGAAATTGTGAAGAAGGAATGGAATGGACACCTAAACTAAGACAAATGTATTTCACATCTGCTATCGTCTTCAGATTATGTCACACGGGACAGCAGTATAGGCACACACAGTACAACACAACAGGATTCTGTTCACTACTTGACAATAGAAGACTGTGCTATACAACGTAACACAGTGCAATGGCGTGTGAAATAATACGACACAACGCTTGACAACGCAGGTGCAATGCAATATAGTGGAACACTTTTCAGTGCAAGGCAAATAGAATTCAACGCGACGCAACACAAAACAACAACATACAAGACAAAAAAACATACCTTTTGTACCCGTTAGTACTTACCAGAGTTTGTGTGTAAAACGCAGTTGGGATCATCCAGGGAATGCACAGTACCCAAACCCTGATCCTGGACATTAACGCTGAAGCTGGAACACAGACGACGATACCAACACAATCTTTTACATTGTATTCTATTGGCCAGTCGATAGACACCAATCACATCTTGTCTACTAACGGGATCGGCAGTCAACGGCGCAAATATATATAATAGATACAGAATGAGGATTCGACAACTCCTAGTAATTAAACAGGACTGACAGAAGATACTTTTACTCTTGATGCTGGTTCTTCTCATCTTTCTTTTTTCTCTTCTTTTTTTTCCCCCTGTCTTTTTTACTTTGGATTTCTTACTGAAGAACTGCCGGGTTGTCAGCGGATAAAGTTGGTTCGTCTTGTGGTCATAAAGTCGAGCCTAGCACTCACTATGATTTCTTTTTTGTTTTTCATGAAGCGAAGCCAACACAGTGTACTGCTAGTCCCCAGTCATTCTATGAGCTGACAAAAGAAGTGGAGTCGGGGGCTTAGTGGCGGCGGCGGCGGCGGCGACGGACGCATCAATGCTGCAATGACTACGGATGCTGTTAGTGCCGGCAGCGGGGCAGCGAACCGTGCGGCAGTTCGATGTATCACCGACATTTACTTTGTTGTTGCCGTCAGGTGACTGTTCCACGTGACTACTCCTATGGTGATCCACCCTAAAACATAAATACACGAAACTGCAACCAAGCAGCAGTTCAGAATGCTGGTACTGGGCATGTGGCTGACAGATAGATGAATAGACAGTTGACAGTTAGTATTTGCATGTGAAAAAAGGAAATAAATGAATGTGTCTCAACACAATTAATTAACACATTCGTATACATCCGTTTCAGTTCCAAGAGAAGTAGAAAGACGTACAAAGACTACTAAACTGCATGGTCATCTGTAGAAGTATTCCAAGGGACAATCAGATGTTAAAAAGACAGCCAGCGATGTCCTTTGCATTAATCTAATAAAGAAAGCGCGTTCTGGGTAAGTGTCCTTCCCATATCCACACTTTTTATCTGACCTGATCTGCATATTTGGCGAGGTGGCATATTAGGATACTGGGCAGCTCATGGGTGACTGTCTATATCTCTCTGTGTGTATGCATGTATGTATGTATGTATGTATGTATGTATGTTATGTATGTATGTATCGTTCTATTTATACATGTCTATCTATCGATGTATCTACCTATCTATATCTATATCTATCTATCCACCTATCTATCCATTTATCTATCTATCTATCTATCCATCTATCTATCCACCCATCTCTCTCTATCTATCTATGTATTCTCTCCATCTATCTACCGACCTCTCTATCTAGCTATCTGTCTGTCTATCTATCTATCTATCTATCTATCTATCTGTCTATCTATCTATCTGTCTAGCTAGCTAGCTAGCTAGCTAGCTATCTGTCTGTCTGTTTGTCTGTCTGTCTGTCTATCTATCTGTCTATCCATCTATTCACCTATCCATCTATATCTGGCTGTCTGGATTCCAGTCGTATCTAACGGGGAGCAAAGCTGTATTTGAGGGTTAGGTGGAGGTCTGGGGAAACGGGAAGAAGGCTGGGGAGATGAGGTAAACTGACAGGTGATGGGAGATGGGGCAGGACAGGAAAACGATGCAGGATGGTAAGTGGGAGGGAGAAGAGGGCACATAATAATTACATAAACACTGGATTCATTTCACCCCTACTGTTTATCGCCTGGACAACGACAAGGGGCCACTTTGAGACTCCAACCATGCTGGAAAATCGATTCCATACTTGATTGATAGATATCGTTTCAAAGATATAAAAAAAAGCATCTATTAAAAAAAAACTCTTAGACCAACCGAGAAGCACTTACCTCTAAAACATCGCGTCTGTTCAGACATCTCTGGTCTTTATGGAGTTTGTCTAAAAGTATCAGTATAATCTGCTTCAACACTAACAAAGTACTTTTCGAAAGGAACGTCCACCTGTGCAAATAACACAAACGAACAAAAGAAAAAACAAACAAAAAAAAAAAAAAACAACGCCTACCAGCCGCAGTGGCGAAGTGGTTAGCGTCGCGGATTCCCGGCCGGGATGTCGTGGGTTCCATTTCCGTCAGAGTCATTTACATTTGGGTGATTTTCGGCCCATGACTGTCTCCTAACCAGAACTGAGTTTACTATGGGCTCGGCTGGGAAGACTGGAACCTCACACTCGAGTTTGATCCACCTCAAGGATGCCCTTCCGAGACTATTGCTCAAATTGCTTGACCAGCACTGCAGGTGTGTCTGTATCTCACTGGCCTGAGACGGTGACGGTGAGATATATATCGAACGCAAGAGTAGAGTACTGACACTATCATGCAAGTCTTATTCCAGGGCATCATCTCCGTCCTCCTCCTCCTCCTCCTCCTCCTCCTCCTCCTCCTCCTCCTCCCTCCTCCTCCTCAATCAGCGTAAGAAAAGTCTGGAAGTCTGTGGTCTGTAGTGACCACTTCTCTTGCCGACATCAGTTTCAATTTCCTCTAAACGTCTGTGCCCTTTCTCAGTTCGTCAGTTCATGTCGAGGGAGGAGGATGGTAGGTAGGAAGGGAAAGGGAAGAAGGAGGGCGGCGAATGGAGGAGAGGCAAGCTGCTGTTGTTTTTGCGGGTGGCTCTCTCAAAATCCGATGTGATTCATTTTATTTCTTTTTTTTTTAATTGATGATTGATTGACTGATTGAGTTGAGTGAGTGAGTGAGTGAGTGAGTGAGTGAGTGAGTGAGTGAGTGAGTGTGTGAATGAGTCAGTGAGTGAGCGAGTGAGTGAGTGATTTGTTTGTTTGTTGATCAATAATGTTTATTATTTATCTATCTTCTATTTATCTATCTTCCAGTATCTCTTTATTTTCTGAGAGAGAGAGAGAGAGAGAGAGAGAGAGAGAGAGAGAGAGAGATACACAGAGAGAGAGAGATACAGGAGAGAGAGAGAGAGAGAGAGAGAGAGAGAGAGCATGAAGTAAAGTGGAAGGAGGTGAGCGGGAAGGAGAAGATGGGATGATGGTGAGGGGGAGGGCAGAGGAGGCTGCTGTACAAGTAATCTCTTTTGATCCTACAAAAAGACAGGTAAAAAAAACACACACACACACACAGACTCACAGACATAATAGACACAGACACTCACTCACAGACACACACACACACACACACACACACAGACACACAGACACAGACACAGACACAGACACACACAGACACACACACACACACACACACACACACACACACACACACACACACACACACACACACACACACACAACACGAATAAGTCATGAAGAAGTCATCACACCGCCCACGGAGATCAATCTTACATTTTTCAAACTTTCGTCTGTCAAAAGGCTTCCTCAAGAACCCTTTACAATCAAATAGCTCTGTTACAATTTAAACACACACATACACACGCGCGCACGTATGCCCGCACACACGCACTCTCTCTCTCTCTCTCTCTCTCTCTCTCTCTCTCTCTCTCTCTCTCTCTCTCTCTCTCTCTCTCTCTCTCTCTTACACTCACACACATACACACACATTCACACACAACAACAATCCGTTTCAATCTAGTTTGGATAGTTTTCTAAGTCATTCTGCAGTCCATTTCTGTCTAGTTTCGCCTGTTTTCTAAGTCACCCTGCAGTCCATTTCTGTCTAGTTTCGCCTGTTTTCTACGTCACCCTGCAGTCCGTTTCAATCTACTTTGGCCTATTTTTTATGTCACTCTGCTGTCTGTTTCAGTCTACTTTGGCCTGTTTTCTAAGTCATTCTGCAGTCTGTTTCAATCAACTTTGGCCTGTTTTCTAAGTCATTCTGCAGTCTGTTTCAGTCTACTTTGGCCTGTTTTCCAAGTCATTCTGCCGTCTGTTTCAGTCTACTTTGGTCTGTTTTCTAAGTCATTCTGCAGTCTGTTTCAATCAACTTTGGCCTGTTTTCCAAGTCATTCTGCAGTCTGTTTCAATCTACTTTGGCCTGTTTTCCAAGTCATTCTGCCGTCTGTTTCAGTCTAGTTTGGCCTGTTTTCTAAGTCATTCTGCAGTCTGTTTCAATCTACTTTGGCCTGTTTTCTAAGTCATTCTGCAGTCTGTTTCAATCTACTTTGGCTGTTTTCTAAGTCATTCTGCCGTCTGTTTCAGTCTACTTTGGCCTGTTTTCTAAGTCGTTCTGCCGTCTGTTTCAGTCTACTTTGGTCTGTTTTCTAAGTCATTCTGCAGTCTGTTTCAATCAACTTTGGCCTGTTTTCCAAGTCGTTCTGCAGTCTGTTTCAATCTAGTTTGGCCTGTTTCAAGTCTTTTCCACAGTCTTTTCTAGTCACTGCAGTCTGTTTCAGTCTATTTGGCCTGTTTTCTAAGTCATTCTGCAGTCTGTTTCAATCTACTTTGGTCTGGTTTTTAAAGTCATTCTGCGGTCTGTTTCAATCTACTTTGGCCTGTTTTCCAAATCATTCTGCAGTCTGTTTCAATCTACTTTGGCCTGTTTTTTTAAGTCATTCTGCGGTCTGTTTCAGTCTACTTTGGCCTGTTTTCCAAGACATTCTGCCATCTGTTTCAATCTACTTTGGCCTGTTTTCCAAGTCATTCTGCCGTCTGTTTCAGTCTAGTTTGGCCTGTTTTCTAAGTCATTCTGCAGTCTGTTTCAATCTACTTTGGCCTGTTTTCTAAGTCATTCTGCAGTCTGTTTCAATCTACTTTGGTCTGTTTTTAAAAGTCATTCTGCGGTCTGTTTCAATCTACTTTGGCCTGTTTTCCAAGTCATTCTGCAGTCTGTTTCAATCTACTTTGGCCTGTTTTCCAAGTCATTCTGCAGTCTGTTTCAATCTACTTTGGCCTGTTTTTTTTAAGTCATTCTGCGGTCTGTTTCAGTCTACTTCGGCCTGTCTTCCAAGACATTCTGCCATCTGTTTCAGTCTACTTTGGCCTGTTTTCTAAGTCATCCTGCAGTTTTTTCAGTCTATTTTGGTCTGTTTTCATGACGTTTCATTCTGTTTCAGCCCATTTTGGCTTGCTATCTTTGACTCTGGAGACGTTTTTAGAATATGAATGTCTTTTGTTTCTTTGTTTGTTTGTTTATTTGCTTGTTCCTTCTTTTCTTTCTTTTTTTCTTTACTTTCTTTCTATCTTTTCTTTCTCTCTGTCTTTCTCGTTTTCCTTTCGCCTCCAAAAGCCCCGTTTTGTTTTCCTGTTTTGACTCCTCACTCATCACACGCAGACCACACTAATCGACAGACCTCACAGATTAAAACAGTTCGACGTATCTGGTGTACAGAGCTGTTCATTCGGCCAGCGAGGATAGCGAGAAACCTTTTTCATGTTTTCCACTGGTCTGTGACGCCTGGACGTCAGTTGTTCAACCAGAACAGCTGCGTTCCTGACCTCTGCCAGGAGAAAAACACATGCTGTCCTTCCAGAAACCAGTGCCATTGGTGTAACTGTTGTTGCTTTTCTCCAGAAAAGAGTTAACGCTAACGCCCTTCAAGGCGTCAGACGCATCGAAGTGATCGTCCAGGAAATCGGGTATTATTGTTGTTGTTTTTTGTAATTAAGGACTGTAACAGCTTTCGTGGGCGAAAGCATGCAGAATAGTTCACGTTGGTTCGTGATATGATATCCTTGCCCATCCTTGACGCTTTCCTCCTCTTTTCAGGTATAACTCTTCGAGAAGTCAACAGTAACAGGGAAATGAGATTTTGCATTTTCTCCTTATAAAAGATACTATCCACACATATAAAAAAAATGGGAGGGGGGGGGGCAATAAGTGATTTTCCGGAAAAATTGTAATAGCTTGTTTATTTTTCGACTAGTGGATGGTAGTATGAAGCCATCATCTCTTTACCGATTTATGACTCAGACTTCTTTGAATACCAAATTACAAAGAAATGCCTTTACCTTTCACATAACTGAGCACAGAAACGTTTTTTTTTTTTTTTTAACTTAACATTCTATGAAACTGTGGTTTTCATGGAATCAAGACCCAAAACCATGGGTTTAAAGCTGCTTGTACGTTGTCAGTAGAGTTTATAAAGTTCACGTAAAACCAACAAAATAAATCAGAGCTAAATGTGTGTGTGTGGTGTGTGTGTGTGTGTGTGTGTGTGTGTGTGTGTGTGTGTGTGTGTGTGTGTGTGCGTGCGTGCGTGCGTGCGTGCGCGCGCGCGTGCGTGCGTGAGTGAGTGCGTGAGTTCGTGCGCTCGTGGTGGTTGTTGTGGAGAGGGGGAGGGGATAAGTATCGACAGACTGTGTCC
>CM065722.1:45629057-45651557 GCA_033310375.1 Conus canariensis | reverse complement strand
TTGAAAAGAAAATGTCGGATGATATATAACTGACCAGTTGATTACTTTACTTAAATGACTAATGACCGATTTGATATTGTTAACATATTTCATTGGATAGCTTATTGAAGAACTGGTTGATTGAATACTGTTCTAAAACGTTTTACTGTTTTTTCATGGTTTGATTGAATCATTGATAACTTGATGAATGTGTTAGCCATAGACTGTCTGAGTTGCTAATTTCTTTCTTGATGGACTTAGATTGATTAATTAACTGATTTTTTTTCGACGAATCAGTCATCATTTTATGAGCAGGATAATTAATTCGAAAGTTCACGTAAAGCCCTCCAGCAATATGCGATGTCCACTATTGAGGTCCCGACTTAAAGCACCCCCCCCCCCCCCCCCCATTTTTTTTTAAAGATATACAGTTAACCATTGTCCTTTGTTCTGCTTATTGAGAGGGAGCGTGGGCGTGAGTGGATGGGGAAAGGGCTTGGGGTGGGTTTGGGGTGTGTGCAGATGGGGTGTGTATGTATATGTGCGTTGGGAAGTGGTGGTGGAGGTAAGTAAAACGAAGAGAGAGGTCTTAAGTGGTAAAATTTGGCCATCAGTATTTTTTTAATTCTTCGTTTCATTTCAATTCTGTTCATTTCAATGTTCAGAATTGAAGTTATTCTGATTCCTGACTTTTTTCTATTCCCACTTTCTGCCAAATTTCTTGAAGTATTTCCTTTAAAATGATAAACCTATAGAATTAATAAAGAATTGGATACCGATTTCTATGTTAAATGTTGTTTATAAGTTTGCGTCATCTGGCATTACAAATAGAATTAAGAAAATATTACCAGCTTTAATCAACAAAGATCAAACGGGATTTATTACCAATCGATACATGGGCAATACTATTGAACTTCCATAGGATTTGATACAGTCCTTTGATTCGAAGAAATGGCCACGTATATTGCTGTGTCTAGACTTTGAAAAACCCTTCGACTCTCTTGGTTGGAATACCATGTGTAACGTTTTGAGAGCTTATGGTTTTGGCGACGGTATATGCAGATGGATAGCAACGTTCTATAAAAATATTAAATCTACTATTTCACTCAATGGTCATTGCACACATTGGTTGGACGTAAACCGAGGATGCAGATATGATGAACCCATATCTCTTTATCTCTTTGTTCCTGGTTTTGATATTTCAGCAATTATGATCAGAGAAGATGTACAAATTCAAAGTATTCATGCAAATAAAGTAGAGCACAAAATTTTTCGATTGGCAGATGATACACGATTGATGAACACAGAATTCTTTCTATCTAAAGATAGATTTTGGTAAAATGTCCCGTCTATGTATGAACGCAGGAAAAAAACACGAGTATCCTGGTTAGGAAGCAACAATATTCCAATGTTAAATATATGCCAAATCTGAAATTAAGGTGGGATTCACAGCAGTTCTAAATACGGGGTGTCTGATTTACTCGTGATTTAAAAGAATGTGAATCGATCTATTATTCTGAAAAAAAATCTGAAACAGACTTGCGATAACAAAAAACCCAAAGTTTGTCAAAACGTGTTTACCTTTGGATGTTCCTACAAAAAAACAAAACAAAACAAAACAAACAAAAAAAAAACCGCGACCGTTTCTCATAAAATTACAGAAACTGTGTTACCTGTTTGTCTGGAATTTAAAACAAACAAACAAACAAAAAACAAAGGTAAGCCGAAAGACAGCAATAAAAGATATTAAGAATGAGGATCTTAGAATTCCTGATTTGAGTAAACCCAGCAACAAAATCCAGCCTGGAGAGGAATGGACCCGGCCAGGTGCAAGTTAAGAAAAAAAAACATAAAAGAATAAGAAACAGAGATCATCCCGGATCGGTCGCAGCCCAGGTAGACATTGGCCGCGACATTCGTCGACCACTACCAGGTCGGTCGCGAAAAGTATGCTGTTGGGGGGAAAACCACAGAGTATACGGTGAAGGAACATCATGACGTTTGGTACCTGGAATATGGGAGCTCTCAGCATGACTGAAAAAATGGATAATTACCCCTGGAACGTTCCCGGGCTCTGCGAAGTAAAATGGAAGAACAACGGAGAAGACTGAAGAAGGGCGTGTCGTGTGCTTCAGTGGACAAGAGACAAATGGGTATATGGAGTGGAATTTCTGGTGAACAGAAGACTGAAGGGCATGTCGTGTACTTCAGTGGACAAGATACAAATGTGTATATGGAGTGGGATTTCTAGTGAACAGAAGACTGAAGAAGGGCATGTCGTGTACTTCAGTGGACAAGAGGCAAATGTGTATATGGAGTGGGATTTCTAGTGAGCAGAAACATCAAGAACGCTTATTGGAATGCTACCATGTGTCCAGAAAAAAACATGACGCTTTACTTTAAGAATCTCTTGATTTAACAGCATTTGTAACTCGGACTATTTCAACAGTTGGAGGAGTTTAATCCAACGGCAGGAGAAGACAGCACACAGGAAGGAATGAAATATATCACAACTGCACAGTTTGAGGAGTTTAATCCAACGGCAGGAGAAGACAGAATACAGGAAGGAAAGAAATATATCACAACTGCACAGTTGATTCTTTTCCCTTTCCTGTACATGAATCATTGCTGTTTAGAGCAGAGTACATTGATGTCTGTGTCAAGAAGTTCCGGGAGACGGCCAGTTTTTTTTTTTTCCTGAAAGTATATACAAACATCTTATCGAAAAAAACGTCTTCCAATCACAGACTTTCAAAGAGAGTACTTCAATGACACACTTGACAGGTGCGTTTCGCAGAAAAATGTAGCTAGTACATTTTTAAAGTATTTTTCAGTGACAAACTCAATATATGTGTTATATTTGTGCGTAGGGTGGAAATTCGGTTCCTGGTTAGTATACATCTGCAACCTGCTTTCATTCTCCAGATTCGGATTTCATTGAATACTGTGGGCACGGACCATCCCTGAAAGGGTTCTGTGGGGTCGCCTTGGCTAAATTCGATGTGAAACTGAACATGATGGACAGGAAGCACGTGCGCGCATGCCTGTGCTGTTACCTGTTCATTGGAGTAATGCAACCGTGGGTAAGTACATCCCTCCCCCTCTCTCTTTCTGTATATATGTATGTATGTATGTGTGTGTGTGTGTGTGTGTGTGTGTGTGTGTGTGTGTGTGTGTGTGTGTGTGTGTGTGTGTGTGTGTGTGTCTGTTTGCGTGTGTGTCCGTGTGTCTGTGTGTGTGTCTGTGTGTGTGTGTCTGTGTGTGAATAGACCTGTGTGTGGGCGGGGGGACGGGGAGCGATCTCTCTCTCTCTCTCTCTCTCTCTCTCTATATATATATATATATATATATATATATATATATATATATATATACAATAAACTAATATATATATATATATATATATATATATATATATACATATATATATATAATGCTGAACAATTAAGTAGTGAGTGAAAACAAGTGCAGGTTAACAATTCTTCCATCATTATAGAAATGACTTGGCAAAGATTTGAAAAAAAAAAATTGAAGATGAAGAAATGGGAAAATATATGTTATGAATATGAAAACCCTTCACTAGCTGCATGAGGGAACCATCGTAATCCCTCTCGAAGACAGATCTATATGTATCGCCTGCTCCGAGGCCTTTCGTCCGCTGGATCGGACTCATCAGGGAGACACGGCTGATTATGTCTGTGCTCTTGGCGTCAAATAGAGATACACCACAGTCCATAATTCTGTGGTGTTCTCACCACCAAGGGTTCAAAAAAGAATCCAACAGCACCCCCAAAGCAGCCAGCGAAAGGTAGTAAATAAAAAGAACAACGAAAGTGTGGAGAGGAAAAAAGTTGCTGAAAAACTAAAAAACATTATGCAAACAGTATAAGATGTAGAGGACAATCTTTGAGCCTATGCTTGAGGATCCATTTCAGGATGCAAGTCTTAGTGGTCAGCTCTGCTGTTCTATAACCCAAGCATAGTCAGCGGCTAAGAACTGTGCAGAACAACCTTTACTTGGATCTCCTAAGAGATGCAATCGCCCACTGTTTGACCAAACAATATAATGCTGAACAATTAAGTAGGGGGGGAAACAAGTGCAGGTTAACAATTCTTCCATCATTATAGTAATCACTTGGCAAAGATTTGAAATTTAAAAAAAATTGAAGATGAAGAAAGTGGGAAAATATATATTATGAATATGAAAACCCTTCACTAGCTGCATGAGGGAACCATCGTAATCCCTTTCGAAGACAGATCTATATGTATCGCCTGCTCCGAGGCCTTTCGCCCGCTGGATCGGACTCATCAGGGAGACACGGCTGATTATGTCTGTGCTCTTGGCGTCAAATAGAGACACACCGCAGTCCATAATTCTGTGGTGTTCTCACCACCAAGGGTTCAAAAAAGAATCCAACAGCACCCCCAAAGCAGCCAGCGAAAGGTAGTAAATAAAAAAAACAACGAAATAGTGAAGAGGAAAAAAGTTGCTGAAAAACTAAAAAAAACATTATGCAAACAGTATAAGATGTAGTAGTAGGCAATCTTTGAGCCTATATTTGAGGATCCATTTAAGGATGCAAGGGAGATCAAAAGATATGGAACAGTCTTAGTGGTCAGGTCTGCTGTTCTATAACCCAAGCATAGTCAGCGGCTAAGAACTGTGCAGAACACCCTTTACTTGGATCTCCTAAGAGATGCAATCGCCCACTGATTGATCAAACAATATAATGCTGAACAATTAAGTAGTGGGGGATAACAAGTGCAGGTTAACAATTCTTCCATCATTACAGTAATGACTTGGCAAAGATTTGAAATTTTAAAAAAAATTGAAGATGAAGAAAATGGGAAAATATATATTATGAATATGAAAACCCTTCACTAGCTGCATGAGGGAACCATCGCAATCCCTCTGGAAGACAGATCTGTATGTATCGCCTGCTCCGAGGCCTTTCGTCCGCTGGATCGGACTCATCAGGGAGACACGGTTGATTATGTCTGTGCTCTTGGCGTCAAATAGAGACACACCACAGTTCATAATTCTGTGGTGTTCTCACCACCAAGGGTTCAAACAAGAACCCAAAAGCACCCCCAAAGCAGCCAGCGAAAGGTAGTAAATAAAAAAAACCCACGGAAGTGTGGAGAGGAAAAAAGTTGCTGAAAAACTAAAAAACATTATGCAAACAGTATAGGATGTAGGGGACAATCTTTGAGCCTATATTTGAGGATCCATTTAAGGATGCAAGGGAGATCAAAAGACATGGAACAGTCTTAGCGGTCAGGTCTGCTGTTCTATAACCCAAGCATAGTCAGCGGCTAAGAACTGAGCAGAACTAACTTTACTTGGATCTCCTAAGAGATGCAATCGCCCACTGATTGATCAAACAATATAATGCTGAACAATTAAGTAGTAGGGGAAAACAAGTGCAGGTTAACAATTCTTCCATCATTATAGTAATGACTTGGCAAAGATTTGAAATTAAAAAATTGAAGATGAAGAAAGTGGGAAAATATATATTATGAATATGAAAACCCTTCACTAGCTGCATGAGGGAACCATCGTAATCCCTTTCGAAGACAGATCTATATGTATCGCCTGCTCCGAGGCATTTCGGCCACTGGATCGGACTCATCAGGGAGACACGGCTGATTATGTCTGTGCTCTTGGCGTCAAATAGAGATACACCGCAGTCCATAATTCTGTGGTGTTCTCACCACCAAGGGTTCAAAAAAGAATCCAACAGCACCCCCAAAGCAGCCAGCGAAAGGTAGTAAATAAAAAGAACAACGAAAGTGTGGAGAGGAAAAAAGTTGCTGAAAAACTAAAAAACATTATGCAAACAGTATAGGATGTAGGGGACAATCTTTGAGCCTATATTTGAGGATCCATTTAAGGATGCAAGGAGATCAAAAGACATGGAACAGTCTTAGCGGTCAGGTCTGCTGTTCTATAACCCAAGCATAGTCAGCGGCTAAGAACTGAGCAGAACTAATTTTACTTGGATCTCCTAAGAGATGCAATCGCCCACTGATTGATCAAACAATATAATGCTGAACAATTAAGTAGTAGGGGAAAACAAGTGCAGGTTAACAATTCTTCCATCATTATAGTAATGACTTGGCAAAGATTTGAAATTAAAAATAAAAAAATTGAAGATGAAGAAAATGGGAAAATATGTATTATGAATATGAAAACCCTTCACTAGCTGCATGAGGGAACCATCGTAATCCCTTTCGAAGACAGATCTATATGTATCGCCTGCTCCGAGGCATTTCGTCCACTGGATCGGACTCATCAGGGAGACACGGCTGATTATGTCTGTGCTCTTGGCGTCAAATAGAGATACACCACAGTCCATAATTCTGTGGTGTTCTCACCACCAAGGGTTCAAAAAAGAATCCAACAGCACCCCCAAAGCAGCCAGCGAAAGGTAGTAAATAAAAAGAACAACGAAAGTGTGGAGAGGAAAAAAGTTGCTGAAAAACTAAAAAACATTATGCAAACAGTATAAGATGTAGAGGACAATCTTTGAGCCTATGCTTGAGGATCCATTTCAGGATGCAAGTCTTAGTGGTCAGCTCTGCTGTTCTATAACCCAAGCATAGTCAGCGGCTAAGAACTGTGCAGAACAACCTTTACTTGGATCTCCTAAGAGATGCAATCGCCCACTGATTGACCAAACAATATAATGCTGAACAATTAAGTAGTGGGGGATAACAAGTGCAGGTTAACAATTCTTCCATCATTATAGTAATCACTTGGCAAAGATTTGAAATTTAAAAAAAATTGAAGATGAAGAAAGTGGGAAAATATATATTATGAATATGAAAACCCTTCACTAGCTGCATGAGGGAACCATCGTAATCCCTTTCGAAGACAGATCTATATGTATCGCCTGCTCTGAGGCCTTTCGCCCGCTGGATCGGACTCATCAGGGAGACACGGCTGATTATGTCTGTGCTCTTGGCGTCAAATAGAGACACACCGCAGTCCATAATTCTGTGGTGTTCTCACCACCAAGGGTTCAAAAAAGAATCCAACAGCACCCCCAAAGCAGCCAGCGAAAGGTAGTAAATAAAAAAACAACGAAATAGTGAAGAGGAAAAAAGTTGCTGAAAAACTAAAAAAAAAACATTATGCAAACAGTATAAGATGTAGTAGGCAATCTTTGAGCCTATATTTGAGGATCCATTTAAGGATGCAAGGGAGATCAAAAGATATGGAACAGTCTTAGTGGTCAGGTCTGCTGTTCTATAACCCAAGCATAGTCAGCGGCTAAGAACTGTGCAGAACACCCTTTACTTGGATCTCCTAAGAGATGCAATCGCCCACTGATTGATCAAACAATATAATGCTGAACAATTAAGTAGTGGGGGATAACAAGTGCAGGTTAACAATTCTTCCATCATTACAGTAATGACTTGGCAAAGATTTGAAATTTTAAAAAAAATTGAAGATGAAGAAAATGGGAAAATATATATTATGAATATGAAAACCCTTCACTAGCTGCATGAGGGAACCATCGCAATCCCTCTGGAAGACAGATCTGTATGTATCGCCTGCTCCGAGGCCTTTCGTCCGCTGGATCGGACTCATCAGGGAGACACGGTTGATTATGTCTGTGCTCTTGGCGTCAAATAGAGACACATCGCAGTCCATAATTCTGTGGTGTTCTCACCACCAAGGGTTCAAAGAAGAATCCAACAGCACCCCCAAAGCAGCCAGCGAAAGGTAGTAAATAAAAAAAACAACGAAATAGTGAAGAGGAAAAAAGTTGCTGAAAAACTAAAAAAAACATTATGCAAACAGTATAAGATGTAGTAGGCAATCTTTGAGCCTATATTTGAGGATCCATTTAAGGATGCAAGGGAGATCAAAAGATATGGAACAGTCTTAGTGGTCAGCTCTGCTGTTCTATAACCCAAGCATAGTCAGCGGCTAAGAACTGTGCAGAACACCCTTTACTTGGATCTCCTAAGAGATGCAATCGCCCACTGATTGATCAAACAATATAATGCTGAACAATTAAGTAGTGGGGGATAACAAGTGCAGGTTAACAATTCTTCCATCATTACAGTAATGACTTGGCAAAGATTTGAAATTTAAAAAGAATTGAAGATGAAGAAAATGGGAAAATATATATTATGAATATGAAAACCCTTCACTAGCTGCATGAGGGAACCATCGCAATCCCTCTGGAAGACAGATCTGTATGTATCGCCTGCTCCGAGGCCTTCGTCCGCTGGATCGGACTCATCAGGGAGACACGGTTGATTATGTCTGTGCTCTTGGCGTCAAATAGAGACACACCACAGTTCATAATTCTGTGGTGTTCTCACCACCAAGGGTTCAAACAAGAACCCAAAAGCACCCCCAAAGCAGCCAGCGAAAGGTAGTAAATAAAAAAAACCCACGGAAGTGTGGAGAGGAAAAAAGTTGCTGAAAAACTAAAAAACATTATGCAAACAGTATAGGATGTAGGGGACAATCTTTGAGCCTATATTTGAGGGTCCATTTAAGGATGCAAGGGAGATCAAAAGACATGGAACAGTCTTAGCGGTCAGGTCTGCTGTTCTATAACCCAAGCATAGTCAGCGGCTAAGAACTGAGCAGAACTAACTTTACTTGGATCTCCTAAGAGATGCAATCGCCCACTGATTGATCAAACAATATAATGCTGAACAATTAAGTAGTAGGGGAAAACAAGTGCAGGTTAACAATTCTTCCATCATTATAGTAATGACTTGGCAAAGATTTGAAATTAAAAATAAAAAAATTGAAGATGAAGAAAATGGGAAAATATATATTATGAATATGAAAACCCTTCACTAGCTGCATGAGGGAACCATCGTAATCCCTTTCGAAGACAGATCTATATGTATCGCCTGCTCCGAGGCCTTTCGTCCGCTGGATCGGACTCATCAGGGAGACACGGCTGATTATGTCTGTGCTCTTGGCGTCAAATAGAGATACACCACAGTCCATAATTCTGTGGTGTTCTCACCACCAAGGGTTCAAAAAAGAATCCAACAGCACCCCCAAAGCAGCCAGCGAAAGGTAGTAAATAAAAAGAACAACGAAAGTGTGGAGAGGAAAAAAGTTGCTGAAAAACTAAAAAACATTATGCAAACAGTATAAGATGTAGAGGACAATCTTTGAGCCTATGCTTGAGGATCCATTTCAGGATGCAAGTCTTAGTGGTCAGCTCTGCTGTTCTATAACCCAAGCATAGTCAGCGGCTAAGAACTGTGCAGAACAACCTTTACTTGGATCTCCTAAGAGATGCAATCGCCCACTGATTGACCAAACAATATAATGCTGAACAATTAAGTAGTGGGGGATAACAAGTGCAGGTTAACAATTCTTCCATCATTATAGTAATGACTTGGCAAAGATTTGAAATTTAAAAAAAATTGAAGATGAAGAAAGTGGGAAAATATATATTATGAATATGAAAACCCTTCACTAGCTGCATGAGGGAACCATCGTAATCCCTTTCGAAGACAGATCTATATGTATCGCCTGCTCTGAGGCCTTTCGTCCGCTGGATCGGACTCATCAGGGAGACACGGCTGATTATGTCTGTGCTCTTGGCGTCAAATAGAGATACACCACAGTCCATAATTCTGTGGTGTTCTCACCACCAAGGGTTCAAAAAAGAATCCAACAGCACCCCCAAAGCAGCCAGCGAAAGGTAGTAAATAAAAAAAACAACGAAATAGTGAAGAGGAAAAAAGTTGCTGAAAAACTAAAAAAAACATTATGCAAACAGTATAAGATGTAGTAGGCAATCTTTGAGCCTATATTTGAGGATCCATTTAAGGATGCAAGGGAGATCAAAAGATATGGAACAGTCTTAGTGGTCAGCTCTGCTGTTCTATAACCCAAGCATAGTCAGCGGCTAAGAACTGTGCAGAACACCTTTACTTGGATCTCCTAAGAGATGCAATCGCCCACTGATTGATCAAACAATATAATGCTGAACAATTAAGTAGTGGGGGATAACAAGTGCAGGTTAACAATTCTTCCATCATTACAGTAATGACTTGGCAAAGATTTGAAATTTAAAAAGAATTGAAGATGAAGAAAATGGGAAAATATATATTATGAATATGAAAACCCTTCACTAGCTGCATGAGGGAACCATCGCAATCCCTCTGGAAGACAGATCTGTATGTATCGCCTGCTCCGAGGCCTTTCGTCCGCTGGATCGGACTCATCAGGGAGACACGGTTGATTATGTCTGTGCTCTTGGCGTCAAATAGAGACACACCACAGTTCATAATTCTGTGGTGTTCTCACCACCAAGGGTTCAAACAAGAACCCAAGAGCACCCCCAAAGCAGCCAGCGAAAGGTAGTAAATAAAAAAAACCCACGAAGTGTGGAGAGGAAAAAAGTTGCTGAAAAACTAAAAAACATTATGCAAACAGTATAGGATGTAGGGGACAATCTTTGAGCCTATATTTGAGGATCCATTTCAGGATGCAAGTCTTAGTGGTCAGCTCTGCTGTTCTATAACCCAAGCATAGTCAGCGGCTAAGAACTGTGCAGAACAACCTTTACTTGGATCTCCTAAGAGATGCAATCGCCCACTGATTGACCAAACAATATAATGCTGAACAATTAAGTAGTGGGGGATAACAAGTGCAGGTTAACAATTCTTTCATCATTATAGTAATCACTTGGCAAAGATTTGAAATTTAAAAAAAATTGAAGATGAAGAAAGTGGGAAAATATATATTATGAATATGAAAACCCTTCACTAGCTGCATGAGGGAACCATCGTAATCCCTCTCGAAGATATATATCTCCCTGTCTCTGTCTCTGTCTCTGTTCCTGTCTGTCTGTCTGTCTGTCTGTCTGTCTGTCTCTCTCTCTCTCTCTCTCTCTCTCTCTCTCTCTCTCTCTCTCTCTCTCGATCTCTCTCCCTCTGAGTGTGTGTGTGTGGTGTGTGTGTGTGTTGTGTGTGTGTGTGTGTGTGTGAGTGCGTATGTGTGTGTGTGTTTGTGTGTATGTGTGTGTATGTGTGTGAGAGTGTCTGTGTGTGACTCTCTCTCTCTCTCTCTCTCTCTCTCTCTCTCTCTCTCTCTCTCTCTCTCTCTCTGATCATAATAGCGTGAATGTGTCTGAAAGAATTGAATCTGATCATTTGCCGTAGGAATTATATATTCATTCCCTTAAGAATAATAGGATCTGTATAAAAGATAACAGTCATTTTCAGATTTTCAAAGCATCTCCCTCTCTCTCTCTCTCTCTCTCTCTCTCCTCTCTCTCCTCTCTCTCTCTCTCTCTCTAAATATATATAGGCAATACAAATAGATCTGCCTTTGAAGGGGAGTACGATGGTTCCCTCAGGCAGCTAGTGAAGGGTTTCTCATATTTATAATATATTCCCCCCATTTTCTTCTTTTTTTTTTAAATTCAGATCTTTGCCAAGTCATTACTATAATGACTGAAGAATTGTTATCCTGCGCTTGTTTTCTCCGCTATTTAATTGTTCAGCATTATAATGTTTGGTCAATCAGTGGGAGATTGCATCTCTTAGGAGATCCAAGTAAAGGTTGTTCTGTACAATTCTTAGCCACTCACAATGCCTGGGTTATTGAACAGCAGAGCTGACCACTCAGACTGTTCCATATCTTTTGATCTCCCTTGCATCCTTGAATGGATCCTCACGCATAGGCTCAAAGAGTGTCCCCTACATTTTATACTTTGAAGGGGAGTATGATGGTTCCCTCAGGCAGCTAGTGAAGGGTTTCTCATAAATATAATATATTCCCCCCATTTTTTTCATTAAAAAAAAATCAAATCTTTGCCAGGTCATTACTATAATGACTGAAGGATTGTTAGCCTGCGCTTGTTTTCTCCCGCTACTTAATTGTTCAGCATTATATATATATATATATATATATATATATATATATATATATATATATATATATATTCTTAAACAAATAGTTACTAGCTGCAATGTTTCTTCTAATCCTTCAAAAAGTCTGTCCATTTATTCTGGAGCAACTTTGTGCATTTGCTTCTTCTAGTCCATCAAACATTATGTCCATTTATTCCGGCCCAGCTTTATCCAAGTCTATACAGCTACCCTCAGTCCGTGAACGAGATTCACCCGAAAACTGATTTTTTAAAATCATGTGACCTTGATCCTATTCATACATTTTCCTCTGTAAATTAGTAAAGTGAGAAACTGAGATTGCAAATGCAGACTGCGCTTTACATATATAAAAAACAGAGAGAGAGAGAGAGAGAGAGAGAGAGAGAGAGAGAGAGAAGAGAGAGAGAGAGAGAGAAGAGGGGGGGGAGAAGAAAACCATGGCAGTTGTCCCAGGCGATGCTATGTAGGAAACAGTACTTCACGGAATAAACGAAAATATGTGTAGACAAAAAAAGAAAAAGAAAAAAGAAAAAAAAAAATTCTATGTATGATAAATCAGCTGCCGTACTGAAGTGAATTAGAGTCGCGTACTCCCGGCTGGGAGGTCGTGGGTTCGATTCCCATTAGAGCCAATTATTTTTCGGAGTTTTCTGCCTCAACCGGCTGCTACGCAGAGTTCAGTTTGTCACGGGAAGACTGGGACCAAACATTTTAAGTTTCATCCACTTAATAGATGCGTCTCTGAGAATGTTGCTCAAATTGCCCAACCAACACTTTGGTGTCTGTATCTCTTGGGCCTGGTTGACACCATGATATCTTATGAAAGTGAGTGTAGAGTACAACCCTGTCATACATTCTCAGACCGGAACAGAAATATTTAGCATCTTCATCCTTCTCATCATCACTAAACAGTTTCAACTTCTGTGGCCGTTCATGCCCTGTTCTGATGATGACCTCAGTTTGGATGTCCTCACCACGTCTCTGGCCTTGGTTTGATTCTATCGGAGTCACCAGTATCAGAAAATTCATGGAGGCCGTCGTTGAATGGACGCGGTGGCGCCCTCCGCAGGGAGAGCTCACTCATGCCGGCTCCGCGACTGAGCAAATACTGTCTTCAGTAGGGGGCTCAGGACGAGATGTCCTGCGAATGTTGGATCAGAAGAGGCATCACTGAACACCACTGAAGTGATTCAGCAGCAGTGCAGAGTATTCTCCGGTGGGTTGCCTCTTGACTACTTAACATTGGATGTTCCCTGTGGTTTACTGGTGCTGAGGTTGCGACAGGACGGGCCGGGCTGAGACTGTAGACAGGGGGGTGGGAGGGGGGACGGGGGACGGGGGGTCAGAATGAGCGGCGTGGGAACGATGCCCCTGGGGCAGCGCAGAAGATGTGACAGCAAAAAAATAAATATGATTAGGGACGTACGTTTGTGATGTACTGTCCACGGTGACAGCAGTACCCAGAACAATGTGTTCATATATGATTAGGGATGTACGTTTGTGATGTACTGTCCACGGTAACAGCAGTACCCAGAACAATGTGTTCAAGTGATGAAGTCACACAATGCATGTGGTGTATACACATCATTGTGAATCAGTCACATGCAGACTCTCATCCATCTGTCGCACGTATATTACAATCAGTCGTATGAAATCGTCATCCATGAGTCACACGCATATTACGTATCAATAATCGGTACCTATTATAAAAGACTGACCATCTTGCAGCTGACAGCCTGCTAGTGACATCATAATTATGTCACGTTTGTGGGCATGTAACAGTACTACTACTACTACTACTACTACTACTACTACTCTCTCTCTCTCCCTCTCTCTCTCTCTCTCTCCTCTCTCTCTCTCTCTCTCTCTCTCTCTCTCTCTCTCTCTCTCTCTTTCTCTCTCTCTCTCAACTGTGTAGACATAACTAAATCTATACAGATACTTTTATTTCAGATTGGCGAATCATTTTTCGTCGGTGAGTCATGCATTGAGATCCTTGTGCACTTCGATGTTTGGGAGAGTGCTAGTCTATGGTTGTGCGTTCCACGCATGCGCTGTTGTATGTCTGCGAGTGTGTAAGTTAGTCAGTTTATCGATCTGTCTGTCCTTCTGTCTGTGTTTCTATTTTTCTGTATCCTTGTACCTACTGACATATCTAGCGAGCATAGTAACCATCCATCTGCTTTTCTATCTCTCCCCCCCCCCTTCCTCCCCCCTCTCTCTCTCTCACTGTCTGCCTGAATCTGTGTGTGTGTGTGTGTGTGTGTGTGTGTGTGTGTGTGTGTGTCTGTCTGTCTGTCTGTCTGTCTGTCTGTCACTCTGTCTCTCTGTCTCTGTCTCTCTCTGTGTCAGGCTGCTGGTTCACGCACAAATATTCACACATTCATGCATGAATACAGCCAATACTCCATTACACAACATGCATCCTTCTCCATACAAATCACAAGGCGCTAAATACCAGGTTTTTAAGAATTCATTTCCCCCAGTGCCTCCTCTTCTCTCATTTTCATACACAGCACTGGTGGGGTTTATCATTCCGTCTGTTCACAGGTCATAGTTCGCTTTATAATCCTCCTGGGGTCAGTTCATCACAAATATCGGCACCTTCATTCCTCTTCCTTCAATCACGAACATCTCTGGTGGACATCATACATATGTTTCCACCTACCCTTTTCGCTGAGTCTCCTCAGCGCCTCTTCACGTTTGGACAGCATACCAACTATCTCTGGCTGTTCCTTCCGACATCTTTCTGGCAGGGGGGTATGGCTCCCGTAGCTCACCCGACTCTCCCTCCAGTCACAGCCTCGTCTACTTCACTACCGCTACCATAACGGCGTAGTCTGTCTGAATCACTCCCTAGCAAAATACATGCGTTAGCATGTTACAGACTCATGTCTGTATTAAATGGGCCTGACAGTCGGCGGCCTCTTTTCCATTCTATCAGCGCTGTTGCTCGAATCTCTCTCCACACTCACTTCCAGTGTGTTTAGCTTTTTACCCAATTTTTCTTAACACATCTCACATTCAAAACAAAGGAAGTGACCTGCCCTTTAAGAACGACAATCCTACGCCGTTTCCTTTTCACACATTTAACTCCCTTCACTCGCGCTTAACCTTTCAACTACACAGGCGCTTAAAATGTTTCTTTCCGTGTGCCTGACACCCCCCTTCCCGGGGACAAGATTTATCCTACAGGAGAAATCTTGCATAACAAATGATCTATGTACATGAAACACCTCAATCCTATACATTGAAGGAATCATACAAAGGAACATCATAAGTCATCAATACATTTTCAGAATAGAAACCATGAACCAAGTCATCCAAATGAGTAGTTGTAAAATTTACCGACACCCATCAGAAGCCAAAATGAAAACTGCCGTATGACATTCATATTACCACCAAGGATGACCAAAACTAAGAACATGCCAAAACCCCTGCAATAGTCAACTCTTTGTTGCATTCTACAAAAAAATACATGTTACATTCACCCATCAATATCCAAACATCACACCATTAAAGATATCCATCATAATAGATTGTCTTATACAATAGCATGACAATACAAAATCTGCCAAGTCTCATGATACAATGTCAAAATAAGACAGTAGCAAAACCCACAAATTGCCACAGTGCAAACGCAAAATGAACTATAGCACCATAAGAACATCTGCCATGGACTCCATATAAAATTCCTCAAATTATTCCAAGCCCACAAAGCAAAATCCTTACATTTTGAAAAACACCAATGCCAGAAAAACAATCCATCCAAAAATTGAACAATACTCTTTCAATGCCTTATACAAAATATGTTGCATCTCTTATTCTTACACAAAACAGGTAACAGCATCCTGAAAAATGTATCCATGGAAAATAAGAAAAAGACAACAGTACAGTAAACTATTTTTCCCTCATTATGTTCTTGAGAAAAATACAAAACCATACAGCAAAGCAACAAACAGATTTTCACTGACGTGACAACAAGTCCGCAAAAGTATTTGAACTGCCAGCGATAGGCTGCACCGAAAATTTGTATTCCTGAATACTGAGAGCCCAACGTAAAAGTCTGTTGTTTTCAGTCTTTGATGCTTGTAAAAATGTAAGTGGACGATGATCCGTCTGGAGGACAAAAGTTCTCCCTGCCAGAAATCTGGAAAACTTTTCCAGTCCCCAAACCAAAGCCAAACACTCCCGTTCAATCGTGGAATACTTCTCCTGTGCCTGCAAAAACTTTTTACTGGCAAACTGCACAGGATGAAGAACTCCTGCCTTGTCCTGCAAAAGACAAGCACCCATTCCTTTGCTACTAGCATCTGTGCGTAGGATGAACTCCTCAGAGAGGTTAGGTAGTAACAGAACAGGAAAACCATTCAGTATCCTCTGTACTTCATCCAAGCTCTTCTGACATTCCTCAGACCAAACTACCTGATGACACTTATCTCCCTTTGTCAAATCTGTAAGAGGAGCAGTGATAGCAGCGAAATGAGGAACATAGCGACGATAGTACGACAAGAGTCCCAGCAAAAAACGAACCTGCTTTTTTGTTTTAGGACGATCAATAGCAAGAATCTTCTCAACCTTCTTTGCCTCAGGCCGAATATGACCAACAGAAATCATATGACCTAAAAACTCAAGCTCTTGATATCCTGCCTGCACCTTTGAAGGTCTAGCTGTCAAGCCAAACAATCTCAGACGACTTAACAATAACCTCAAGGAAATGAGAAGTTGCTGCCAGAACTTTGCCGCCGAAAGAATGTCATCAAAAAAACTGACTGCGGAAAACTCATGCAGCTTCAGCTTACGCATCATCTGAGCAAAAGTCGCCAGAGCATTCTGTAACCCAAAAGGCATGCGAGTCCATTGAAACAGACCAAAAGGAGTCTGAAAAGCAGTCTTAGGCATATCCTCTGGCAACATGGGAATCTGCCAGTAACCTTTTGCTAGATCCACTTTCACAAAGTACCGACCATGAGAAAGTTGACAAAGCAAATCCTCAACATCTGGAATCGGTTCAGAATCAAAAACCGTAACCTTGTTCAGAGCCCGATGATCTATACAAAAACAAACAGAACCATCCGGTTTTCCTACGAGGACAACTGGAGAACTGTATGGGGAAGAAGATGCTTCAATAACACTTAAGCGTAGCATGACATCAATCTCCCTCTGAACAATTTCCCTTTTAGCAAAAGCTAATGGGTAAGGTTTGATTCTTACAGGTACATCTGTAGTCAAATGTATTGAATGAGGTTCAACCTGATCAGCCTTACCAGGAGTATCTGTAAGTACATCACTGAACTCCTCCAGTACAGTTAACAACTGTGTCCGTTTAGTATCAGACAAATCAGGATTCACCTTGACATCATGAAAAGTCTCACCTTTGACCGACAAAGTAGGTAAGGTAACACCATCACCTTCCGTATCCTGCACAACACCAATGCAGCAGGACTGAACAGAAGACACACTCGACTGGAGTGTCACAGGAATAACACACTTCCCTATACGTACCCTATCTGTATCCTGACTAGGCACAACACAGTCTACAGGTAGAAAATCAGAAACACAAGATCCTGACACAATACCTGATGAAATAGAATGATCCACACTGACATTGATCGCAACATGTGTCCTGTCCACATACAACTTGAGCATGTTAATGTGGAAAACCTTGCTCTTGCCCTGCATATCAATGCGGTAGTTGACTGGAGAACATTTCTCTTGAACCATAAAAGGACCTTTCCAGGCAACTTTAAGCTTATTCTGTTCATCACTCAATAGAACAAGAACTTTGTCACCAACTTTCAGAGTACCAAAAGAACTTTTCCTGTCAGCGTAAGTCTTGTAAGTATGTGTCTGAGTGTCCGCTGTTTGTTGCGCTTGCGCACAACTATCAAGTATCCTGTTGTGAAGGTCATGTACATACTGATACACATTTCTATCCTCAGAAGAAACAGGAAAACCTGACCATCTATCCGCTAAGATAGAAAGTGGACCACGAGGAGAATGTCCAAAAAGGAGTTCAAATGGGGAAAATCCCAACGTGGCATTCGGCAACTCCCGATAAGCAAAGAGTACTGGAGGAATGTACCTATCCCAATCCTTTGGACGGTCACGACAGACTTTCCTCAACATCGTCTTTAAAGTCCCGTTAAACCGCTCCACCATCCCGTTGGACTGCGGATGATAGGGAGTAGTAGTGACAGAGGAAATGGATAAAAGATGGTAAATCTCCTTCATCAGATCAGACACAAACTGAGTCCCACAATCAGTGAGTATCTCAGATGGTAAACCAAACCTCGAAAATATTGTCAACAAAGCCTCAGCCACACTCACAGTATCTATGTGCTTCAGTGGAACAGCCTCCAGAAACCGTGTAGCTGTGTCCACAAGAGTCAACACATACCTGTGTCCTGAAGACGAAACCTTGAAAGGGCCAACAAGATCCATAGCCACTTTCTCAAACGGAACAGAGACCAATGGCATCTTATGCAAAGGCGCACATGGTACTCTGTTACAGGAAACGGTTCTCTGACAAACATCACAAGACCGACAATAGTCTGTGACAGAACGAGAAACTCCAGGCCAATAGAACGAAACAAGAACACGCTGAAGCATGCGCTTGACACCACAGTGACCAGCGAAAATCGCATCATGCACAGTATGAAGAACAACTGTATGCAAATCCTTCGGAACCACAACCTGACGTACAACCTCACCTTTATCAGAAAAAAAAGACACAAAACACCATTAACTAACTTGTAGGTAGGATTAGTCAGTACGGAAGGTAAATCAGTGACAAATGAAGAGTACAGGTGTGTCAAAGTACTGTCCTTACTTTGCATAGTAGCCAGTTCTGTCGGAGTGACATCAAAAATGGTCAAGTCCGGTACAGGTAATGGTACTAGTGGCTGTTTGTCCTTTAGTACTTGTTGCCTAGTACTAACACCACAAGGAACAAAAGAACCACCAGTCCCTGAACTGACTGAAGCAACTCCAGGCAAGTTACCCAGGATCAAGTCTGTGACTGGATCATCAATCACACAAGTCTTGACCTGTCCTTCAAAATAAGGAGTACTGACCTGAACAACTGCTAGTGGAAAAACCTCAATCTTACCACCGAACGATCGACACTGCTGCTGCTCACCAGTGAACTGGTCTGGCAACGCAAATATCGGCACCTTCATTCCTCTTCCTTCAATCACGAACATCTCTGGTGGACATCATACATATGTTTCCACCTACCCTTTTCGCTGAGTCTCCTCAGAGCATAACTCTATGGTGATCTCCGACTTCGCCTCTTCACGTTTGGACAGCGTACCAACTATCTCTGGCTGTCTCTGGCTGTTCCTTCCGACATCTTTCTGGCAGGGGGTATGGCTCCCGTAGCTCACCCGACTCTCCCTCCAGTCACAGCCTCGTCTACTTCACTACCGCTACCATAACGGCGTAGTCTGTCTGAATCACTCCCTAGCAAAATACATGCGTTAGCATGTTACAGACTCATGTCTGTATTAAATGGGCCTGACAGTCGGCGGCCTCTTTTCCATTCTATCAGCGCTGTTGCTCGAATCTCTCTCCACACTCACTTCCAGTGTGTTTAGCTTTTTACCCAATTTTTCTTAACACATCTCACATTCAAAACAAAGGAAGTGACCTGCCCTTTAAGAACGACAATCCTACGCCGTTTCCTTTTCACACATTTAACTCCCTTCGCTCGCGCTTAACCTTTCAACTACACAGGCGCTTAAAATGTTTCTTTCCGTGTGCCAGACACTCTCTCTCTCTCTCTCCTCTCTCTCTCTCTCTCTCTGTCTCTGTCTCTCTGTCTGTCTGTCTGTCTGTCTGTCTGTCTCTTCTCTCTCTCTCTCTCTCTCTCTCTCTCTCTCTCTCTCTCTCTCTGTGCATGCCTGCCAGTGTATATGTGTGTGTTTGCCGAAGATGCATGTATACAGGTCGATGGTTATAACACTGAAGTTTTATATTCCTTGGCATCTTACACGCAGGGCAAGCTGTTCATTCTGCATTACGTCAAAGCATGTAAACCGAGGAAAAAGCTATTAAACGAATTAAAAGAAAGTCACACTTTATAGAACAAAAGACAACGTGTGTGTGTGTGTGCCCGTGAACAAATTCTTAAAACAAAGAAACAAACAAAAGCTGAAAAAAAATCCTGTAAACTTTATCCTATCCCAGGCTCTCTTCCTTATGGAAATCTGGACATCCAACTGCCTGCCATCAATATTTTCAACAAATTTCTCATGAGTGGTTCAGTCCCTGATGATTTGAAGGATGCAGACTATGAAACCTCTCTTCATCCGAATGAACTGAAAATGTTCCGACCTATCACCAGGCTCGCATTCTTTTCTTTTCTTTTTTTTTTCTTTAGAAAAGAAAGTTGTTTTCCATCAACTATCCCAGGACCTCTTTATGAACGACCTTCTCAGTTTTCACCAGTCCCGTACTGTGTATAGCACATAAACTGCATTCATCCCCATCGTAAACGACATTCTAATGCCTCTCGATGATCACGAAGTATTTGTTGCTCTGCTCTCAGATCTGTCTGTAGTTTTCAACACAAGTGATCACGACGTTCTCCTCACCTAGCACACTGTATGACATTGGTTAAGATTTTATCTCTCAGTAAACCTTTCATCCTTCTTTGTGAGGAACGGTCGTTTACGATGTCTCCAAACTTTAGTCTTTCCCAGGGTTCTGTGCTAGTGGTTTCTATGATATACACAGCGCCCCTGGCGGAGGCCACCACCAACTGTTCTACTAATCATGAAATGATCCCCAATGACCCTCGGATTAAACTTTCTGACACACTAGATAATTATGGCCATCTGGTCAATATCTTCAACATTTTGTCTCTCATATCAAGCATTTTATTTTAACTCCCACACATCAGATCTATAAGACCTTTCCTTACTGAACAGGCTTCAAAAACGTTGGTGTCTTCCTGCATTCATTCAAGAATGCATGAATGTCATGCTGTTCTCCTTGGTGTACTTGCAACCTTACTCCAGACACTAGCCTACTACATGTTCAAAATGTAGCTGCCTGCCTTATTTGCAAGGCGCCAAAATGACATCATGCGTCACATACGTCAGATCCTCTTCCTCTCTCTCTCTCTCTCTCTCTCTCTCTCTCTCTCTCTCTTAAAAGAAAATGACATTGATACAAATTCAAGCTTAAGATTCAGTAGTAATCTGTTAGCCTATCTTATAAGATTATCGCATGCGAAGCGTCTATTTATTTTTATGCTCTCTTTGAAATATACATTCCTGCCCATTCTCTCTGTCCGTCCTCTGATAATCAAATATTGTGAATTCACTCCTAAAATCTAAGACATTCTCATTTTCTGCGGCGATACTCTAAATCATTACCTTTCTAACTACATCATGTATGTTCCTTCATGATTTTCAAGTTGGCACTTGCTAGTTATTAGTTTAAACGCCATTTGCACATTACGTAATATTAGACGGAAAAAATAAAAGATTGGGGCCGGGAAAAAGTAGAAAGAAACTCGTGGAGAGCGTGGCAGCAGAGAGTCCTCAGAAGAGAAGCCCCCTTCAAGCAAGTGTTTCGGCCCTTATCTCCTGACACTCTAGGGGGGTTGGGCCACACCCGGTTCATGACTCCGGATGTCCCTCTGCTGCCCCCTTTTTTTTTCCCATCTTGGGACGAAAAAAGTTAAAACAACGAGTCAAAAGAATCAACTTATCTGCAGCTATAACACAAAAATAGAAAATCCACTTGATCAAAGATAAAAAAAAAAAAAGTATAACTCTTCTGTCTCATGCAAGCACACAGACAGACAGGCGCACGCATGCACGCGACCCCACGCGCGCACACACTCACGCACATACGGGCGGACATGTGCACATGCTTCCGTGGGCGCTCATACACACACACATACACTTTCCCCTTTTTCCTTACCCCCCCCCCCCCCCCTCCCACTTTAAGTTTTCCTTTCACTGTTTAACTCTACTCACTCCTACCACTGATTGCTTTCTTTTTCTGTGAGAAGCAGTCAGCCTTTTATTCTTACTTCTTACCCCCTTCCCTGTGCAGTTGAGAAAGGGTCTATGACCTGAAACGTACTGTTTTAGCATCTTTGTCTTCTTAATCGACGAATTTTACCCTGAGGTGAAAAAGTTTTTTTACCTTTGTTTTCTCTTCTGTCTCACCTCACCACAGACTGTTATCTAAGTATTTGCCAACTGGACTTTTAGCTAAGTGTAAAAAGAAAAAATATGTTTCACTTGCTGACAGGAAAACATTTTGAATAGGCTGTACAGACGTATTTGGAATGAATTTTTTCATTAAGTTATGCAAAAGAATGTGATCAGTTGATATGCTATAACCACTTATACAATGTACAATTTTTTACATACTTTGTTTTAAAACAATCAAATTTCCATCTACAGATCTGTCGTCTACGATAAATGTTTTGATTGTACTTACTTAACTTTTCATTAATATATTTTATTTCATCGTGTAAACCAAAACACCCAGTTTCTCTTTCTATCAGATGAAAGCTAGAAATTTGTACTTTTTCAGCCAAAGTATAGCACTCTTGTACTGACATAAAAAAAAACATGCGAATCTGATGACTGTTTTTCTCCTCTC
>CM065722.1:45596557-45624057 GCA_033310375.1 Conus canariensis | reverse complement strand
ATGGTGATGGTGGCGTGGTGATAGCTGTCATGACTGTGATTATAATGGTGTGATGGTGGCTGCAGAGATAAGTATCATGCCACGGTGATGGCTGTAATGACAATGGTAATGATTGGAATGGGATGACTGCACTGACAGTCATACAAATCACATACACACACACACACACACACACACACACACACACACACACACACACACACACACACACACACACACGCCCGCACGCACGCACGCACGCACGCACGCACGTACACATGGCCGACGGCATTGATCACAAACAAATTTCTTTCTGTCTGTCCGGTCTCTAACTGCGTCAATTCCCTAGTATATGTATTACAGATATTGCCTTCACAGACTGTAATTTGTGCTCGTGCAGATACTGTTCTGCTAAGATATTAGCGCAGATATGCACAGTAGACATACTATAGAGGTTATGTGTGCATTTTCGCCCACAGATTCAGAATCTGATAAAAAGGCACAGCTCCCACATAGGCCGAAGGGCAGTGAACTGTCAGAGATTTCACCGTATGTGAGACACGGCATGGGGGAAGACGGAGCCCTTCGAACTGGTGACCATTTACTGTTAGATTGGTAGAGAAGGTTTTCAAGACTCCCAACCTCCCCACCCACCCCCACCTTCCCCACATCCCCGAGTGTCTGGAACCTACATCCTCTGTCAAACGTTCTGAACATTTGACCAAGGGTCCCTTTAAATATGTATTATATTACACTATTTTCTCTGTGACCTCCTTGACTCTACATTTGCGTGTGAAACATAAGATGTGTAGATGATTGCATCGGTTCTTAATCATGTCATTGTCTGATGGTTTTCAATTTTTGCTATAACCTTGAACTGATCGTCTTTGCAGTGTCATATTTTGGACAGAAGATTCTACACGTATCAACAGGGCCAACTACGATGGCAGCAACAACTGGACGATACTTGCAGATGGCCATCCACGATTTCTGGCTTTGGATTTAGACGGTGGGTTGAAGAGTTCCCTATCTTACTGCCTCCCATCTTTGTCACTGCCTCTTTGTCTGTCTGTTTCTGGACGTACGCTACCCCTACGTCCTCCCTTATCCACCCTGATCTTCACTTCCACGCCTCGCTTCGGTCTGTCTGACTCTACTTCAGTTACAGTCTTTCTCCATGCGCCTCAATGTTCTACCTGACTCTACTTCAGTTACAGTCTTTCTCCATGCGCCTCAATGTTCTACCTGTCTCTATTTCAGTTACAGTCTTTCTCCATGCGTCTCAATGTTCTACCTGTCTCTACTTCAGTTACAGTCTTTCTCCATGCGTCTCAATGTTCTACCTGTCTCTACTTCAGTTACAGTCTTTCTCCATGCGTCTCAATGTTCTACCTGTCTCTACTTCAGTTACAGTCTTTCTCCATGCGTCTCATTGTTCTACCTGTCTCTACTTCAGTTACAGTCTTTCTCCATGCGTCTCAATGTTCTACCTGTCTCTACTTCAGTTACAGTCTTTCTCCATGCGTCTCAATGTTCTACCTGTCTCTACTTCAGTTACAGTCTTTCTCCATGCGTCTCAATGTTCTACCTGTCTCTGCTTCTCTTACAACACACTTAAGCACGCGTGCGTGCACACGCAGACACACACACACACACACACACACA
Source organism: Conus canariensis (assembly GCA_033310375.1). Lineage (NCBI taxonomy): Eukaryota > Metazoa > Mollusca > Gastropoda > Neogastropoda > Conidae > Conus > Conus canariensis. Next base: position 45,622,413 of record CM065722.1, on the reverse strand, counting down.
CACACACACACACACACACACACACACACACACACAAGAAAGCAAGCGCGCACACGCACTCACGCACGAACGCACGCACGCACACACACACACACACACACACACACACACACACACACACACACACACAGACTGAATCACAATGAAACTGATTGACTGAACATTAATACATTCACCATCTAGGATGTAAGAACACTCAGAGAGGTTGAACAATGAAAGACCTGGCACTGGAAATGGACATGTACTCCTGGCATATTGTCCTGTTCAGCGAAAATTTAGAACAATGGAGAATAGACGGAAGATGGCATTGGTAAAATGTAATCTCTCTCTCTCTCTCTCTCTCTCTCTCTCTCTCTCTCTCTCTGTATATATATATATATATATATATATATGTATATATATATATATATATATATTATATATATATATGATGGTTCCTATATGCTACTAGTAAAGGGTTTAATCTTTGTAGTATATTTTCCTGATTCTTTTTAAATCCCCTGTTTTGTCTTCACCCGCTCCTCCAACCCTTTTTCTTTTCTTTTTTCTTTGTTTTTTTTTTAATTTCATTTTTTGCCAGATCATTAATGGAATGACGGAGGAATTGTTAGCCTGCACTTGTTCTCCCCCTTTACTAAATTGTTGAACATAACATTGTTTGGTCAATCCGTAACAAATTGCATCTCTTGGATATCCAAGTAAAGATTGTGCTGTACTATTCTTAACTGCTGACAGTGCTTGGGTTATTAAGCAGCAGAGCTGACCATTTGGACTGTTGGACACCTTTTGACTTCCCTTGCATCCTTTCATGGATTATCAAACATAGGCTCAAAGATTTCCCCTACATCTTACGCATTTTACACGATGATTTTTAGTTTTTCAGCAACGTATTTCCTTACCACACTTTCTTTTCGTTTTACTTTCTACTCTTCGCTGGCTACTTTGGGGTGCTGTTGGATTCCATTTTTGAACACTAGGTGGCGAGAATACCACAGAAATATAGACTGTGGTGTATCACCATTTGATGCCAAGGGAGCACCGACTGTGGCTTCTGTTTGCACTACTCAATAGTTCTGACCGACACAACCAACCGTGTCTCCCTGATGTGTCCGATCAAGTGGACGAAAGGCCTCGGAGCAGGCAATATGAATGATTCTATCTTCGGGATGGATTACGATGGTTCCCGTATGCTGTTAGTGGAGGATTTAATATTCATACTATATTTCCCCAATCTTTCTATCTCGTTTTCTTTCATCCCCCGTTCCCCCATTTTCTTTTGTTAATGGTATCTTTCCTAATTCATTAATGGAATGACGGAGGAGTTGTTAGCCGGCACTTGTTTTCACCCGCTGCTGAATCGTTCAGCGGTGAGTGTATATGTATCTAAGTCTCTCTCTCTCTCTCTCTCTCTCTCTCTTCTCTATATATATATATATATATATAAGAATAAAGAGAGAGAGAGAGAGAGAGAGAGAGACTTAGATACATATACACTCACCGGATATATATATACACCGGTATCTGACCAGGAGTTATATGTTAGTGAGTTTCCTCCCCATCGGAGATTGTCTCCCCCTTGGAGACTATAAGCTTGCCGAAGGCTCATTTTGAGAAGCATCTATTATTCCCCTTTCACCCACTCAAGCACATACTGTTAGTTAGGCAGAATTATCGACCACTGCAGATACGAATGCTTATCTCTTCCTATTTCTTCAATCTAAGACATAAGAAAAAACTTTGTTTATAATTGAATATTTCTTGCAGTCATTGCAACACCAAGCTGCTCTGTAAGTTGCTGGAATGGTGCTTGGTTACTTATCCTTGGAATTTAATAGTTTCTTTTATACACACACACACACACACACACACACACACACACACACACACACACAACACACATACGCACACACACACACACACACACACACACACACACACACACACACACACACACACACACACACACGTGTGTGTGTGTGTGTGTGTGTGTGTGTGTGTGTGTGTGTGTGTGTGTGTGTGTGTGCAGAAGAGTGGGAGACGATGGGAGAACGAACGGGAAAGGAAGAAGAATGAATGGGCGCGTCATTTGCATTCTTTGCTGATGGGAGTGCAATTTCTTGCAGGAACATATGATCAATACTTGCGGAAAAGATTTAAGGTTGAAATGATAGGTAACACACACACACACACACACACACACACACACACACACACACACACACACACACACACACACACACACACACATCACATCACATCACATCACATCATATCACATCACATGTTTCCGTGTGATCATATAGACTTTGATATTAATAGCCAAGATGAGATTGATTAAAACGGTGGACATACAAATTCTTTCATTTGTTGTCATTCGTCCTGTCCTTTCTCTCCTTTCAGAGCAGCATATTTATTGGACTTCTCGGAGCAAACTTGAAAGGTCAGATTTGTCTGGAGAAGGGCGTACCCAGATCTACGCACCCCATGTCTATGAAAGGGTTCATATCTGGGACGTAGCGTACAGCAAGAGCCATTTGTACTGGGTGGAACACAGAATAATTGATGGCTTATAGTAAGTCTCTCTCTCTCTCTCTCTCTCTCTCTCTCTCTCTCTCTCTCTCTCTCTCTCTCTCTCTCTCTCTCCCCTCCTCCCCTCATTGTACTGGGTGGAACACAGAAAAATGGCTGGCTTATAGTAATTCTTTCTCTGGATGCATGTGAGTTGAAAAAGAAAAAGAAAGAAAGAAACAAACAAAAATAATACTCACGCACAATTATACCCGACGTGTAATAATTAAACTCGCTGTATCATTGTCAGTTGCTGTTGATATCAAGACAATATGTAAGTTCTTGAAATCGCAGACAAGGTGTAAAAGTATGTAAACATTGTTTGCCGATGCAATGGCTCAGATTATACGAAGGGAATATAGATATCCGTATCATGTGTGCATGAATGCATAAGTGTGTGTGCGTGTGTGTGTGTGTGTGTGTGTGTGTGTGTGTGTGTGTGTGTGTGTGTGTGTGTGTGTGTGTGTGAGAGAGAGAGAGAGAGAGAGAGAGAGTGTGTGTGTGTGTGTGTGTGTGTGTGTGTGTGTGTGTGTGTGTGTGTGTGTGTATGTGCGCGCGTGCGCGTCTGCGCGCAAGTTTATTTATCTATCTACTTATTTATATGCTTATTCATTTATTTTTCGTTTATCTATTTTTCATTTATTTATTTATTCGTTTAATTTTCTTACCGTGCGTTTGTGGCCAGCTTTGCAATTTATGAAGGTACGCAAACACTTTGGCGGATTGTTCATCCGACATTTCTTTCTTTCTATGATGTGTTCTAAGCTCAGTTTTTGGAAGAGTTTTGCTGTATGTGGAGTTCATCATAAGCCTTTGAAGTCACAAATGAATTTCAATATGGACCAAAAAATAGAAAGTATGATTGAATTGATTTGAACTGAACAGAACTGATTTTTTGTGTGTGTGTGTTATTTTATGTCTTGCTATGTATGGTTTTACGTTGGTATCTCCTAGTTTTATTAAAATTCGAATCCTTCTTATTTAACAAAAATGATTCATATAAACAGTTCTTCAACATTTTACAAAAAGCATGCATTCGGGATTGGACCAAAATATTTTGGAAATGTATGTAGAAGTCAGCAATGCAAACAGTAATAGAGTTTTTACATTTTGTTCTAGTCACAAAACGTTTGCTATCGAAAGCTTCATTTTATACTATCAGGGATGTATTGTTTATAAGTGCTTTTTCTTTAATTCTAAATCAGCCCGATACGAAAATGATGATACTGAGTAATACTAGGTACGTACCTGATACAGACATTCTGTTGAGTATGTTTAGCTTATAGTAAGTATATCATGTATGTACCCAGTATCACTTTGTCATGTGCCATGTCTGCTGGGAAATTTGAACACGTAAATACACAAAGCACCCAACATTGTGTTCGTGAAAACAAAGGGATTTAAAGTTTCTTGTGCGTGCGTGCGTGCGTGCGTGAGTGCGTGGGTGCATGTGTGTGTGTGTGTGTGTGTGTGTGTGTGTGTGTGTGTGTGTGTGTGTGTGTGTGTGTGTGATAATGACTGGATCATTTTTGACTGATTTTACAGCCAAATCGCGCAGTTGGACTTGTATAAAAATAGACTTGGAAAAATAAACATCTTTGTGCCAGTTTGACAAGAGTATTGTGGCGCTCCACGTCCATCCAGACAACGATGTAGGTAAGCCAACGCGTGTACCTCGAGCGCGCGCATTTAAGCGCTTGTGTGAGTGTGTGTGTGAGTGAGTGAGTGAGTGAGAGAAAGAGAGAGAGAGAGAGAGAGAGAGAGAGAGGTGTGTGTGTGTGTGTGTGTGTGTGTGTGTGTGTGTGTGTGTGTGTGTGTGTGTGTGTGTGTGTTGTGGTAAATTTTGACCTAATATTTCTTTAAGTGCAAGGTATTTTTTGTTGGTGTTGTTTGTTCCGTCTTTCTTTGCTCAGCTTTTCTGTTTTCATCTAGTGTATGATATGCTAATCTTGTTTGCTGTTGTTGTTTCTGAGGGCATGGTATTAAAAAAAAAAGCTTTCAGCTTATTCATGTTACCCTCAATAAAACATATTCTTACACGTATTCCTAATAAATCTATCTGTATTCGTATTTGTAGTCTCTCTCTCTCTCTCTCTCTCTCTCTCTCTCTCTCTCTCTCTCTGTATGTGTGTGCGTGCGCGTGTGTGTGTATGTGTGTGTGTGTGTGTGTGTGTGTGTGTTCTTGTGTGTGTGCGTGCGCACTTGCGCGCGTGCGTGCGTTCGTGCGTGCATTTGCGTGCGTGTGCGCGCGCGCGCGCCTGTGTGTGTATGTGTGTGTGTATGTGTGTGTGTGTGTGTGTGTGTGTGTGTGTGTGTGTGTGTGTGTGTGTGTGTGTGTAAGACATGATTAACGTACTTACAATTAAAACACAATGACTCCGCAAATTCGCTGACAAAACACAAGTAACTTCAAACCAAAGAAAAAACCGAGTTCACTCTGGATCAACCCGAACAAAAGGTAGGAAACATTACGGAGAAATTACCGCAAGTGAACATTTATTTAACAGTCCCTTTCCTCTTGTGAATTAATCTAAAATTATGGACAAGTATTTACATAAGCTGAATTTTAGTCAAAAAATGACAACTTTAACATCGTGCCCAATGCACACTGTTAGATTAATTCATAAATTAAGGCTGAATACTTGGAACACTAAGATGTTCTCATGGCATTACTTGTGCCAGCAGAGAAAACATTTCTGTGCATCATCTTTTGTTTGAATGCTCAGTGTTGACCTCGCTCTATCAGGAGAAAGGTATTGAGATGAATAAATGTGATAAAGTCAATACTGTCTTGTATGGTCCATGTGTTGCTGATATTGCCATGGTTATTTCCCAATCACACGTTGCAAAATGTTGATAAAGATCAACAATTTTGTGTACCACTAGGGTATTTCACTTACGTAAATATGCCTAATCAGATGTGGGTTTGAAAGTACTTACGTGGATGATAAGCTGAGTGTGGAGGTGTCTTTTTTTTTATTAAGTGTCTAATATCATCTGACGATGAAAAGACATTAAATAAAAAACTGAACTGAACTGAACTGTTAACGCAAGTGTTCGTAAAGAAGTCCCCTCAGACAAGTGTTTCGGCCCTAAACTTATTTTTAAGAGGAACCGCTTATCCAGATCATGAGTTTTGGATGTTCTCATGTTGCAAGCAATATTCTGGAGTTGCCAAGATTGCAGCCTGCAACTAAAGGATGGTTTAGGCATCTCAGTACGACAAGGTCTTGAGACGGACACCCACTTGCCATAAGTTAGGAAATTAAAGCCTTTTGAAATTCGCTTTCGATCCTCTTTGACCAGGTCCAGATGGAACCATTTTCAGTTGCGTCTGACATTGCTTTAGTGTTCCGGCGTTCTTCGAGAACTGTATAATGACATCATAGGCTGATGAACGTACAGCCCACCTTGTTCTAACTTTTGTGGCGAGGAGATCGGCTCGGAAGCCATGGGCTGCTCATATCTTCCTGTTTCATTACACTCTGCTTTTGTCTTTCTGTCTTTTTGTCATTTTTCTCACGTTTCCACATCTCGTTATCATCTGCTCATATTTTTGTTGTCATTAGCTCCTGTAATCATGTCTCATTATTTCCAGCTGATGTTTTCATGTCAACATCAGTATCAACAGTTCATGTTTCCTTATAAAGTTAGACTTTGCTCTTTGGGCTTTGTTTCGTATCTGCTTTTGTTTAAGGCTAACCATGTAAATTATATAATGTGATCTAGCACATGCTCTTCCTGCTTTTGCAATGTAATCATTTGCATGTGACTGACGTGTTTGCGAACACATCGTAGTTTCTCTTCTGAGATAATAAAGTTGATTTTATTTGATGTGATTTGATTTCATACAAACTACATTTGAACCGAGTTCAAAAGGTTTGAAAGCCAAAAGAACATGCTTGATTACAGCTTCGTTGTCTCTGCTTTTACGTTCGCTTGGAAGAATAAAAAAAAGAAATACATAATACCGCTGTTCATATGAAAGCTTGACTTTTCACTGAAATGCAACATCAAGTACTCGCACTTTTTTGTTTATCACTGGGCGAAACTGTCAAATTGAACTTCTCAGCAACCCTGAAATGAACAAAATTACAGACGTAAGTCTTCACTTTCCAGATACAATCATCAAAGTATCTGGTCTCTTCATTTGATTTAAAGCATCTGTTGTATTTGCAACCGTGAAGGCAAAAGAAGAGCTGTGATGGGCAGATTACACATGCTTGCATCCATTGACCATGTTACTCATCTCAAAAATAAACCATCTTCAAACACATCACTGGCTGTCCATAGAATTCTCGTGGCCATTTGCACATTATAATGCATACTGAATGTGTGACAGCATATACGTATGGTGTGAGTTTATACAGCTTGTGTGTGTGTGTGTGTGTGTGTGTGTGTGTGTGTGTGTGTGTGTGTGTGTGTGTGTGTGTGTGTGTGTGTCGGAAATTTACCTTCCCAGTTGCGAACAACTGCACCAAGAACAACGGTGGCTGTTCACATATCTGCATACCAACTCCCATCAAGGGGAAGAAATGTCTGTGTCCGGATGGTCTGGCCTTGCAAGATGACGACACAACCTGTGGTGTGTTGTTTTTCTGTTTTCATTAATGTTTCATTCTTTACCTTCTCTCTACCCATCTAGTTGTCCCTTATTGAGCTTTCCTCTTGCTCTACCCATTGCCCCTCTGTTTACCTCTGTCTGTCTGTCGGTCGGTCTGTCAGTCTGTCTCAGTCTGACTGTCTGTCTGTCTGTCTGTCTGTCTGTCTGTCTGTCTGTTGTCTCTCAAATTTCATGCTCAAAACTCTATCAGGTTGTGCTCCACCGTCACTTATCAGTTTAGCTATTGTCAATGATTTTCATCATGTGCATAAACTTATTCTCCCTCTACCTAAAAACGATCGTTTCAAATCAAATGGCATTTGTTCTGGTGGATTCTTGTTGAACACAATCTTTGCTGATTTTTAAAAGAAAAAAAAAACATTGCGCCTAACGAAAGAGACAATCAAGCAGAGTGGATAAATCATAACTTGTTTTAGTTTGTAAAGCCCAAGTGCTGAAAGGAAAGAAGGCATTCCACACGCGGCAACAAACCGAGTTTAACATTGCGGTATCAAATTCTTGTTTTCGTTCTGTAACTTATAGAGATGTCAAACGGTTTTAATAACAGTAGTCACAGTTACCAACACACCTGTTTTGTCATATCAGAGTTTGGTTGAATTAAATAGTTTTGAAATCATTGCAGACACTATTAAAATGGTGTGGTTGAAAGAGCAGATAAGCAGTGAAGCGATGAAATGACGTAAAAACAAAGTGATGACAAACTTTGGACAAATTCCTGGCCAATTGTCTGAACATTGTTCCAGGTAATGGAAACCTAAGAGTTGGTTGCCAAGTGAGACGACTGCAGGCGGAAATCTAAACAAATCTTAAATAAATGCAAGCGAACCGCCCAGAGAAACGTGGACAAACGAGTCACAAGACAAGACACGACGCGTTTCGACCTCTTAGGTCTTCTTCAGGCAAGATACAAACAAATAGGACAACGACACTTCACTTAGCTTTGATCGCTTCAGAGTTCAGCGCCTTCCTTGCTTGGGAAGGGGTGGTGTGAGGGGAAGGGGAATGTGAGTTAAAAAAAAAAAGCAGGAAAGGACGATGACATTTTCTTTTCTGCACATTCTCAAGATAACTAAAAACTGCTTCTAGCCCTGAAATCCTTATTGTATTTTACCGGGTCAGATCATGGTATGACAAGTGTTAAAGTTGCCTATAAGTCGTTAATATTGGAAGATACTACATGAACTTGAAAAATGAAAAAAATATCAAATTTGCTTTGGATTGAAGTAGATTTGCGTTCTCGTTGTTCGCTTGTCTGTTTGTTGAATTATCCAAGGACGATCGTTTCAATACTAGTATTATCAAAATGAGCAACCCCACCAAATGGCCCCACAGAACTGGTAATACCAGAGAGTGTGAAATACTAAAATCACTTCTTGTTCATGAGTATGGAAGAGGTAAGGAAGAATATGAGCTGTTTACTCTGTAAAGTTTGAAGCCTTGCCAGAAAGAGGACTGAATACCTGCAGATCTTATCAGAGCAAGACCCAAGTGTTTGACACCTCAGTTCCCTCCGCGATCCCACCTCTATTCCTGTCCCGACGTCAGAGTCATTTTCATGTTTAAAAATTCTTGAGTTTATTGAGGCATTGCCGCCGATAGAGGCTTTGCCTTTGGACTCGGCCGGGAAACTTTGTGACCCCCCCCCCCTCCCGGGGTCAAATCCTCTATCCCTATCCCCCATTTTCCCCACGTTGCAATTCCCTATAGGGGACTCTGCATGATAACAGTTAGTTTGTGTTCGGTCAAAATGATTTTGAGGTGCTGTTGTTTAATTCTGTACCGGGTATATCGCACTGTGTGTTACTGAGCCATGTTCATCTGCAGGTTCAAGCACGCCACCTCCTGAATCCAAGCCACCTCCTGAATCCACGCCACCTCCTGAATCCACGCCACCTCCTGAACCCACGCCACCTCCTGAATCCACGCCACCTCCTGAATCCACGCCACTTCCTGAACCCACGCCTGAATCCACGCCACCTCCTGAATCCAAGCCACCTCCTGAACCCACGCCACCTCCTGAATCCACGCCACCTCCTGAACCCACGCCACCTCCTGAATCCACGCCACCTCCTGAACCCACGCCACCTCCTGAATCCACGCCACCTCCTGAATCCAAGCCACCTCCTGAACCCACGCCTGAATCCACGCCACCTCCTGAACCCACGCCTGAATCCACGCCACCTCCTGAATCCACGCCACCTCCTGAATTCACGCCACCTCCTGAACCCACGCCACCTCCTGAACCCACGCCACCTCCTGAATCCACGCCACCTCCTGAATCCACGCCACCTCCTGAACCCACGCCACCTCCTGAATCCACTAAAACCAAAGACTTGAAAAGACTCGCACAGGTGGGTAATGATTTGTAGTGACCTGTGAATGTGAAGTTGGAGGTAGATGTCTCTAAAATGTGAATGGAGAAAGCTGGCTCTAATCCATCATAAAATCATACCCACACAGGGGAAGAATGATCCTGGTAATAGGTACAAAGTCCTAAGTCTTAGCGTATTCAGAATTCAATTGTCACATGACCGTTAGAACAGTCCAGAAATGAAGACATGTCCTTCAGCTGTAACAAACCTTATAGACTAGCCTCTTCCGTCCTCCTTCCCTGTTATTTTCTGAATATTAAAGCGAAATGTTGAGAATCAGGGCATATCCCTTTAACCATTGTAAAGGCATTAAATATTCAGGGACGTCCAAGACCTAAGATATACAGCCAGTCAAAAGGCATAGAATATTATAGAAATTCTGGAGGACTACGATTGTGTCAAGTTTTTAGTAACAGATCCGGAACCTTTTGGAAATTTATTGCAATTATTCAGAAGGTTTTAGCTTTCTAAGAAACTTCCATATTCTGAACCAGTGCCCGTACAAAGCTGCCCCTATAAGAAGTGGGTAAGCCCAAGGACAGTGTAGTCATCTCCCCTGATGATAGTAGCGGTCAAACAGATCATTGAGTCACCCCAATTTTTTCCCACGCAAAGTTTAAACTTAAGTCAGCAAGACATTTTCCCCGATAAGTTATACAGTTGACAAGATGGATGTCAAAATAACATTATGAGTTATCTGTTCTTGAAAATTGGAATAAGTCAATGTCAACGATTCAGCCCAATTGTAAGTTTTCGCCTTAAAATGTGGATGGTTATCACCAAAGATGTGTACCTCCGTTCAACATTAGACCTCAGTAAACATGGCGGCATGAAGTAGATGCAGTCCCCTCCCATCCACTGTAAGTCAAAGAGAACTAATAAAGATATAAGCGTACTCTCATCAAATTCGTTCACCTTCACACTGTCGTTTTAGGAGAGACGGGATGTGTTGGAAAGAGAAAGTTAATATCCTTGTCCGTCCTCACCCATCTTATTTTGCACGAAAACCCCCCTTTTCACAAACAAATCTCGTCCATCTCATGCTACTTTTTGCCAAAATTGACACCTTTTTTACAATCAAAATTAACATGCAAAAACCTCCAAAATTGACGTAATCGTTATTTTAAAATGGGGGGCTTACGTGCAAAATATGATGGGTGAGGACGGACAAAAGATATTAACTTTCTCTCTCCATAGCATAATGGGCGATATAGAACAAAAGATATTAACTTTCTCTCTCCTCTTCTGATTAATCGTCTATCTCAAGCACCACCAACAAATCAGAACAAACAACCGGCCTTCCATCTTGGTTAGTTATTTTTACACACACTGAATTTATAGGCCCTTCAACTAATTCTTTAAATTGACTGTTTTCACCAAATGTATATGACTGATAATCGCAAAACCCCACCTTAGTTGATGGGAGTGCTCTTAGAACTGTAGATGGCCGGCCATTATACAAATTAGTGTTTGTTTTTAATTCACTTAAATGAACATACAACATTGGATTAATTAGAAAATCGGACGGTCTACTGCCTACATATTCATATAGACCGCTTTCTATATACGCGTGTGTATTAATACGATAGGCTTTACCACTATCATAAAAGCCTAAAATTCGAGCAAGGTCCTTGGGAAAAACGTACTCCCTTTTGTCTTTATGTTTTGGTAAAAATATAGTAATTATAAGATTTGCCTCATTAATTTCTAACCGTATGTCAAATTTGTTAAATGCTTTTTTTAAAGAACAAAAGCTGTAGTAACCATCAGGTATTTTTAAACGTTTTAAGCGATTGTCCCCCTCATCATAAATATCTATCCAATTATTTTGGGTCTTTTCAGATATGTTAAACCACCTTATTTTAAACCTAAGTTCTCTAAGAGCAGCCCTACACTTCCCGCCTTTATTGTCGATTGGATACTTTAAGAACACACGCGTGTTTTGTTTAGTTATATAAATGTGCATCCTTTTTAAATCCTTTTTTTTAAAAAATCTATTTAAAAATGGAACTTTTTAAATATAATGAAAGTGCCACTTACGACGTAGGAGGGGTTTATGAGCCCAAATCTTTGGACTTTAGTAACCTAACCATCGCAGTGGATGAATCATATGGCTTTCTAGTCAGGCTTGTAAACCCACTAACTAGATATTTAAATCCTCCAATAAAGAGTGATAGAGTGCCATCAGCATGGTCAACTCACCCCATGGCTTTTTACCAGAATCAGTTAAATTTTGCAGTTTACTGCTCAACCACTGGCTGCGGTGTTTCATATGCAAACCATTTAAACCACCCCAACCTCTTAGTAAGGTCAGTATATAACTTTCATGTTTATTATCAGTATAGGCGCATACTAACTGAACTACAAGTACGCCTCCCCAACGACAACGCGTTTAATCCATTTCTCAGCCCAATAGACAATAATGCATATGAAAGAATCTGCAACGAATTTAACATTAACCCTTCAAATAACTTTAGACAAAAGTTAGACCGCAATCACGGGTTAGGCACATTGTATTTGTGGGGTCAGCGTAGAGAATATAATTTTGAATACTGGCCCGGCCACACCTCTTTTAAGTCAAACTCCCAAGTTAGATTGGGATCAATAGAACAAAAACACCCCAATGCTTGGGCAACATTTATCTTAGATAAAAGTAAAGGCCTAACAATGCCAGGAGTGCAAAGACTTAATGACTCCATACGCACGTACGTTTGGTGTCTATTAGGAGCGCAAGCACAGACCAAGTCTAGCATAGTGGATCAATCTACAGGCTTTGACGCCAGAAAACAATTTCTAGCCAATTTAGAAGATGCTATTAACTCTGCTGTTGATTTGCCTTCCAGCATACAAAGGTACCAAAACGTTCTTGCACATGCTAGGTCAAAGGTTGACTTTGTTGTGGGTCATGGATTATACATGCTGCCTTCTGACCTTAGACTACAGATTGGCATGATACAGAATTATAATAATGAAATCCTCATAGCCGGAGACGATCAAAACTTAGGACACAATCAAGGCTTAAACACAAGGCCCGCACCAGCCATTTTAAAAAAAGTATCTAGCCCAGAACCTGCAGAAAGCGACCCCCACCAGTTATAAGCAGCCCACAGCCAGAAAGCGACCCACCGCCACCAGTTATAAGCAGCCCAGAAAGCAGTCCACCGCCTGTTGATGTACCTCACCCCGACAGACACACTAGCGAAAAGACGGCCCTTGTTGTGTTTTTAACTTTTACTGGATTAGCCATACTTTATTTCACTAAAAATTAAACCAGCAGCCAGCACTCCTAACGTCCACAGATGGTCGGCCATATAACCAGCCACTTTGCCTATGGTAGACAAAACCCAACTAACAACACTGCCTATTATGCCAGGCAGAGCATCAAGCGCTTTGACAGCTAACTTCTTTAATAGGTTTGCCAGATGGTGCAATTGTTTTCTAATCCAGCTTTTACCAGCCTGAGGCGTTGGAGGCGCTACTGACCCTGTTGGCGCACCGCCAGTTAATGCATAAACCAGTGTAGAGATAGCAAACCCAACAGCCGTCAATATACTAACTATTGTAATTCCCTGCTCTCTGAACAGAATTCTTATTCTTTCTGCTAACGTAGTATTTTCATGAAGGAGTCTGTTTATAGTTTCTCTGATTCTGTTTGTTTGAGACGCTATTTTTTCTCTGTTAGTAGACAGCACTTCTAACCTGGCTGCCCTTTCTAGCATTAAATCCTGTATTTTCTGTTGTATTCTAGCCTTTTCTTCTCGCCCTAAATTGTTATCATCTGCATCGGCCAGTTTATTTCTTTCTTCTTCTATCTCTCTATCTAGCTCACCAAGTTTTGCCAAATTGTTTGTTAGTTCGCCCCTTATAGTCTTTAGAGCAGTATTAAGACCCATGATTTCACGCATAGGCAATGGAGAATCATCAATTGTTTTTAATTGTGTCTCCTCATTAAAACTCGTCTCAATTTCTGCTATTAGTTCATCTGCTGTTCGATTTAATTCTTGAAGAGGTATGTTTTGCATTTCAGATCGTGTTGGCAGCCTTTGCCCAAAGTTCTGTAAAGCACTAACAGCCTCAGGCCTTAGATTGCCAATAAAGTTTAACTGCCTTTGGTCAGAAATAGGGAGCTCTCTAAGAATTGTGCTCCTGCTTAAAAACTGGGTTGGGTCTGGCTTTGTAGTAAGCCGTACAAGCTTTCCTTTACTAGTTCTTACAAACAAATGATTATTTTCATCTGCTAAAAAATTAGAAACGTTAAGCGCTTCTGGCTGCTCTCGCCCTATACTGCCATATAACGATTCAATTCTATCTAACAATCGTATTTGGCCTAATCCTGCTCCTTGCCATGCTGCCGCTCCTTCAAGTTCTTCTTGCAATGAAGGACTCGGCTCTATTTCTTCATCTTCTTCTTCAATAGGATCAACCGCGTCAAAATCTTCATCAGCCATATTTATATATTTATTATTTTTTGTTTTATAAAAAATGAACCCATACGGTTGCGACCTTGATCCATTCAGAAAAGCGAAGGAGCCCCACGGCATAAAAGGTATAAGACAGACTGTGCGGATTGTAAATAATCCATCAACAATTGAGCCAAATGAAATGTTAACAGTACGATTTAGTGACCTCGGGCCTGACGATGTTATAATGCCAGGCACTGCCAGGCTGTCATTCAAAATAGACATTGAGTCGACGGATCCTAATGCTACTGTCGTTGCTAACCTGGGCAGGGCCATCATTAAAAATATGGTAATTAAACTGGAGGGTAGAGAAGTCTTCTCACTGAGTAGCGCAGACATTTTTAATCTCTATTCTGATCTGTGGCTACCCAGAACAGAAAGGAAAGACAAAATATTTCAGGGAATCCAGAGTCCAAACGGTCTTAAGCACAGGCTTAATGCTGCAGATGCAAAGGAAGACGAGGGAGACCAGGCAATAGCGCGAGCATTTAAGAACAGATTTTGCATCCCTCTAGATTTTGAACTGTTAAAAACCCATCAGCCATATTACCAAGGCGCTCTAAGAGACAAACTTACTTACGAACTGTCATTCAATGACAGCGGGTCTGTTATTCTATCAGATGACCCAACAGCTAGATACACTGTCAGCAACATCTCTCTTAATTTTGACGTTGTTACTAACCCCGAACTGGCTAGAACAATCTTAAACCAGTATAAAAGTAGGACGGTTGTTTACTTTGAAAGAGTTTTACACCACAGTCTAGCGATTAAAAACAAGCAAGACACCGTCTGGGAAATAGCTATAAGCAATTCTTTAAGGTCCCTAAAGGGGGTTCTCTTGCTATTTACTGAACCCTCAGCTCCTTTTCAGAGAGAATCTGAGGTGTTTTACAACCCAAAAATTGAGCAGCTGTCTTGCACAGTAGATGGCAAGCCTTTTCAGTTGTATTCAGCTGGACTTTTACCTGACCAACACTTTGATGAAATAAGAAAACTGTTTGCTGGAGGCAGACAGACAAGCCCCACAGCCGATCATGTGTGTAAAAAACTTCACCTTCACGATGTAAGACTTGAAGATTATCTAACAGACAAATATGGATTATGGCTGGATTTTAGATCCACGTATGACAACAGACTGCACGGGAGCGGAAGAAGGGTAGGGTCAGATGGCATACTCATACAGATTAATAAGGAAGAGGAGGAGAATGGTCAAATACAAATGCACGTTTTTGTGGTTTATGACGCCCAGCTGAACATTGAAGAAAATAGACTGAAAGAAATAGCCTATTAAAACAGATGGATAGTTTGAACTTTTTGCCTAAAGACCCGCACTGTTCGCTTATTTGTGGGATTACTGGGTGTGGGAAAACTGTCTTCGTGCTTGATTTGTTACAAACAGTCTACAGATTTCATTACGAGTACATTGTTATATTCTGCACAACCATTAAGCACAACAAGTCTTACAAAGAAAGGCAGTTTGTTTGGACAGACGAGAATATATTCTTAGTTGATCCTACTGACAAGCTAAGCGACTGTTTAGAACATTACTATAGGCTATTTGAGGGAACCGAAACGCTGTTTATTATTGATGACTGTTCAGCTGAACAAGACATTGTTAAAAAAAGAAGGACTCTGTCTAAGCTAGCCTTTAGCGGAAGACACGCATTAGTTTCTGTTTGGCTCTTAACTCAGAAATACAATGCTGTCTTAAAAGACTTTAGATCGCAGTTAAAATCAGTCATCTTATTCTATACTAAGGACCGGGACAGTTTTGAAGAATGTTTAAGTGAAAACTATATAATCAGGGACAGGGATGAACTAAAAAAAATAAAAGAGCAGCTAGAAAAATCTAAGCACGCTAAACTATGCTTACGGACTGACCCGCCAGTTCAATACGTTTGCTTATTATAGATTGCACATTATAGATTGTTTATAATAAATTGCTCATTATAGATTGCTCATTATAGATTGCTCATTATAGATTGTTTACTATAGATTGTTTAATAATAAATTGTTTATATTAAAAAGAATGTCTCGAGGGCCTGAATCAAAAGCAGAGTTAGCTCCTAAATGCGTTGCAGTAGAGCTAAAAGATCTAGCAGATACAACTGACTTTGATCTAATAGGAGTGGCAGGAAATGTTTATGGATTTGAGTACACCGACGAGGGGGTTTACAAACGAATAGAAATTGAAGATAAAAAACGACAGCAATATCCTACCCTGGAAGAGATAAGAAATCTAAGGGCAAACGATTTTGGCAAACACGAATACAAACTTCATAAACGAGAGAATGCCTGGGCGTTGCTTCCTGACATTAACTGGGATTTAAAGTTTGAACTACGAAGCCCCCATGTATACTTTGATAAGAAATACAATTTTAGAAAAGCTTTGAATGAAGGACGCCTTCTTGCTAGCCTAGTCCCAGGAACACAACATAAAAAGCAGATTGAAATAACCAGGCAGGGCTCTGTATATATGCTGCGGAGAAAGAAGTCCTTAGCTGAAGTGGGGGGCGACACCGTCGGCTTAGAGTTTAACCCAAAACTAGAATCACTGCCTAGAAAAATGACGATGCTTTTTCGCTTATTTATTACTCCAAGGGAGTCTGATCCTAGTTTGCCAGAGCATACGTTAATCAGAGGTGTACAAATAAAGTCTGAAAACTTGGACGGGCCTCTCAGGCTTGTTATTGCTATTACTAAAAACGAGGATGAAATAAACACTTCTGTATCTTCTGACAAAGTTACTGTGATGGTTGACAAAGCCAAACTAACAGTGCTTGATTTTATTTTTATTAAGTATGTTGATTTTATTGCGTTTTACTCTGTTGATGAAGTGCTGCCAGAAGGGTTAATAAGAAAATATGTACAAGATTAATCTTAATTAAAAAATTAATCTTAATTAAAAAAAATGGATGATCAGGCTCAAAAGTTTAGGTTAGAGCAAATAACTGAACTTCAAGAAGAAATAGAAAGTGACTTGAATAAGTATAGGGTTACTAGAAAGAAATATGCTAAAGTTTTAAATACTCTTTCTTATATAATCACCGGCTCATCAGCTGTAGCGAGCGTAAGTGCTGGGTCCGGCGTTGCTCTTTTAGCTACTGGGGCCGGAGCGCCAGCCTCTTTAGCATTAGGGAGCCTTGGTTTGGGTTTAGGTGCTATGTCTATGATTGTGAGTGCTGTTTTAAAAAAATTAACGCCTAAACTACAAAAGCACACTGCCATTGTAGCCCTAGCATCAGCAAAACTTTGTTCATTAAGACTGAGAATAAGCAAAGCATTGCAGGATGAAAACGTTACAGCTGAAGAATTTGAGCATCTTATGGCTGATGGTGAGGATTACAGGCGACAAAAAACTGAACTTCAAAAGGAGTGGAGAAAGACTTTTACTTCGCAACAGGTAGACACTGAGACAATCATACAAAACATTGAAAAGCAAGCAAACAATCAGTTAAACCCAAAAATAGACTAAAAATAAGATGTGAACTAAAATAAATAAATAAATCATAAGTTTAACAACAAAAAAATAAATAAATCATAAGTTTAACAAAAAAAATAAATACTTTTTTTTTTTTTTAACTAATCGGCACCGTATTTGGTGGGACAACTTGCAACTCTTCGCGAACAAACGATCTTTTAGGGGCAGGCTTTTTAGACGCAGAAGAAAGAGTCTCTCTTAAATAATACACGGGATGGGTTGTTTTCATAATTCTTTCAACTTCATATACGTCTACGCTCCATATGGGGTCTGTGGCTCTAATTCTAACATCGCCCTCTGCCTCTCCAGGCGCATACAAGTATCTTACTTTTAGTCCAAAAGGCAAGAGTTTTTGAGTGCCCCGCGCATCTTCAGTAATACTTTTTTTTTTTCAATTTGATCGCGTTCACTGGCTTAAGACCCGTTGCTTTAAATTCTTCATTGTTCATGGCGCGTAAGACTGCCGGCAATCTCCTAACCCATTCTGTGTTGCGCGTCCTGTCCATAAGATCTCTGTGGTATTGATAGATAAACAGACGCTCAGCCAGATTCTTATTAAAGTTTTCTGCTAGAGCCTGGGAGCGATGGTTGCCCGGAATTCCTCTCTTAACTGTAACCCGATGTCTTAAAAACAACTGGTTTACAGCTCCTTTAAACTCTTTCCCATCATCAACCTGGATCAACCTAGGATACTTTAATGGACCTCGCATGTATATTTGTTGTAAAGCCACAGCCACAGCAGTTGAGCTTTTATCCGTTAAAGGCTCAGCATCTTTATACCTTGAAGCCATGTCAACAACAGTCAGGGCATACTTAAACTTTTTTCTTCTAACTTTGTCATGTGGAAGGTACAACAAGTCCATCTGGTGGGTGTCATTAGGAACTGAGTTAACAAATCGAGGTCTTATTATTCTTTTTGGGGCGGGCAGATATATTTGCCAGATCGCTTGTTTTGAAAGCCAGTCTTTCGCTTCTGATTCAGACACCCTAGCAGCTTTACTCAGTTTATCAATAGCGGCCTTTCCTTTCCAATACCCTCCAGGAGAATAATATATTTTGTACTTTGTATCGTTCATAAGAGACCGTTTTTATTACATTTTTAACTATGTTTTTAGATTGAATATGCAAGAAGAAAGATTGCTCCCATAGCGCCTATAATAAAGCCTATTTCTACCATTTTCTGATCCTCAGATGGTTCATAAAAGTCAGACAGTTCTGGTGGTGACGATGCTAGAAACTTCTTTCCTGTCACTAAGTAATATTCATTCATTGCTTCATCAACGTCTGTAAATGTGTGCTCTGCATGCCCTGTTCTCTTAACTTTTTATTAATAAAGTCTAAGTGAGCAATTCTCCTTTTCTCGTAAGCGTCTCTTGCCTTAGCTAAATCTTCCATTGCCTTGTTATGACGTTCTCTCTCTTCATCAGACCGCAATTTACTAAACATATAATTGCTGCCGGAGAAAGCCAATGCATTAGCAATAGCCCCACCCACCATCAGAACTATTCCAGACATCTTTTTTATAAATGAATGAATCTTTTTTTTTTTATAAATCAATCTGCCTAAATGCATTAATCTTTCTATGCATTAATCTTTCTATGCATTGATGTTTTCTGGGATAATCCCCTGTGCAACAAGAAAGTCTTTTGAGGCAATCCCCGCCGTTATTACAGCTATAACCTTAACAACATCCTCAATGTCTAACCTTCCTAGATCAGCTGGCCTCATTTTAAACATGTTTTTTGCTAACATGCTATATCCTATACTAAGGCCGCCGATTACAGCAGAGTGGTAAATCGTATTGATGATCTTTGCAGTGCTCATATTTTTTATAACTAAAAAAATAATTAAAATAATCATAATATGAAAGACTGTCTATGTGCTTTTTAATCAGATAATCTTTTGTTGCTAGAGCTAAAAATAAGGCTGTGACTAGTTTCGGCGAATCTTCTATCTTTCCTATGTTGGGAGGTTTTATTCTTAACAAACATTTTGCTAGGGTTGAGTAAACTATAACGCCAACAATAGGCACTGCATAATTAACCGGCGTTATACTCATGGTTTTATTTTTTTTTATTTGCTTTTAAAAAGGGCTTTAAAAAATGGCGGCCAAACACAGCGAATCTGATCTAATGATTTTAGTAGAAATTTGTAATGAACTATTTGACAGAGCGGTGAAAGTGTTAGACACTTGGCTTGAGAATGATGTAAACATTTTAATCAAATATCATAGTGAACTATCTAACGAAGCAATCAAAGAGTTAAGCATTGGCTGTAGTGATTCAAAAGCTAAAGCATTGGCAGTCGTTCGTGCAAAATTGGAGTGTCTTAAAGTATTGCAACGCTTGAGTGAAGAATAAAACGCGTTTACTTACTTTTACTTACTTTTATTTTTTTTTTTTTTACGTAAAATATTGTGAGTTAAAAAATGAACCCCGCAAGTGAGTCCGAGTTTGAAATACTACCTCCCAACAACGTACAGTTGGAAGGTAGTAACAAATCATTAAACAATAAGTTCATTGAATTAGACATGGACATTATTAACCCTACAAACGTTCAGAAAAGTGTAATACATGCTATTTCTAAAATTCCAGAGTCTCTTCAAATTAACCCGCCAGCAAAAATGTTGTTGGTCATTCTGATTAAATATATAACCTCCGATAATAGTAGTATGCAAGTCTGGGTTTCAACTAGACAGAAAGAAGTAATCAGTTATTACGACTTTAAACCTGGCTGGGCTGATTACATGCTCACACAATTTAACCATGCAAGTGAAGAAGCAAAATTGCGCGGCTCCGGTTGGTTGAAGGAACAGTCCTCGAAATCAGATTAAGACAAGCCAAATACTTTCCTATAGTCGGCAATTCTTACATCCCTCTCCCAAAAGAGTTAGTTTTTAAACGGGCAGTCCTAAACATACATAATTCAGACAATATGTGTTTCATGTGGTGTGTTTTGGCACACTTACATCCTGTTAAAAAGAATGCGGAGAGAGTTTCCAATTATAGGCAGTATAAAGATAGTCTGAACTTTGATAACATAACCTTTCCAGTAAGCATAGAAAGTATCGACCAGTTTGAAGAGCAAAACAAACCAATAACCGTGAGCGTATACACATGGTCTGTAGCAGACAATCTAGTCCCTCTAAGGATCTCTCCCAATGCTCCCCCTTTAGGCAAATCACTTGACAGTCATGTAGACTTGATTCTGTTTACAGACGGTTCCAAGAGCCATTATGTATTAATTAGAACAATGAGCAGACTTCTGGCTTATACTACAAAGGACGGTTTTAAACAGGGGCTTTGTAGAAGGTGTTTGGTTAGAATTCCATCTATACAGGCAGCTGAAAAACATAAGAAACATTGTAAAAGTATGGTAGACTGTAAAACCGAACTTCTTACACCAAAACCAGGATCTAAAGTCAGGTTTAAGAATGTACGAAAAATGCAACTGAGCCCATACGTAGTTTATGCTGACTTTGGAGCAGTCTTGCCACAGCATGATGGCTCCCAAGAACGGACACAACAAAAAAAAAAACAACCACATCGTCCCGTCGTCAGATCTGTTCTTATGCATTCGTCGTTGTTCTGTCAGATGGCGGACACACAGAACCGGAGATTTACAGAGGCCCCAACGCAGCTAATCGATTTTTGGAGCAGATGAAACATCTTCGCAATCAACTCTCCAATCGGCTGAACCTTTCAGACATTAAGATGACTCCCGAGGACCGAAGGCGCTACGAATCATCCACCCACTGCTGGATATGCAACAGAGAATTATTAGGCGATGCTGTAAGGGACCACGATCACATTACTGGAAAATTCAGAGGGGCAGCGCACAATAGCTGCAATCTTCAACTTAGGGTTGACCCCAAGACATGGAAACTGCCAATCTTCTTTCATAACTTACGGGGCTACGATTCTCACTTTATCGCGCAAGCAGTAACTTCTAAATGTAAGAGGGTTAGCTGTATTGCACAATTATCAGAACCGCATATGTTCTTCTTTACTGTAGACTGTTTATCCTTTTATGACTCTGCCCAACATCTGATGGGGAGTTTAGATAAATTGGCGGGATCTTTACAAGACTATCCAATCACTAAAAAATATTTCGACCCATCTTTAGTCCGTAAAGGCGTCTATCCCTACGAATACATGGACTCGTGGGATAAGTTTGACGAGCCGGCGCTGCCAGCAAAGAAAGACTTTTACAGCCGTCTTAGAAGAAAGGACATATCTGACGCCGACTATGAATACGCACAGAAAGCCTGGACAGAATTGCACTGCAAAACGATGGGCGATTATCACGATCAATATTTATTGGCCAACGTGTGTTTATTAGCTGACGTCTTTCAGAATTACAGATCCACTTGCATGAAACATTACGGCCTGGATTCGTCACAGTACATCTCTTTCCCGGAGCTGTCTTGGGATGCATTCTTAAAATATACAAACGTTCAGATTGACTTAATCTCTGATTTGGATACACTTCGGATGATTAAAGGTGGGCTGAGGGGAGGCATTTGTATGGCCTGTCATCCTTACCGCAGAGCCAACAACAAGTATTTAGACGATTATGATCCAACTAAACCATCCAACTATCTGATGTACTTAGTCGCCAACAATCTGTATGGGTGGGCCATGAGCCAGGCACTGCCATTAAGAAACTTTGAAATGATAAACGGGCCTCATGATGTTGATCGGGTAGTAGGACTATTGTCACAGCTTACACCTGATAATCCAATAGGATTAATCTTAGAAGTAGACTTAGACTATCCAGCAGAGTTGCACGACCTTCATAACGATTTCCCCCTAGCCGCAGAAAGATTAAAGATGAGTCCCACAGAACCGCGTAGACTCTTGCCTAACCTTCGAGACAAGACTAAATATGTCTGTCATTATCGGCTGTTACAGTTTTACTTAAGACACGGGTTGAAACTTACCGCCGTTCACAGAATAATTACCTTTGACCAAGAGCCTTTCATGAGACCATACATCATGAAGAACACTGATCTTGGGACTGCGACCACTGATGCCTCAGAAAAAGACTTCTTTGAGTTGATGAACGACGGATGTTTTGACAAAATCATGGAGAAACCACACGATCGTAAAGATATAAGATTAGTTACAAACAAAAAACAAGCAATTAAGCTGACCTCTAAACCTAACTATCAAGACTTTAGAATATTTAGCGACGGCCTGGTTGGCATTATAATGAAGAAACCAACTGTGAGGTTTGACGCGCCGGTGTTTATCGGATTCGCCGTGCTAGAGTTGTCAAAGTTATTAATGCTTGAATTTCTATACGACTACTTTAAGCCGCTGTACCCAGAATCAAATGTCCTTTACACAGACACCGATAGTTTTATTCTGGACATCCCAACTGAAGACTTTTACAAAGACATGGAAATAGAGGTAGCCAAAGGAGCTGGTGGGTGGTACGATACATGTGACTATCCTAAAGATTCGCCTTTACATTCAACCGTGAACAAGAAAGTGATTGGAAAGATGAAGGACGAATTTAATGGGACGGTTATACAAGAATATGTTGGCCTGCGGTCGAAGATGTATAGCGTTGCTACCCAGACTTCTGTAACAAAGAAAGCTAAGGGCATAGATAAAGAAGTTGTCAAAAAAAATATAACTCACGACAACTATAAACAGGCGCTATTTGAAAACAAAGTATTTCATCACACAAATGTTAATCTGCGCTCTACTCTTCATCAAGTAAACACAACTGCTGTTAATAAGAAATCACTAGTCTCTAACAATAACAAGCGAACTTACGTTGATCCTGAGTTTTCATACGCTATAGGCCCCCGGAGAACTGACTTGTCCGACTTAACTTAAGATCTTAACTAGTACTTAACTTAAGATCTTAACTAGTACTTAACTAGTACTTAACTTAAGATCTTAACTAGTACTTAACATGACTTGCACTTAACTTGCGCTTTACTTACACTTAACTTACACTTAACTTGTTATAACTGACCTAACCAGTACTTAGCTTGTACTTAGCCAGTACTTAACAACTCATTTAAAAAAACTAATTTATTAAAAATGGGTCTACAGCAGGAGGTTGTACTTTTTTTGCAGAAGCTGGTTCTTTTACTGTTTTTGTGGGGATTTGTGACTTTGTTGCTAAGTATGGCTTTAGGCGCTTGTATGCTAAAAGCCCTCCACCAACAACAATACTCCCCAGTACATAATAATACATCTTATAGTTTGATTGCGTTGTTGTTGGTGGCGGCGGCGGTGCTGGTGCTGATGTTGTATTACTATCTAATAATTTTTGTTTTGCTGCTTGGTTTGCTTTTTGCAGTCTGTTCCATTCAGCTAGTTTAGGGGCCGGCCTCAACACGCCCAGCACTTTTAGCTTTAGTAACACTACTCACCTGCGGGACACTCACTTGCGGATTCACTTGTGGGGCACTCGCCTGTAAATTCACTTGTGGAGAATTCACTTGTGGGGCATTCTGCTCCTGTGGGACATTCTTCTCCTGCTCGCTCATTTTTTTTAGTCTGATTAAAATTAATATGATTAAAATTAATATGATTGAAAGTAATTAATCCCATGATGAATGGACATAGCAACGTCCCAAATCTATAATACATGTCACATGCAAGAGATTCTAGGGACTTGGTTAAAACCGGATCTTGTGTTAAGTCATATTTTAAATCTTCTTCTGAATCAATCGGCGCTATCTTGCCTACTAACTTAGCATATAAACTAATCATTGTCTGTCCCACCGATCTAACCATTTTTGATCCTAGCTGTGCTTCGTACCTAGCGTAATACTTCTCAACGTCTGATGTAGACAATTGCTGAATCTGTTCAATACTTAGTTCAACGCCTAAATACTGCCTGGTTTTCCCACACGCAGCCAGCGAGTATAATCTTTCTTTATGACAGAGGTCTGCTGCCTCCTCACACTTTAATAGCTCGTCGCAATCCATTTTTAAAAGCAATAAAAAAAATAATTGTAAATTCAGCTGTTATTTATTATTCATAGTCTTTTACTAATCTTAAAAACTGTTTAGGTTTAAAGGTAACAGTTACTCCTTCAGGGTTAGTAGAAGCGGTCAGATTAAAATCTTCAGGAGCTATTTGATCAATTAAAATAGCAAACAACTTTATAACTGGATGGGGCCAAGAATGCGGTAGTTTACTGATGGCGTTCCTTACGCTTTCTCGCATATCTACGCGCTCAAAAAGCTCCGTAATTAATTCTTCAAACTCTTCTCTATCAACTCCCCAGCTCCTTTCCTGCATCTCCCAATCTCTGAATATATTAATAAGCTCTGCAACTATTCCGGGCTTCATTTTTAACTCAGATTAAAAACACCAATTTTAAAAATTAAGTAAGCCGTTCCTATTGTTTGCGCAAGAATCAGAAGAGAGAAAGGGTAAATAGTGATTCTGTTGGTAGTAAACTGGGTCAAACGACCCTATGTGATCGCTTGACCTACAAAGCTCAGCGGTAAACTGGGTCAAACGACCCTATGTGATCGCTTGACCTACAAAGCTCAGCGGTAAACTGGGTCAAACGACCCTATGTGATCGCTTGACCTACAAAGCTCAGCGTAAACTGGGTCAAACGACCCTATGTGATCACTTGACCGAGTTGATTGAGGTGCTTTGCTTAGCTAGGAGAGAAAGTTAATATCTTTTGTCCGTCCTCACCCATCTTATTTTGCACGTAAGCCCCCCATTTTAAAATAACGATTACGTCAATTTTGGAGGTTTTTGCATGTTAATTTTGATCGTAAAAAAGGTGTCAATTTTGGCAAAAAGTAGCATGAGATGGACGAGATTTGTTTGTGAAAAGGGGGGTTTTCGTGCAAAATAAGATGGGTGAGGACGGACAAGGATATTAACTTTCTCTTGGAATTAGGAGAGAAAAGGGAATGTCAAGGTATTCTATCACCAGAGGGGTGCTTAGCTGATTCAGCAGGGGCAGCTGGCCATAGTCCGGCAATTCACGATTCACAAGTGCTCGGGCCTTAATCTGAAATAAAATCATTCATATTTCACCCGATGCTTCCCTCGGAAGTTTTAGAACTTTGTCTATGGCGTTTTACAAACAGTTCGACTTCTCTGAGTATTATCATTGTCGGCCTTTTTTTTATTGAAAGAAAGGATCAACAGACAAACAGATTACTGAATGCATTTCGACCTGTTGGGTCTCCTTCAGGCGAAAGCAAACAACATTTAGGACAATGAAAACAAAGGACAAGCAACCACTTACCTTCTCATATTCGACGTAAAATGTGTTGTTGTTCTTTGTGTGAGTTACGTTTAATGTGACATTTATTTATTAAAACAAAATGATGCATGCGTAAACTGCGTAA
>CM065722.1:45589057-45591557 GCA_033310375.1 Conus canariensis | reverse complement strand
ACTTACCTTGCTATTGATTTCTTAGTCTCTTTTTGTAGATTAACTTTTTTTAAAGTATATAACGCTTATAATGTTATTTCCAGACGGCAAAGGACGTGCTGGAGATTGTGGACTCTGTCTCAAATCTGAACCAGACAGTGTTAGAACAGTCTAACGCAAAAGGCAACACGACCAATAGGTGAGATATTAGGGTTAGAGGTTTTGCTTATAATGTATCTGCAAGTAGGGAGAAAGGTTAATAATTAGACTTAGGGTTTAACGATGTTTTCTTTGACATGGGACACTAGTCAAAAATTCTGTTTTGAGTTTATATGCTAAGGGGCACGGTTCAATTGTGAAATTTGATTTTTTTTTTCTTCTTAGATTAGATAGTTCAGAATTTAGAGGTTGATCAAGGTATCTTCTGTGGTTACTGGAAAATATCAGAAACAACTGACTGTTTAGGGAGACAGGTCGAACGTTGCAGTTTGATGATGTTTTCAATAATTAGGGAGACAGGTCAAAGTTTATGGTTTGTTAATGTTTTCTGTAATCAGGGAAATACATCAACTGCCACGGGTAAAAGGTAAATAATAATAGTTAATAGCGCTTCCTATAATGAGGACAACAATGTAACTGTTATGGTGTTTTCTATTATTATGGTGATTGTTAAATTATTGCGGTTTGATTACGTTTTCAGTCATAAGGGAGATCGGTCAAATGTAATGGTCTGATGATGATTTCTATGATTAAGGAGATAGTTCAAACGTTATGGTTTGATGACAGTTTTACACACACACACACATACATGCGCGCGCGCGCGCGCGCACACACACACACACACACACACACACACACACACAACACACACACACACACACATATATATATATATATATATATAGAGAGAGAGAGAGAGAGAGAGAGAGAGAGGTACATACATATTACATGGACTAGTCGCTGTTATGATTGGATGGTGTTTTCTATGATTACGGAGACAGAAGATTTATTTTAAAGGATGATAAATCAGAAACAGGACTGGGCTTGGGTTTGCTTTATATGATTACGGAGACAGAAGATTTATTTTAAAGGATGATAAATCAGAAACAGGACTGGGCTTGGGTTTGCTTTATATGATTAGGGAGACAGGTCAACAGTTACGATTTTGATAGCGTTTCCATGGATGTTCAAGAGGTCAAAGGTTTGGGTTAGGTTTTAATGATGTTTTCTGTGATTAGAGAGATAGATCAAGGTTTGATGATGTCCTATACTATTAGAGGGATTGTTGTATTGTTAATAGGACGTGTTTAAGGCTTTGGAAGTGACGGTATTCAGTCTTGGTGATGGAGAGGATAGTTTGCTATTATAATTCATTTGTTTTTATAGAATGATTAAAGCTGTGGAGGAGATATCAGACCAAATCAGCCTGAAGGACGGAGAGGTTCTCCTGAAGACCAACACCATCTTGATCCGCATCCGGAGCCTCACCACAGTCACTGAGTCCTTAGACGTGAGTTTTCAGTTGCTGAACACCGAAGACCCGACTCATGGGAGTAACCAGTCAAGTCCAGACGGATATGCCAAAGAAGCTGAAGTTGTACTGCCAGGAGAAGTTGCCGGCCAAATAGTGAAAGGTAACCGTACACAAACTTGTTCACGTAACGAATTACAAAGCCCTGTGATCATTTGTGAATTTGTGATATCAACAAACAGTAGCCTTAATGCATAATGCCTCACGGACAGTTTCAACCTGATGTTAAACCACTTCAGTATTGATACGCACGAGCATTGTGTCGAGTAACTTAATCAAAATGCACAGAAAGCATAGATGGTTATGATTCGATTGTAGGACTTCTGATCTTGCGACTATGATCAGGAGAACTTCCCAATAAATATACTTTCTATTACTATGTACTCTTTGGTGTTACTGACCTGAATAAATGATTTTTTGTGCATAAATGGCGATTCAAATACCTTATTGTCTCAGCAATGTTCATAGTAGCATCCTTGGCTATAGAGCGTTGACCTTTGGGAGTAAGGGGAGAGACAATAGTGACGTCAGAGAACTTCACAGCTCTGTGTCGTACGTCATTTATAATGAGCTAGATCTCTACAGCTCTTTGTCATCAGACATGTACAATAGACATAGATCTCTACAACTAAGTGGCATAAGCAATGTAGAAAGAGCTAAATCTCCACAGCTCCCTGTCATTTGTCGTGTACAACAAGGCTAGATCTTTACAGCTCTGTCGTTTGTCATGCACAAAAGAGCGAGGTGTCTACAGCTCTGCGTCATTAGACATGTAAAACAGATCTAACTCATCACAGTTCCATGTCATTAGTCATGTACAACAGAGCTAGATCCTCAGAGCTTTTTGTCAATAGTCCTGTACAACAAAACTAGTTCTCCGCAGCACCTTTGTCATTAGACATGTAAAACAGAGCTAGATCTTCACGGCTGTCTGTCATTGGTCATGTATGGCAAAGCTAGATATCTCCACAGCTATGTCATAAGTCACAA
>CM065722.1:45575991-45588957 GCA_033310375.1 Conus canariensis | reverse complement strand
GATCAACATGTGGGTCGCCTAGTGGTTTGAAACATTTTTACCTCCAGTGAAGGTCTTAGTTAAAGATTTTTAGATGAGTTTTAAATTGGACAAAGTTCTGGTTTTAGATTCTTGTCATCGTTTTTTTTTTTTTAAGTTTGAGTTTTTAAGTGCACACGATTCTGAACATGACTAAAACTTCCTCGGAAACATGATTGAAACTAATTTTCACGGTCATCCTGTTTCCTCATGTGGGTGGATTGTGTGGCCGTCGTCAGGGGAGAAAACTCTGTCACATTTTTTTCCTCGTTGTTGTCTCGCTGGCAACTTGCTCCAAGGTCAGGGGGTTGTCTGCTCGCCGTTATGGGAGGGAACTGCGTGACCTCGTGTTGTTCCATCCCCTGCTAACCAGCAAGAAAGTTCACGTGATTCATCACAGCCCTGGTACACTGAGTAGGTCTTGTTCCCGACAAAAATTTGGACTCTTCTATAGCTACGAAATGCATCGGTCAAAAGAAACTGAAATTATTTTTAAGCGCGATACAAAAATGATTTGTGTGTGTGTGTGCATCGTTTTGATGAATGAGTGATATTCTTGTAATGTTACAATTTACTCCTGTCAGTAGTAGTAGTAATAGTAGCAGTTAACAGGGCTTCATGCCATAGATGTTTACATTTCATAAAATGCAAGCATCATACAACACAAGAAGTAAACAAGAACAGACAGCAATGCACAAAAGGCATGCCACAATCAAACGCTTACACCACATCCGACCGTACCACCGGCCATCTCATTCCCTCTGTCCACCCAAGTTCCACCTCTTAAATAAAATCAATCGTCAGTAGATTAAAACCCATGAATCGCCGCATCCAAGCACATTTCACACTCCGAAACACCACCAGTGCTCAATTAATCGCTGAGAAGAGAAAAATAGTTCTAAGATGTGATTTGAAGGCGGAGAGGCAGGGATTTTGATTCCTAAGTTCAGGTGCTTTGATAGGCATGTGTGTGTGTGTGTGTGTGTGTGTGTGTGTGTGTGTGTGTGTGTGTGTGTGTGTGTTAAACAACGGTTTTATTAAAGGACAGAGGTACATTGCAAAAGACGAGTATTGGAGGGTGAGAGAGAGAGAGAGAGAGAGAGAGAGAGAGAGAGAGAGAGAGAGAGAGAGAGCAATGGTGGAGTGATATAGGCACTCAAAGTGGAAAAGCAAAAAATAAGAGAGAGGTAAGGTAAGGAAGTGTTGTTTATAGTCCAGCCGACAGCGAAAGGCCATATCGGGGCTGTCACCGCGTTGAAGTCAACTCACAAGTCATGTTTAAATAAAAGGAAAAAAGAAGTCATGCACACAACCCTTCAAAATACACCTAAAACACACCAGAAATTTTGTTTAAAATCTTTCTTTTGTAAATTTTTTTCCTTTTTCTTTTTAAATTTCATTTCAAACATTTACATCAACATAGAACATACATAAGCAATAACAATTTTGGAAAAAAGAGAATTCAGCAATCACTCAAGCAAGAAAAAATTCCACATTTCTCATTTGAAAAAAAAAGAAAAGAAAAGTAGGTTTTGAAGAAGAAGTGGAGGGAGGGGGGAGAAAAAGAAGAAGATGAGAGAGGGGAGACAGAGACAGAGCGAGACAGAAGAGAGGGACACGTTGGATGGATTACATTCAATCAATATGTTGACACAAGTTACTTTCACAAAACAGAAAACAAAAACATAACCATCAATAAAAGAGATAATGATGTCAGAGCAGACATATGTACAGACTCATCTGCAACATTAGGTAGTCTCTGTGTGTGCAGAGATCAAAGCATAACAGGTTACTTAAAGTTGACAAAGCGTTTAAGTCTGTGAATATGGGTCATGGGATACAGATCGAGCGATGTTTAAATAGTTAATCATTCACAAATAATGGTTTGTACACTGACCATTTCACAGTGAAATCTGCATGGTTTAATTTTAAGTATGCGATGTGTTCATCAATTTTATGCCGATTCCTTAGTTTCCTTATAAATGCACTTACTTGCGGTAGACTGTTTTGTACTTTACAAGTGTATATATAGTATTTTGCGAAGAGAATTATAAATAAAAGATTACATCACTAGAAATTGCTGCATCATTACCACATAGTATCAGTGACTGTGTTAGCCGCAAATTTTGTGCGTTCATACATCTTTCTTTCATTAAATCAGTGAGATTATTCCAGAATAATTGTACATAATGACACTTCCAGAATACATGATCAATACCATCTTTATACTCTCCACAAAAGTCACATCTGTCATTGTTTTTTACACCAATTTCCTTTAATATGATATTTGTACATAGACATCTATGTATTATTTTTAGCTGAAACCACTGGAGTTTTACATCCTGTATCTTGTGTGCGTATAAAAAAAACAAGATTTCCAGTCATGGGATGTTGAGAGCTTGGCATCCCATTTTTCGCAGCATTTAGGCGTTACGTTATTTGTAATCAATATATCATAATATAATCTGCAACCTTTGTGAACTGCAAACAGTTGTTTAAAACACAATGATGAGTTTCGGTATGTATTGTTATTTATATTAATGCCAGACTTTTTTGCATAGTCAAGTATTACAGATCTGTAACCAGCGTAAGTAAGGAAATTGATATTAATATCATACTTATCCTTGAAACGTGTGTAAGTGAGGAACTGCCCATTATCATCAAAGAAATGGACAACACAAAATATGTTTTGTTATGCAATACTTGTGAGACGATAAATTTTCTTCCCATTTGAAACCGCTTGTTATAGCATAAAGGTTCGGCAAGAAGTTCAGCAGAATTTTTAGGAATGCATTTGTAGTAAAACACCGTATATGCTTCAAGAACTTCTGACCAAAACTGATTGTATTTAGTGAATTTTGAGACAAACTCTGGTCCATACTTATCAATAAGTTCCCACTTGGGAAAGTTATGCAACAGAAGACTTTTCCATTTATGTTTTGTTTTCTCAACTTTACGAATCCATGAAAGTTTTAAAGATAAGACAAATGTTTTCAAATCAGGAAGGCCAATGCCCCCATTCTTTACACTATTGTGTGAAATGTTTCGACTGATTTTGTCTGGTTTCCTGTTCCAAATAAATTTATAACAAATTTGTTGACACGTTTGAAAAAATATGTCTGGTGGGTTTGGTAAAAGGAGCCAGGGATGAGTCAGCTTTGAAAGGATTATAGTAGAAAGAAACTCGTGGAGAGCGTGGCAGCAGAGAGTCCTCAGAAGAGAAGCCCCCTTCAAGCAAGTGTTTCGGCCCTTATCTCCTGACACTCTAGGGGGGTTGGGCCACACCCGGTTCATGACTCCGGATGTCCCTCTGCTGCCCCTTTTTTTCCCATCTTGGGACGAGCCATGGCTGGGATTCGAACCCATGACCCTCTGGACATGCTCATTTTCCACTTAATGACTCGCGCTTTAACCACTGAGCCACAGGGACACCTGATATTTGTAGGGAAATTAAGCCTTATGAAGTTCACTTTTGTTCCTCCTTGACCAGATCCAGCTTGAACACCTCTCTGCCGCTTCTGCCATTGCTTTCAGGGCTCTGGTTTTTTCCTTCCCTGCAACTGAGAGCTGTTTCATGAGGCTGTATGCAGACGTTCCTACAAACCCCCTAGCTCCAATTTCTGCAGTGAGGACTTTGACCTGATAGCCTTCTCTCCTCAGGCTGTTTGCCAGATCAGCATACTTTTCAGTCTTGTAGATTTGAGCTGCCTCCATTCTGTTCTCATATGGCACCGTGAGCTCGATCATGATCAGCTGCTTGGTTGACTTAGAGTGGACTACTATGTCTGGTCTCATGCCACTCTTGCTGATGATCTCTGGGTGACTCTTCCATTCTGGGAGGTCTGCAGTGCACTCCCAGTCATCTGCCCCGTCCAGCAGACTCTGCCTGCATGTTTCGAGTGGCACTGTTGTTCTTGGCCATGATTTGCTGCCTCCTGCCGTGAAGAATGTTGCGGGTGCTTTTGGAGTCCTGATTTTCCCTTTTGTGGTGTTGGTACTAGCCCAGACTACTTGTACAATTTCTTTGAGCACTTGGTTGTGCCTCCATGTGTACCTTCCTTGAGCCAGGGCTACTTTACATGAGCTTAGGACATGCTCCACTGTTTGTTTTTCATGGCAGAGGGAGCATGCAGGATCGTCTGTTTTCCCCCACTTCACCAGGTTTGCATTTGAGGGCAGAAGGTCATATGCAGATCTGAGAATGAAGCTGATCCTGAGAGGGGCCATGTGCCAAATGTCATTCCAAGTGAGACTTCTTTGGAGTGCATTCTCCCACGTTGTCCATTGCCCTTGCTGGCTCTGCTGGACTGCTTTTTGGAGTCTTTTTTGGTCTTCTTCTTTTCTCATCTCCTGAATCATCATGTCTCTTTTGGCTTTTCCTTTGGCCTTTGACCACCATTCAGTTTTGGTCACCCCAGTCCCTGTCTGTTGGTCTGTGTGTGTCCTGTTATTTCTCTGATCTTGAGACTCTCTTTTGCAGAATCCATCGCCTCTTGAACTTTCCATTTTCTGCCTGTCTTCAGCTGGGGCTTAATTGCTTCTATCACCTTGTCTCCTGAGTCCTCCAGCATGCTTTAAAGTCTGATCTTCCCTGCTTTGTATTCCTCCAGGATGGATTTCAGGGGTAGTTTCAGCTTTGCTTGGCGACAGTACAGCGCTATGTCAGTCAGACAGGGTGGGACACCAAGCCATTTCCTTGTGAACTTGTTGATTTTGGCTTCCATTGCCTCCACTATGCTGGTGCAGATGTCGTATATCATCAGAGGCCATAGCAGCTTTGGTATCAGCATGAACTGCAGACACCAGACCTTGTATTTGCCAGGGAGCCCACACTGGTCAATGGTCTCCAAGCCTTCCTCCGCCATCTGCTTGGTTTCTTTTGCTCTTTGTGTGTCTTTCAGCGTATCATCATACCATCTTCCAAGGCTCTTGACTGGTTCTTCTGTGACTGTTGGAATGGCCTGGTTGGCAACACTGAAGACCACAGATCCGGCCACTTTTCCTTTCCTCAGTGAGAGACTCCGTGATTTCTTTGGCTTGAACTTCATTCTGGATGAGGCAACTATGTCGTCCAGCCTCTCCAGCACATGACGTGTCTCGTCTTCTCTGGATGAAATCACTGTAGTGTCATCCATGAAGGCCTTGAGAGGAGGCATCTTGTATCCATCGCCAAGGTCTGTTTGTCTCGCGTTGTTTGTTGCTGCTTTCAAGATGAGTTCCATTGCCAGCACGAACAGTATTGGGGAAATTGCACAGCCCATTGCAATACCCACTTCCAAGTTGATCCAGTCTGTTGTGTACTCCTTGGTAGAGAACCGCATTGAGAAGCCATTGAAGTACTTCTTGAGCATGTCGCGGATGTTCTTTGGCACATGGTACATCTCAAGAGCCAACTGTATCATCTCATGGGGCACAGATCCATATGCGTTTGCCAGATCAAGCCACACTACGTCCAGGTCTCTCTTTTCTGTTTTTGCTTTTTGGATTGCGTCCCAGATCATTGGGGACGTGTTCTACACAGCCCGCCACGCCTGGGATGCCACCTTTCTGGACTGACACATCCAAGTACTTGTTTTCCATCAGGTACTTGGTCAGCCTTGCTGCCATGACAGAGAAGAAGATTTTCCCTTCGACGTTCAGTAGTGATATTGGCCTGAACTGGCTAATGTCACTTGAGTTTTGCTCTTTGGGGATGTACACACCATCTGCCGTCATCCACTGGCCGCTGATCTTCTGGTTTCTCCAAGCCGATCGCAGCAGCCTGTGGAGCCACTCCAGCACCTTGGGACATTTCTTGTAAAGCTGGTAAGGTATTCCGTTTGGCCCTGGTGATGATTTGGCTCTGGCTTTGTCGACCACCTTCTTGATTTCCGCCAACGTTGGAGGCTTGCCATTGAACTGTTCCTCAGGGTTGGTTGGCCACACCAGACCTTGAATGTCGAGTGGTGCTTTGCTCTGTGGGTCAGAGTATGTTTTCCTCAGATGCTGCTCAAGAACTCCTTTGTCCACACTTAGGGTCCCAGATTTTGGCTGCTCAAACAGTGTTCTGGCAAACTGGAAGGGGTCTCTGAAGAAGCGCTCTTGTGTCTTCTTCTTTTTGCTCTTCCTCTTCCTCGCAGATTCCGCTTTGCTGAGGGCACTGTGTTTTTCTTTCAGGTCTTTCCACAGTTTTTCCAAGCCTTGTTTTTCAGCTGGCAGTGCGGTCTTCATTTGCATCTTGAGGTTTTTCTTTTGGACCCTGATCTTGTCCATCTTTTCTTGGCGTCTGGATTTCTTTGGAGGTGTTTTCTCTTTGGGTAGTTTTGCTCCATAGGCGTCTCTACATGTGGCATACACAATGTCCCCATATGTGGCTAGTTTGTGTTCCAGGGTGCTTTTCCCTATCAGTGCATCGAGTCTTTGGACGATTTTTGCATCCAGTTTCTCCCAATCTTCAGTTTCGTTTGCTCGTGGCAGGTTGAGTTTCAGGCGCCTGGCATCGAGGGCCTGTGCAAATTCCTCATCCGAACCAACAGCGTGGATGTCCTTGGCACTGTGGTTTAAATCCTGGCCTTGGTCTTCCGACGTCTTATCTGCTGATGCAGTGCGCTGCTGCTCATTCAGATGAGTCTTCACACATCCCATCACAGGGAGACCCCGTATCTCCATATCTTTTCATATTATGTGTTGAAATATTAGCAATGACTGTCAGCGGCGTGGGTGCACTGCCTCTGAGGTGGCGCAGAGGTGGGACAGCAAAAAAAAAAAAAAAAAAAAAAAAAAAAAAAAAGATTTAGTTTTTCTATAGATTTTAATATTGCAACTCTGCCAAGAGGTGTGATCTGACGTTTCACCTATATTTTGAACAGATACTTTACTTCTGCTAATTTTTCTGAGTAATTAACTTCAAGACATCCTTTTAATTCATTAGTGAACCAAATACCTAACACGAAATTTCGGCGGATTCCAGTTTAAACCTAAATGTTCCATATAACGAGCTGTGGAATTTTTGCGACTCCCTAGCCAAATCACACTAGTTTTGCCCGAGTTTATATGGAGCCCTGAGACAGAATTAAACCTGTCAAGTACATCTATGCAAGTTTCAAAAGACTTTCTGTCTCCTGCCAGTAAAAATTCAGTGTCATAAGCGTACTGTGTCAGCTTGTGTTCAACATTATTCACCGTAATGCCTTTAATATCTGTGTTTTCTCTGACAGTCATTGCTAATATTTCAACACATAATATGAAAAGATATGGAGATACGGGGTCTCCCTGTCTACAACCTTTTGTTATTTGACCATTCTGACACCTGGCCATTCACTATAACACAAGATTTAGTATTTCACCAGCCGCCGTGGCGAAGTGGTTAGCATCGCGGACTCCCGGCTGGGAGGTCGTGGGTTCGAATCCCATCAGAGTCATGTGGGTTTTTCTGCCCCGACCGGCTCCTACCCAGAGTTGAGTTTGCTGCGGACTCAGTTGGGGAGACTGGGACCACACAGTCGAGTTTCATCCACTTAATGGATGCGTTTCTGAGAGTGTTGCTCAAATTTCCTGACCAACACTGCAGGTGCCTGTATCTCTCGGGCCTGGTTGACGCCGGGATATATTATGAAAGGAAGCGTAGAGAACAGCCCTGTCATGTAGTCTCAGACCGAAATGGAAATCCGTAGCATCATCTTAATCATCCTCATTCTCATCGATCAGCATAAAAAAAAATTGTCTCAAATTCTGTGGCCCTTCATGCCCTGCTCTCATGGTGACCTCAGTTTCGATGTCCTCTCCACGTCTGTGGCCTTGGTTTGGTTCCGTCGGGGTCACCAGTATCGGCGAGTCCATGGGGGCTGTCGTTGGACGGACGTGGTGGCGCCCTCCGGAGGGAGAGCTCACTCACGCCGGCTCCGCGACTAAGCAATTATTGTCGTCAGTAGGGGGCTTAGTAGGTGGTGTCCTGCGTATGTTAGATCAGAACAGGCGCCACTGAACACCACCGAAGTGACTCGGCAGCAGTACAGTGTCTCCTCCGGTGGTTGCCTCTTGATGTCTTGACATTGGCTGCTCCCTGTGGATTGCCGGTGCTGGGGCTGCGGCGGGGCCGACCGGGCTGTGGCTGTGGACGGGGTGTCGGAATGAGCGGCGTGGGTGCACTGCCTCTGAGGTGGCGCAGAGGTGGGACAGCAAAAAAAAAAAAAAAAAAAAAAAAAAAAAAAAAAGATTTAGTATTTCTATAGAATGTGCTTATCCATTTACATGTCTTCTTTAAAACCAAATGCTTTTAATACTTTAAACATGAACTCCCAATTTATCGAGTCAAAAGCTTTTTCAAAATCTATACTTAATAGCAATCCTGGTAACTCATCTTTATCTAAGTAGGCAATTGTATCATGAATCAGTCTTAAGTTATCCCCAATATACCTATTTTTCATAAATCCGGTTTGGTCTTCACTGATGTTCTTTGGTAGTACTATCTTTAAACGATTTGCAGTACAGGATGACCCGATTTTGTAAATCACATTTAATAACGAGATAGGTCTCCAGTTTTTGATATACTGTCTTGGTCTATCATGTTTCGGAATGCAAGTAATGATTCCTTCTTTCTGTACATTTGAAAGTTCTCCTCGTTCAAAACTCGCATTCAGTGCTCTTACAACAAAGAGTCCTATCTTTTTCCAGAAAACTTTTTTTTAATTCCGCGCTAAAACCGTCTGTACCGGGACTTTTATTATTTTTCATGTTCTTTAGAACACATGTAGCTTCTTCTAGACTTATTTTCCCCTCTAATCCTTTTGCTTCCTCTTCGTTTAAGCACGTGATATTTTCTACTAAATCTTTAATTTCGCAATTTTCTACCTCAATCTTTGCATATAGCGATCTATAAAATGTATATACTTCTTGAATAATGTCTTTCTGGTTTGTTAGAGTATTGCCATGTTGGTCTATCAATCTAGCCATATTTTTGCTAACATAGTGCCGTTTCTCTAAATTACAGAAATAATTACTCACTTTCTCCCCTTCCGCTATCCATCGAGCTCTGGACCTTAACAATACTCCCTCCATTCGTTTTTCTCTTATCTGTTTTAACTGTTCTTTTTTCATGTCTATAAATCTGATGTCTTCTTCATTTTTATTTTCGATTCTGTCTAGTCGTTGTATGTCATGTTCAAGCTGTTCTTCTTCTTCTGTCAGTTGTTTTCTTTTTCATCGTGGCATATGAAATTGTTTTGGATCTTATTTTCATTAAAAGAAAGTCAAGAAATATGTCATTCAGGATAGAAAACCTCTGCTCTTCATCAGTTACTTCCTCTACGTTTGCATTTTGCGCGTTTTCTTTTTTAACCTTATCGATTTCCGAATTTATTTCATCCAAATACATTTTATCTTTTAGAAGGGACGCGTTGAATTTCCAAAAGGTGTTATGTTTACCGGTGTCTTCAAATTTTAATTTTAATACAACAGCCGAATGATCTGTCCTGTAGCCACATTCAATATCTGCGTCCTCTACAAACGACACTACTGAGTCTGAGATCAGAAAAAAGTCTAATCTGGCCTGCTGAAAAGGGTTGGTTCTTCTCCATGTATAACGAAGGCATTCTATGTTCAATTCTCGTCAGATATTGTTCAAATCTAAGTTTTGGATCATATCATCAACTGCCTCTTTTGCTTTAGGATTATTAACGTGTTTATAATTGTGGTAATCTTTTTCAGGCTCAAGAACTAGATTAAAATCCCCAGCTATTATAATATTTTCAACTTTTATTTCACTAATCTTTTGTTTCAGGTTACTATAGAACTCTGGGTTGTCTCTATTTGGTCCGTATATGTTTACAAGGAGAAAACTCTTCTTATGGATTTCAACAACTACCATAATGTAATTACCTGAATTATCTTTAATAGTTCTTTCAACCTTAAATTCAAAGTTATTATTAAACATTATCGCGACTCCTCTTGCATTTGATGTAAAGCTTGAGAAATATCCCTGATACCCACATTCCGCTAAAATATACTTTTCCATTTTCTTCTCAAAATGTGTATCTTGCAAAACATAAATGGAATGGTTTTTGTTTCTCATGTGATGAAAGATATCCCGCCTTTTCTGGGCGGTATTGAGGCCCTGACAATCTTTTGTAAAATCTTAGATCAGATGAAAAATGTCAAGCTCCCTCAGAAACCCAAATATCACATCAGGTGGGACATCTCTGAACAAAGTGTTCATGGAATCTGCTGTAAAACATTCATGTCTGACATCATGCAAGTCCCAACACTAATATGTTTCACTGTGAGTGGTACATAACATGGAATGCACTGCGGAACTTCTTAACCTTTATAAGAGCTTCTGAGCATCATTTTTTCCCTCAAATCTAAAGAAAAGTCTGTTTTGAAACACTCATGAAAAGACACAAAGTATCTTCTGAGCATCATTTTTTTTTCTCAAACCTAAAGAGAAGTCTGTTTTTAAAACACTCTTGGAATATATAAAGTGTCTTCTGAGCATCATTTTTTTCCCCTCAAAACTAAAAAGAAGTCAGTTTTGAAAACTCATGGAAACACAAAGTATCTTCTGATCATCATTTTTTTTTTCTCAAATCTTAAAAGAAGTCTCTTTTGAAACAGTCTTTTAAAGATGCAAAGTATACTTTGAGGATCCTTTTTGTTCTCTCAAAGCTAAAGAGCAGTCTAAGAAGGCTACTTAAAAAGTGACTCATTTCATGCTAGGAAATGCATTAAAACAATTATGAAAATATCCTTTAGCGATCTTCTTCCTGCTTAGTCCTGCTGCTGTTGCTTCTGCTACAAGTTATACTACAACTGCTACTATACCTACTACCACTACTGCTGCTGCTACTGCTGCTACTACTACTATTGCTGCTGCTGCGCTGCTGCTGCTGATACTGCTGCTGCTGCTGCTGCTGCTGCTGCTGCTGCTGCTTCTGCAGCTGCTTTTTGCTGCCGCTGCTTCTATGCTCCAGCTGCTGCTGCTTCTGCTGCAACTGCTTTAGCTGCTGTTTTTGCTACTGCTGCTGCTGAAGCTGCCTCTGCTACTACTACTACTACTACTGCTGCTGCTACTGCTGCCGCTGCTGCTGCTGCCGCTGCTGCTGCTGCTGCTTTAGCTGCTGCTGCTGCATCTACAACTTCTTCAACTATCATTAATCATCATCATCATTCCCCTAACCGTTTGACTCTTTGGGCACTACTTGAACTGACCACCAACCTCTATCTTCGTTCTCTAACAATCACTAAAGGCAAGGCCTGTCCGTTCGTGAGTGTTGTCCCCCAACTCTTTGTCATCCTGCCCCACCTTCTGTATCCTGATGCAATGCCCTGCCAGATATGTGTGTGTGTGTGTGTGTGTGTGTGTGTGTGTGTGTGTGTGTGTGTGTGTGTGTGGTGTGTGTGTGTGTGATCGAGAGATGTTATCATTCCATTAAAGTTTTGTTTCTTGATTATTGTCAGCAGATTTTACAATAAAAGAGGCGTTGGGTGCCTCGATTCTTCTGCGCACTTTCTTGTTGGTGATATGGTCTTTGTAGGAGATGCATTGGATTTTGCGGTATCGTGTTATGTTAAATGCCTGGATTATTCTTTGTAGGTCCACTGACAAGGTGTACGGGTTTCTCTCTCTCTCTCTCTCTCTCTCTCTCTCTCTCTCTCTCTCTCTCTCTCTCTCTCTCTCTCTCTCTCTCTCTCTCTCCTCCCCTCTCTCTTCTGGCATGGTGCAAGATTTACGCATGATTATTTTGAATTCTTTATATTACTTTTGGCATAGGACATAGCTCTTCTGTCGGAAACAATAGTTGGGCTACAGATGCAACTAAATAGTCTACATAGGGCAGCAACAGCACTCCATCTGAATGTGAATATGAACAGAAGTAATATAGTTGTATTTAGAAAAGGTGGTTACTTTGCAGCTAGTGAACATTGGACTTACAATGGAATCCTTATGTCTGTTGTTAATGTTTATAAATATTTAGGTATCTATTTTTCAACACGGTTAAGATTTACTGTTTCCTGTCAGAACCTTGCCTGCAGAGCGAAGCATGCGTTGTTATGTATATTGCAAAAATTACGTAAGTTAAAACGCAATTCTCTTGCTGTATATTTAAAATTATTTGATGCGCAGATGCAACCCATTGTTCAGTATGGTGCTGAATTGTAGGGGCTGAGTAATGCTGCACACTTTTGTGAAAAAGTACACCCCTTTGCTCTTATAAAGTTTTGGGGAGTTCAGTTACAAACACCGAATGAACTTGTGTATGGAGAGACAAATAGATACCCTGTTTACATAAATTCTGCCGTTAGATGTATGCACTACCGGTTAAAGTTAACAAGAATGGATGAGTCAAGATTACCGCGAAAAGCGTATAGAACATTATTTGAGTTAGACCCTCGTGATAAGACACACTGGGCGTCTGACATTCGCTGTAAGTTATACATGTTTGGTTTTGGATATGTGGGCGTCTGACATTCGCTGTAAGTTATACATGTTTGGTTTTGGATATGTGTGGTCAAACCAAGGTGTTGAGGGAGTGGAACAGTTTCTCGTTGACATTTAAGAAAGACGTGTACTTTGCAGATGGCAAGAATGGGATTTTCATGTCAAGAATAGTGACAGATTCAGTGTATATAAGACTTTTGCACAATAGCCATTGATAAAATGCATTTAATGTTGACTACACACAGACATATCAAGATTATTACAACAAGATTCACATTGGGTGTTTCAGATATTGCTGTACATAGATATCGATACAAACAACACACCACTGTTGATTTAATTTGTCCATTGTGTAAAGTAGAGAAAGAAGCCTAAGTGCATTTTGTTCTGTGCTGTCCTTTACTAAACGAAATAAGAGAACGTTACATACATTTAAGATACTATAGATTTCCAAGTCTTTTCAGATTAAGTCTACTTCTAGCTTCCAATAATGAACGAACAAACAGAAATCTGTCCATTTACCTATACAAAGC
>CM065722.1:45558491-45568491 GCA_033310375.1 Conus canariensis | reverse complement strand
GGCTAACAATTCTTCCATCATTACAGAGATGACTTGGCAAAGATCTGAATTTTTTTAAAAAGAGGGGGGGGGGGGGTTGAAGATGAAGAGAATGGGAACATATAATTAAGAAAATATATCCTAAATATGAAAACCCTTCGCTAGCTGCATGAGGAAACCATCAAGCAGATCTATTTATATTGCCTGCTCCAAGGCATTTCGTCCGCTGGATCGGACTCAGGGAGACACGGCTGATTGTGTCTGTGCTCTTGGCGTCAAATAGAGACACACCACAGTCCATAATTCTGTGGTGTTCTCACCACCAAGGGTTCAACAAAGAATCCAACAGCACCCCAAAGCAGCCAGCGAAGGGTAGTAAATGAAACAAAACGGAAGTGTGGAGAGGAAAAAGTTGCTGAAAAACGAAAAACATGCAACAGTATAAAATGTAGGGGACACACACTCTCTCTCTCTCTCTCTCTCTCTCTCTCTCTCTCTCTCTCTCTCTCTTTTATTTATATATATATATATATGATATGTATGATAGTTTTGCTGACCAAAGACTACTTCAAAATAGCATTGTCTGGCTGGTCTTTTCTACTCGCATTATTTACTATGTAAACTTCATACCTCAGTTTCCCTTGACTCACACGCTCAACTGCTGCCGCTATAAACTGTCGTCATATTGTCAGAGTCTATGATTATATCCTTGCATGTTAAGATAGGATTACAAATATACAGACGGAAACAGCTTTTCGATGATCTACAAAAATGAGACCGCACCCTTTGACAATGAAAACAGACCTTTTATTCTTATGTTTCTTTATCCACAAATGCTTTTACTAGAGGGACCAGGGATTGCGCTGACTATTCGGATTGTATAGTGCGTACAGATTCAAAACAAATTTTTAAAAAAATGAAAATCATCACAAAAACAAAGAAAATGGCCATACTGGCAAATCACACTGCAAAACTGATAGCCCATTTCAGTGATTCAGTTCTCAATATCTGAATGCTAGATTATCATTCAAAACCTAACTTTCTTTTGATTGTAACCATAGGTAAAAAATGGAATTATACTTTTCAACAGCAGATGATTGGGCCAGTAAGACAGAAAGAAATGCTGGAAGGCAGAGACAGAAAGATTAGCAAGAAAATGGACGAGTCAGAAACAGTGAGAAAAAGTGCAAATTTCTGACACAGGATTACTTGAAGGACTAGGATACAACACGTAGGCCCTAGTGAAAGACCTCTCCATCCTCACTCCCTCTCTCCTTCCCTTCCCCCTTCTGAGGGATGTGTGTGCCGTTGGCCCCATAAAAACAAAGAGGTAAACAAAGATATGACAAAACACATCTCTCACGCCACCACAAACATCTAGAACAACAGCTTACGGACGTTCTTCCAGATATGTCTGTTGGCATGTTATGGATTCTGAGATCAGGTTCCTCTACAGCTTTCATAATCCTTCCCCATAGTTTCTCATTAAGAGGAACCGGAGAAAATAAAAACAAAAATCACCCAAACACGCACTTTAGTTTCCAGTTCAATTTGAAAACAGAAATGTTTCTGAATACTTGTCATGACGCTGGCCGTCGTATTTCTTTCTTAAACACAAACAGCCACAAACATTTTTCAGCATTATCAAAAACAAAGGTTAATGCTCTATGGAAAACGGAGTCAAAGATCCCAGTTACTCTCTCATGCACTAATCTATTATCACTACATACTGACACCATTCATCTTCTCTCGAAGATTTACACGTCCCGATCATTAAAACCCATTACAATAGTTCATGATAAGTGTCCTAGCGTTGATTGTGTCCTTTGAATGGACGCGTATCGAGAATCAGATACATCCACAAAACAGAGATGTGTTTTGCTCATTGGGCAGCCAGAAGATAGCAACAGCGTGTTGACGTGTCCAGCTCGATATAGCTGTTGTTTGCTGGTACATGCTCATCTTATGCATTAAGGAACTACTATTGACTAAATTAAACTTTTCTCGGAAAGGTAAACCCTCTGTTGTTTCATTAATATACGGAGATGTTACTCATAATTCTAACTGTTATCTTGCTGAAGGGCTGAAGCCAGCTGCATTTTCTTCAAAAACGGACATACAAGGGATTGTCTGTTGATTAAACCATCTGTCTTTGTATCCAGTGCCGTGTGTCTATTCACTCTCAAGAGTAAACACAAACGCCACAATGAAATGTGCTGTATCGGTGTATTGCCCACAGTTCGGTGCATAAACTGCATTTCAAAATCAAAGGGGAACGATCAAGAATACGATACGCACACGCTCACCCCCCCCCCCCCCTCCCCTCCCCCATTTACAGCCTAGTTATTCAACAATCAGCTATATATGCAAAGAAACGGAACAAAAGAAAAATGAATGCAGCAAGTAGAATGCTTAGATAAGCACATTGAAGTTAAGCGTGGACAGAAAATAAACCAAACAGCAGCGACACTGTAGTCACCGACACTGACGCTGACTATAACCAGGGGAACACTTGTGGACATTTTTGTCTCTTGTCTGTAACATCTGAAGAAGCCATATTCCTCAAAAATTTACTTGTCCGCTTTATCTGCATATAACATCTGCGTTACCTTACACATTGTTTCGTGTGTTTATTTGCATTTTGCCTTAGATTTAAGCAGGGATAATCAAAGGATCCAGAACATAAGGAACAGTTGGCATGCTGGTCTTTGTTACAAGTAGCTAACAAATGTGACAAATTGCTCAGCATCACACACACACACACATATTTACTAAAAATCGTGGCCGCATGACATCAGTATTAACGTCTCCTTTCTGTGTTTTAGGGATTTACCTGATGTAAGCATTAAACATTTTACTGTAAACACATTTTCACAAGACGTTGTATATGCTGTGATATTTTAGTTCCGTAAGAATGTGAAAATATTTGTGTGTGACTCACACATTGTGACCAAAATTGTTGTGGCGTTTTTCCTCTGGACTTTGTTGTTGTTGTTTTTTTCAAATTGGGTATTAAGCTGTTATGTTATTAAACACGCTTCTAGCCATGGTATGATCTCCGGGTAAGGATTGATTGTAAACAAAATAAATAGAAATAGCTTAGAAACAGCACACAAAAAAGAAATCTGGACATATAAATAGAGTTGCTGAAATCAGAGAATGTAGGCATAAGTATTTGTCCGATTTGTCTGAGTACAAGTCAGCCCTGCCTAGCACGAGTCAAACAGCTTC
Source organism: Conus canariensis (assembly GCA_033310375.1). Classification (NCBI taxonomy): domain Eukaryota; kingdom Metazoa; phylum Mollusca; class Gastropoda; order Neogastropoda; family Conidae; genus Conus; species Conus canariensis. Next base: position 45,565,281 of record CM065722.1, on the reverse strand, counting down.
TACATTGTCTCTAACTATCCTGCAGGTCAACTACAATGAATCTAGTCGACAACAAACTACGGCGGTCAGACTAGAAGAGAACTATTTCAAAATCGTTATTCTGCTGTACTGACGCAAGTGCCACAATCTGTGGGTTACTTATGACTTTCGACAAGGAGTGTCCTTGTGACAGACGCAATACCAAGATGTTTTTTTTCATATAATCTATAGACAACACTGCTTACACGACGACGGAGCTGAAAATAGGATGAGTATATATATATATATATATATATATATATATATCAAGCAGAGTGAAAAGAAATGTCAGGTATATGTTTGTCTGATCTTACGTTTTTGAGCAGTAAGCCATTCGTATATTTTTTACGGGTCACTTTTTTTCTTTATCATTCATTACTTAGATTCTAGTCAATCAGCTGAAAAACAGAACCACGCAGTGCATTTCTGTTACTCGTGAATTTCTTGCCATTCAAACTGAGCGCAAAAGGCGATCTATGGATAATCAACATTTACATGTGTTTTTTCCCCGCGCCATTTTGTACTCCTCCGCATCCTACCCATCCCCCCCCCCCCCCCCCCCCCGCCTTTTTTTTTTTTTTAAGTAAACCCTCAGACATATTTTAGCCCATGCCTTACGATGTTTATATTATATTAAGGCAGGCCTGCAATGTCATGAATTGTATTACAATATGTTTATAACTTTTATCTAATCTATGAATTCTGAAATAGGCAGTTTGAACATAATATATGAGTACTGTGAAATCCTTTGAAAAGTAAGTGATTATCACAATTTCCGTTTAACATGTCTAGGTGCAATGAATTTTTTTTTTTTAGAAAACAGGTGATCTTTAAGGGGTTTTTTTCCCTTTTCTTTCTCTTTAACAATTTTGAATTTTTTAAACAAATCTTTAGTAAACGATTGACTATTAAAGTTCCCTCTAGTGTTGTAATTTCCGTTGGCAAATGCGTGATAGTAAACTGACTGTTACAGTTTCCCTCAGTACTGTAATTTCCTTCAAACAATGAGCGATTGTATATTGATTGTTACAGTTTCCCTCAGTGCTGGAATGTTCTTCAGAAAATGAATGATTGTATATTGATTGTTAGTTTCCGAATGTTCTTCAGAAAATGAATGATTGTATATTGATTGTTAGTTTTCGAATCTTTTTCAGAAAATGAATGCTTGTATATTGATTGTTAGTTTCCGAATGTTCTTTAGAAAATGAATGTTTGTATATTATTGTTAGTTTCCCATAGTGCTGTAATTTCCTTTGGGGAAAAAAGCGATTGTGGTGGCTTCCTTTCAAACCTGTCGGACTGCTCAAATTCCTCTTGGAAAAACAGCGCGCGCTTGTATGTGTGTGTGTGTGTGTGTGTGTGTGTGTGTGTGTGTGTGTGTGTGTGTGTGTGTGAGTGTGTGTCTTTTTGTGTATGTGCTTAGGAGTGCGTGTGTCAGTCCGCGCCTCTGAGTGGGTGCGGGGAAGGGGGAGGAGCAATGGACACGGAAGAGGGAGGCATGCATACGCGCGCGCGCGCGCGTGTGTGTGTGTGTGTGTGTGTGTGTGTGTGTGTGTGTGTGCGTGCGTGCGAGCGTGCACTCGTGCGTGCGTGCATGCGTGTGTGGTGTATGTGTGTGTGTGTGTGTGTGTGTGTGTGTGCGCGCGCGCGCGCGCGCGCGCGCGCGCGTGCATGAGAGAGAGAGTATTACATAGTGACAAAAACAGACGTAGATATTACCTTTTGTACATGTTTGAACGTCGTACACCTCTTTTGTGCACGTGCGAGTGCTGTCGTCATACTTTGAACATGATTGAGTGTAAGTGTAGTCTCTAAAAATCGACGAGAGTAACACGGGAAGCGAATGATTAGCGGAAGCTGGCTATTCTTCAGTCGGCTCTATCCAGGTCGGCAGCCCGTTGTATAAAACAGAGAATGTAGATATTGTAAAGCGCTTAGAACTTGGTCTCTAATCAAGGATAGGCGCTATGTATGTGTTGTCAATAATAATGATAAAATGCACGTCAATGTTGTCATGTCTTACCTGGAGCGGCGTGAGTGCCAATGCTATGGCTTCCTGCTAAACCTGTTGAGTGCTATATCCATGAACGCTGTGATCTTTTGTGAGATACGAAAGTTCTCTTATATCGTTATGATAGAGCGCATGTGTGTGTGTGTGTGTGTGTGTGTGTGTGTGTGTGTGTGTGTGTGTGTGTGTGTGTGTGTGTGACAGACAGACAGAGAGACAGATAGATTCTCTTTTAGGTATTGTTGGAGTGTGATACCCTGTGGAACATGCGAAAGTTACATAATTTCTTGTTAAGAAAATCAGTGATATGTATTGTGTTTGAAAGTTCCGTGCATGATTTTGACAGTGGTGTCAGTCATCAGAACATATTCGAAAGCAGCATTAACCATTACTGTATTGCTACCGTAAGCGAATGATGGTCCCCACAATAAACAATATGAAATGATTGAAATGCTTGTGGTGTTTAAACACACGCTTCTTCTTTCCACTGCAGTACTGTTTGTATTCTGTCATCTTCAATGTGGTGGTCGTTTCACTGGTTTGTTGTGATGGCGTGTGTCATATTTTCCCTTCCTCCTCTTCCTCCTCCTCATCCTCCCCCTCTTTTCTCCTCCCACTCCTCTTTCTACTCATCCTTGTCACCGTCTTCGTCATTCTCTCCCTTCTACTCCCACTCCTTTTTTTTCTCTTCTTGCTTGTGCCCCTGCTCATATTGTTGATAAAGACTATGCTGCTCTCCCTGTTCCCATTGTTGATAAAGACTATGCTGCTCTCCCTGTTCCCATTGTTGATAAAGACTTTGCTGCTCTCGAGAGTATTTCCGTTTTGGGTTCTCCATTCCTAATGACGGATTCCAGGTATGTGAACCAGTGAACAGACCCTAGCCTCCATGCTTGAACTGCTGAATCAGCTGTTAGGGTGGTGCTGTGTTGTGGCAGGCCATCAACTTGGCCATCTCGGCGTTTCTTGTGGATGTTTAATTCAATCCTTTGAACAAGGTTGACGACTTCCTGTTCACTGCTTGCCAGACCATCGATTTCGCCTGCAGAGCAAAACTTCCAGATGGTTCTTCGCATGCTGACTGCGCATACATGATCTTCATGTGCGTCAACCATGATGCGTTGACAAATGTGGGAGATAAGAGGCAGCCCTGACAAACTCCCATTGAAGAACGGAATCTCCCTTCATTAGCACCCTGTGTGAGTACTGCACTGTTCGCTTTGAAGCATAGTTGCTTAGTGGATTTGATTGATGTTTTTTTTCTCTCTTGAATATGGCCACAGCACCTCGTACTAGATACTGACAGACTCGTTTTTGTAATCTCAAAATAATTCACCCAAATATAATTCAGTGACCTCTGTGCCAGAATTGGCCCTGGCCTTGAGGATTTCACCTGGAATGAATTCAGAGCCTAATGCCTCACTGCTGGAAAGAACCTTGATTGCTACTGGTATATCCGGAACCGTTTGAGAGTCTACCATAGAACTATTGGTCTCAACTTCGGGCATGCGTGCGATGACCCCAATGTCAGTTGAGGACAGCCTGTTAAAAACATATTTTGAGTTGTTCCGCCCATATGTTCAGAATTTAATTCTAGTAGTGAGCAGACTTATCCCATTAGTGCTGAGCATCGATGATGCCCAAAGAAATGGGGTGGTCTTCAGGGTATCGTAGAGGCACTTAAGAGTTATTGCTGTCTGCCTAGTGTTGTATTTTATGTGTCTGTCTGTTGTGCCAAGAGTCCTGCATTTGTCTGATAGTTTGCGGCTCACTTTTGTTGGAGTTGTACGCTGCTTTCTTGGGGGCACACACATTGTATTGGTGATAGGCAACATGGCGCATACGCTCGAAGTGTAGCAGCTTGTCGATTTCCTCATCGTTTTCGTCAAACCAGTCAATGTCTGCGGTATTCTGCATGAATAAATGAATGAATGCAGTGTTGTGTACCACGTGCCTGAATGCCACCCAGTCCTCGTCTACTCCACCAGCACCAAGGTTGTGTTGGTACAATTTGTATTCTAGATTCTCACTTGGTTTCTTTTTCACAGAAAGTCTTGTAAGCTTGCCCGTGGTCCGTACAACAATCTGCCCGTTGTATGGCCTTCCTCCATATAGCATCCTGCCTGTCCCTTCTCCTGATGATGACGTTTTATCTTTTCTTTGCTACTTAAGTGTACCGCATATGAGGGGACTCCATGTTTCAGTAGCAAACATAAAAAATAACATCTTAAGACGTCAGTGCTGAGGGCCAGTTCTTTGAATGAATCCGCAAGGAACTGAACAATAATAAACTAATAAATTCCAAGGGTAAGTAACTGAGCACCGTTCCAGCAATTTTCAGAGCAGTTTGGTTTTGCAATGACTGCAGGAAATATTGAATTATATTTTCTACTTTTCATAAGAAAATGTAGCTTATTTTGTTGTTTCAATATTTTCTTTTGCTTCTTAGGTGGAACCTTTGGGGTTTTTTTTGTTTTTTTTGTTTGTTTTGTTTTTTGTTTTGTTTTTGAAAAATCAACAAACATACTATAGTAAGTATCGCAGACCAGCCTTTTTCTGGGATAGCATTCTGCTTTAAACCTAAAAGGCAGAGGAGTCGAGTTAGGACTGTCCGAGGTCACTGAGGAGAAACAATCAGGTTTCGAAATACAGGTATCTGACCAGGAGTAATGATATGTTAGTGAGATTCCTCCCTTTTGGAGATGGTCTCCCTCTTGGAGATTATAAGCTAGCTGAAAGCTCACTTTGAGAAGCATTTATTATTCCCCATTCACCCACTCAAGCACATACTGTTAGTTAGGTAGAATGATCTACCACTGCAGATATGAATGCTTATTTCCCCGTATTTCTTCAATCTAAGACATAAGAGCAAGCTTTGTTTATAATTCAATATTTCCTGCAGTCAATGCAAAACCAAACTGCTCTGAAAATTGCTGGAACGGTGCTCGGTTACTTACCCTTGGAATTTATTAGTTTATGATTGTTCAGTCCCTTGCGGATTCATTACAAGAACTGGCCCTCAGCACTTGTGTCTTGAGATGTTATGTTTTTATATTTTCTACTTTTCATAAGAAAATGTAGCTTATTTTGTTGTTTCATAATATTCTTTTGGTTCTTAGGTGGGACCTTTGGTTGGTTTTTCGAAAAATCAACAAACATACTTTCGTTAGTATTACACGCTAGCCTTTTTCTGGGATAGCATTCTGCTTTAAACCTAAAAGGCAGAGGAGTCGAGTTAGGACTGTCCGAGGTCACTGAGGAGAAACAATCAGGTTTCGAAATACAGGTATCTGACCAGGAGTAATGATATGTTAGTGAGATTCCTCCCTTTTGGAGATGGTCTCCCTCTTGGAGATTATAAGCTTGCTGAAAGCTCACTTTGAGAAGCATTTATTATTCCCCATTCACCCACTCAAGCACATACTGTTAGTTAGGTAGAATTATCTACCACTGCAGATATGAATGCTTATCTCCCCCTATTTTTTCAATCTAAGACATAAGAGCAAGCTTTGTTTATAATTCAATATTTCCTGCAGTCATTGCAACACCAAACTGCTCTGAAAATTGCTGGAACGGTGCTCAGTTACCTACCCTTGGAATTTCTTATTTTAATATATATATATATATATATATCGACAATTATTAAAAATCATTATCGTCGTATGATGTTGTCACAGACATCTGTTAGCGTGACATAGTGTGTGACTGCGCATTAAGAAGGTTGACGGGTCGGCTGCGCCATGTTCTGTCCATTCTCTGAGGCTCTTGCTTGCTAGCATAAGTCCTGCCTTGCTGCCTGATATATATCCTGTGCTCTTTGTATGGTATGTGCAGCTGTCTGAAGCCCGCACTCGTGTGTGTCATAGAAACTCGGCTAACGAGTGCAAATGAGAGATTCAGCTCCATAACTGTCTCCTTCACCTGAGTGCATCATTCGACACGCTGGATCATTCCACCCATTTGAAGAGGTTGAAAGTCACTTTTAGCGTTCAGGGCAAAGGTTTTGGCTGGTTTGCGCCATACGTCACTGATCATTGTCTGTCAGTTGTTATCGATGGTTGGATGTGTGCTCCAGAGTCCCCATGTGTGTGGTGTTCCCCATGGCTGTGCTGGAACATGCGTTGTTCACACTGTATTCACATCCTTTGTCCAAATTTATTTCAAGCACAGTTGTGACATTCATAGGTATGCAAACGACACAGTGTAGTCAAAAAGTGCAGCATGTGATGAATTTTGAGGTGTACAGTCCAGTGACGAGCTATGCATTGATAATGTTCTCCCCCGGATGAACAGCAATACGCTCTTCCTAAACACTAACAAAACAGAAATGATGTTTGTTGGCACTCTTTCACGAATCGACCAGGCAGGCTGTGGGTTAGTAAACATTAGTGGTGATAATGCTAGTTTTAAACTGACAGTCAAATATCTAGGAGTCAAATTAGACCAGACGCTTTCAATGCAGGATCAAATCAGCAGTACGTGTTGCACGTCCTTCTCAGAACTCTGCCGGCCATATCGCCTCAACTCGTAAATATAATCTAACTGATGCAACAGCAAGACTGGTCAATTGGCTAATTATTCCTTGGCATCATCATTGTAATCAGGTACTTCATGGCGTACCAGCAGAACAAATGTCCTGGCTCCAGCGAATTCAACACAGCGCAGGGCGACTCGTCCCTAATAAAAGAACATGAGATCACGTTACACCACTGCAGAGGAAGCTTCACTGGCTGCCGGTTCAATTTCGTTTTCAGCACAAACTAG
>CM065722.1:45530991-45545991 GCA_033310375.1 Conus canariensis | reverse complement strand
TCCCTAGTATTCAGTCTGAGCTAATATCACAAGTATAAATGTCAGCAACTGTTGTTATTCAGAAATTGAACCCTGCATATTTTATCTTTTTACTCATTATTTCGTATGTGTGTACTATTTTCCATTATCATTGGATCAATCTTTATTTTAAAAAATTCACGGTTAAACTAGCATTTGTTCTGTCTTATTCTTTTCATAAATTGATCACCGAATTACCTCCTGTGGCCTTGTCAGTCGTGTAAATAATTGGCGTAGACTATATTGTGCATTTATATTTCTCATACTTTCTTCTTCTCCTTCTTCTTCTTCTTCTTCTTCTTCTTCTTCTTTTTCTTCTTCCTCTTCTTTGCTATACTTGTTCCATATATAAACAGTTTACTTTCTGCACTATTGTTATTAATTTTTGTTTAGCCTCAGGGCTGAGTGTAAAAAAAGCACGCTTGTATGCTTATCTCATCTCCCTGAATAAACAAAATTTCGTTCGTTCGTTCGTTCTCTCTCTGGGGGATCGTGAACTGCGTTTCACTCGAGCAGTCAGGCATCGCATCGCTCTGCAGATTCTTCTTGCGTTTGACGGATATTTGCACTGTGCAGTCCTCTACCCTTGCCAGTGCCCCCATTACGCACCATGCCAGCGGCACCGCTTGTTTTCAGAGCGAGTTGTGGCACTTTCGTCCACATCTTCATGGCTTTCATGGCAAAACGAGCGATGAAGAAGACGGCCATGCGGATCGCCATGCTGACACCGCGAACGAGGACAGACGGTGTGGCCCTAGGCCTGCTCCTCACGTTGATTTTCTGGGGCGGACTTCTTCTACGCTGTGGAGACGTGGAGCAGGACCCAGGACCAAGGACGGGCAGCTTGAAGCAGGCCCGGCTCGGCACCTCAGGACGCAGGGTCAGCGTGGACAGGTCTGGAGCTTCACCGGCGGACAGCGGACGGACGACATCCCCATCTCCCCAACAACCCACCAATGCCGACATCATGGGTATGTTGACGTCAATGAACTGTGATTTTAAAGAAATGAACGATAAATTTACGGACATGGAGAGGAGCATCAGTTATCTAAATGACCAGTTCGCAGCGCTACAAAGTGGTGTAAAGGATCTGAGGGAAGAGGTGGAGACTTTAAGAAAAGAAAATTCGGATCTGGTAAAACAGAACTCTGACCTCATGTCAAGAATGGAACAATTAGAATTAAAAACTGGCGATTTGGAGGGAAGATCTAAACGTAATAATTTGATCTTCTACGGTATTCCCAGAGGTCAGAATGAGTCTGCTGAACAGATTGAAGGTAAAAGTCATGACCTCATTTCGGATAAACTTGGACTGACGCGGGACATCGAGTTTGATAGAGCTCACAGGTTAAATAAAAAATCAGGAAGAAAATATTTCCTAGACAACCAAGGTAACTTAAAAGAGTCCAGATAGGGGGGTGGCCGGCCATGTGAGGAAAATTTTCTCAACACAGGTGTGACAAGGGAAGGAAACCACATAAAACATACACCGGTAGAAATGCCTGTCACTGGTGGCAGTGGCAGTGGTGAGCGGTGTTTTGTGGGTCAGGGCGGTGAGCTTGTGCAATGTGCTGAAAACACGTGCAATGAAGTAAAGGACGCGGAATGTGCAGATGTAAATAAACCGTTCTCCGTTTTATTATGGAATGTGAATGGTCTATTTTCTAAACTTACTGACCATGATTTTCTGTCCTTCATTTTTGAATTTGATTTTGTGTTTTTAACCGAAACATTTATGGAAGAGTGTCGTACTGTTGTTGGTTATAATGCTTTTTGTAAACCCGCCATTAAATTTTCAAAACAAGGGAGAAGGTCGGGAGGGGTAATTTGCTTGATACGAAAGGAGTTTTCCCCCTTTGTTAAGACTGTTGACGTTGATCATGATACTTTCTGCGTCTTTTTTATTGATACAAATCAGTTTGGCCTAGATAAAGGTGTTCTATATTTTTGCTCTTACATACCACGTGAAGGTTCTCCGCGTTATACCCATTTTGATTTTGATAATGGTGTTAGTTTGCTTGAAGAATGTCTCTTTCATTTGTTACTTTCTAGAGATGTTTATGTTATTTTGAATGGTGATTTAAATAGTAGAACCTCTATTATTTCACAAGATATATCCGGAAATAATGATTCTGATAAACAGTATGACAGCCATCTTCTTAGTATTGACCGGCACTCTCAAGACTGCATTTTAAACAACTAAGGAAAGATGTTACTGAATGTATGCACTGCTTTTGATCTGTGTATTCTTAATGGAGTGTGTAAAGGCGACCATGAAGGTTGCTACACAAACATTTCTGACTCTGGATGCAGCGTTGACGATTATTTCATATTCTCTAAGGAATGATTTGCTCGTTTGTTTGGTTCATGCAAGCTAAGTGTCTTAGAACGTATCGACTCTGATCATTTACATGTGTCACTTCATATTGTTTTTTTTTCTAAAGAAAGTATTGTGCATGCCAGCAACCAAGAACAGAAATATATCATAGGAAAAAATTGTATGGAATGATGAAAATGCTAGTTTGTTTCAAGATATGTTATGTAGTGTAGAAACTCAAGCAAAGCTAGATAGTGCAATACATTTATTAGATGTGGATATAAATCGAGCATGTTTAATGCTTGCATGAAGAAAGTGCTGTCTGTATGAAAAGATGTATATCTTTGGATAGTAGTAAAACATCAACTGATTGCTATGATAAAGAATGTGATGCTAGAAAAAGAAATGCTAGGAGATTATTACAAATTAGTCGTCGCACTTTAAAAACAGAAGATAGGGACGCTTATACAATTGCTAGACGAGAGTATAAGCACTTGTTACAGAGGAAACAGAAAGTGTTCAATAAGTCTTTATTAAATTAACTCGTTTCATCTATAAAATGCCAAACGGAATTTTGGAATACTATCCACAGAGTTTCGATCAAAAGAAAACAGCCCAGAAACAGTATTACCCCGGATGTATGGTTTCAGCATTTCAAAACCTTATTAGATTCAAATGTTGATAACACACCAATCGAAGAAGTGTTTGATGTAAGCAGTGATGAGTATATGAACCGACCAATTACACAAGAGGAAGTATTATTAGCATTAGGAAAACTGAAAAATCGTAAGGCATCTGGCCCTGACGGCATTATTGGTGAATTATTCAAACATTCTTCTAACCAGGTGGTAGACTTCTTTCTGAAATTGTTTAATATATTATTTTGATGATGGTACGTTTCCGGATAACTGGACTGAATCAATTATTCTGCCATTTTATAAGAAGGGCGATGTTAACAATCCCAGCAATTATAGAGGGATTTCCCTGTGTGATATTAGTAGTAAATTGGAATGATTATTAATCATAGACTGCAGGAATGGATAGAAGAAAATAACATTACAGGTGATCATCAGGCAGGCTTCAAAAAAGGTTATTCGACTATTGATCATATGTTTACTTCGCTTGCACTTGTACAGAAGCAGTTTTCTTATAACAGAAAATTATACGTAGCTTTCATAGACTTCGAAAAAGCTTTTGATTCGATTAATAGAAATCTTCTGTGGCCAGTCTTGTTTAAAAATGGTATTAAAGGTAAACTTTATCAGTGTATTAGAAGTATGTATGATAGAGTCAAAACCAGGGTCTGCTGTGGATCGAAACTTACAGATTATATCAACTGTTCAAAAGGAGTAAAACAAGGCGATGCAGCAGTCCCATTTTGTTTTCTTTATTTATTAACGAGTTAGCAATTGAAGTAATTAATAATGGCTTAATGCTTTTGAATTGTTTATCCTTTTGTTGGCTGACGATGTTATTTTGATGTCAGAAACTGTTATAGGTTTACAAACACAACGTAATAGTTTACACCATGCTGCTAGATTTCTGCAGTTAACAGTGAATATGGATAAAAGCGATATTATAGTATTCCGTAGAGGTGGATATTTAAGTGGTCGAGAAAGATGGTTGTATGACGGTAATCTTATGCCAGTTGTCAATGCCTCTAGATATTTGGGTATTTTATTCTCAACTCATTTGAGTTTTGTTGGTGCATGCAAAGACCTGTCAAGTAAGGCTAAAAATGTTTTGATTTGTATCATGAAAAATTTACATGTTCTAAATAAGTCATCTTTTACATTATTTATCAAACTTTTTGATACCCAGCTGTTCAGCCAATTGTACAATATGGCTCTGAGTTATGGGATTAGATATAGTGGCTACTTTCTGTGAATCGGTCCATGTTTTCGCATTGAAGAAGTTTCTAGGTGTTGATAGACGTACTCCGAATGATCTTATTTATGGCGAAACTGATCGATTTCCTATTTACATTGTCTCTGCCGTTTAATGTGTCTGATACTGGCTGAAATTACTTTACATGGATGATGCCAGAATACCTCGTAAAGCGTACAGTTTGTTGTATGACAGATACTAAAGGTGAAAGTAACTGGGTGACAAAAGTGCGACTCTGTTAGTTTGAATATGGATTTGGATTCGTCTCGTTGAACCAAGGAGTCGAGAATATGAAAGGCTTTTTACAACTTTTTCGCCAGCGACTCGTGGACTGCAGATGGCAGAAATGGTCTGACCATATTCATAATAGTGATAGGTTTGAGTTTTTTTTGTTTTTTTTATAGGAATTTTTCATATACTCATAACTTGAAAACTTACTTGAACATAGATATAGATAGGCACTTAAAGCATGTAACAGCAAAATTTAGAATAGGAATTTCAGAATTAGCTTGCCATTATCTTATATATCAAACGCGTAATATTTGGAATTTGATGTGTCCTTTATATAGAGAGTCACAGGAAACAGAAACACATTTTGTTCTATGCTGTCCGGCTCTCAGAAACATCAGAGAAAAGTTCATTAAGCCTAAATATTATAGAAAAATCACAATGCCACTCATCTAATTTTCGGCCACGTGGCCTTTTTCAAGAGAAAAAAACAAAAACAAAAACAACAACAACAACAACAACAACAATCCAACTACGTGATGTCCATCTTGAAAAAGGCCACGTGGCCGAAAATTAGATGAGTGGCATTGTGATTTTTCTATAATGTTTTCTTCCCTTTGGAGGACTATTGCTTTTGTTTCTAAATATTATAGACAGCCATCTTTGTTTAAACTAAACCTACTTCTGTCTTCCACTTCTGCTGAAGTTGCTGAACAATTTTCATTGTTTCTGTACAAAGCCTTTAAATTGAGAGAAAGTGTTTCTTTTTGAACATGTGTCAACGATTTGCTTTTTGTTTCATTACGTGTTATATGTGTTTGTCTCATTCGTGCCTCAGAAAACGCAAGTCATATGAATTTCATTGACACAATTATTAATAAATGGTTAGGAAGACGGCGAATGACTTTAAAAAAAGTGAATGAGAACAAGATCTTCTTTCATTGATAAAATAACTGTCTTCTACAAGATCCGTCAATGATAACAGTTGCAAGATGAAGATGACAAGGATGTTCAATGTTGAGCTCTCCCCCACCCATCAACCACCTCTTCCGGGCCCGTGCGCGCGCGCGCGCGCGTGTGTGTGTGTGTGTGTGTGTGTGAGTGTGAGTGTGTGTGTGTGTGTGTGTGTGTGTGTGTGTGTGTGTGTGTGTGTGTAAGTGTGCGTGCGAGCGTGTGTGTGCGTGCGTGCGTGTTGTGTGTGTGTGTGTGTGTGTGTGTGTGTGTGTGTGTGTGCGTGCATGTGTGTGCATGCATGAGTGCGTGCGTGCCTCTGCGTTTATGTGTGTGTGTGTGTGTGTGTGTGTGTGTGTGTGTGTGTGTGTGTGTGTGTGTGTGTGTGTGTGTGTGCCTATCTGTCTGTCTGCCTGCTTGCGTGCCTGAGTGTGTGTCTGTGTCTCTCTGTTAAATTCCTACGTTATCATAGGTATGAATGAATAAAATCGTTAGATAAGCGTAACAAATGCGCGCGAGCACGCACGGACGCGCATGGGGGGGGGGGGGGGTTGCGAGGAGAGAGGGAGAGAGAGAGAGAGACAGAGAGAGAGAGAGAGAGAGAGAGAGAGGAGCAGTCGGACAGACTGACAGACAAGGAGACAGACAGAGAAGGAGACATACAAACTACAAACACAGAAAGAAAATGAATGTCGTTTTTCTCTTCGCGGTCTGTTTCCAGAGACAATGTTCCAGAACTCAGATGATGCTTGTCAGTCGGTTGCTCAAAAAAAATCAGTAGACGGTGATTGGATATCCTGGTGACGCTAGAGCAAAACAATTCCTTCAGAACTGCAGGAATAATCAAATTGTTTCATAGGTCTTCATTCACATCGAACCATGCACATAGAGACTCACACGTGTGCATAAACTACATTCTCCAACATCAAAGATCATAAACAGCAGTTTGTTTGCCTCATCTCCAAAGATATCAGAAACACCTCAGCTAAGAAGACTCAGAATATGTGGGCTAATTCAGGGCTTGGAGAATTAAGTGTGCATTCCGATATATTAACAATGTACGCACACATGCAAGACATCTGAAACTACAATTAAAACATAAACACATCTAGACTGATTAAAGACAAATCAAACAAAACATCACTTCTTTCAGTGCTCTAACGCCTTTTTGATTATTATTCTTTTTCCAATCAAACTGCTTTCTTCTTCAAGTACTTTTTTCTGATTGCACTGTGCAATGAACCGCACGGGAAACACTTCTGTCTGGGACTGGAATGATGATTGGAACTATTCGCTTCATGATGTTGCTTTGGATACACATCGCCAGGAATTTCAAAGAACAGCCGACCTCATCTTACAAATTGGCTTACCAATTATAGTGGTGTACGGTATCTTTGGAAACTTTATGACAACAATAATTATGCTCCGTCTTCCTGAATCCAGTCTGAGTGATTTGTTCCTAGTTCTGGCCTGGTCTGACCAGTTGGTGTTGCTAACAAATCCATTACCTCAATGGCTGCATGCGCAATTTGGTGTTCCATACATTCAAGACTTGGGTTCATGGCCCTGTAAATTGAAATACATGATGGCTTATTCGACGTCTATTTTGTCATCCTGGATGCTTGTGGCACTCACCATGCAAAGAGCAGCTTCTGTGTTGTGGCCACATCGTGTCAGAGTTGTGTGGACGAAGAGAACGTCGCGAGCGGTTGCTGGTACATTGACCTTCTTTATTGTTCTTATCCACTCTCACTTTCTATATGGATGGGACATTGACTCAGAACGATGTGAAGGCTTCTTAACGACATGCTGCTATGCAGCTAAATCAGACGCATACTACTGGTTTTTCCACGAGATTTGGACATGGGTAGACTTAACTAGTTTCTCCGCTCTACCTTTCATGGCTTTGGCTGTCAGCAACAGTGTTCTCCTCAGGAAACTTGTGGGATCTGTCAGAAAAGGCACGCGTCTTCCTGTACAGCAGGCCGTTCAGGATTCCAGACGTCGCAAGGCGTCTTTCTCTGTTGTGACTGTGGTGACTCTAAGTATTTCTTTTCTTCTGCTGACAATACCTGTTACTATATGCACATCTTCAATTGAGTTTTTCGACACCGATGACCCGTTCTGGTGGCAGAAATATATGATTTTTTTCAACATCTGTCATGTTATGTGGTACTCCAACAGCGCGGTCAATTTCTACTTGTACTGCCTAACTGGTAGTAAGTTCAGAGCAGAGTTTTTTCACGTAATACAAAAGTGGTTCTGTACATTCCAGAAGAAGCAGAATATCAACTCTGAGCACGGATCCAAGCAGTCATTTAACAAGTACTAGTGTGGGCTTGGACGCAAATGAATGACGCTGCAGGGGTAAGAAATGTCACAGATAATGAATTTCAACATGATAAGCAAACAAGGGTGATTCATAAGTTTCCAATGCAAAGAATGTCAGCATTTTCATATTATATACTTAGGGAAAAAATGCATCCAAAAAGTGAGACACGAAGAAATGATTGAGTGTACGGATTACTTTACAATAAAATTAATTAATGTCTTAATCAGTGAATGCATTCATACAAACATACACAGCTACACACAAATTTATATATATAGCGCATACATACTACGTATATGCATACATACATACATCCATACATCCATACATACATACATACATACATACATACATACATACATACATGCATACATGCATGCATGCATGCATGCATGCATGCATGCATGCATGCATGCATGCATACATACATACATACACATACATACATACATACGTACGTACGTACGTACGTATGTACGTACAGACAGACAGACAGACAGACAGACGTTCATACATACATACATACATACATACATACATACATACATACAAAGAAACATACATACATACATATGGACAGACTGACAGACAGACAGACAGACAGAGAATGTTGCTTATACAGAGAATGTTGCTTACAGCCCGACCTACCGCGAAGGGCCGTATCAGGGCTGCCACCTCGTTGAAATCAAGTCTGGTCAGATTAAACTAGGAACAAAAGAACATATACACACAACTCAATTAAATACAGTTTCTGAAAACACGCCGGAATTTTGTTAAAATATTTCTTCCATAAAATCTGAGATTAGATGAAAATGTTGATAGCTTTCAGAAATTCAAAAATCACATCAGGTTGGACATCTTTAAACAAGATGTTCATGGTGTCTGCTGTAAGGTGTTTATGTCTGAAATCATGTTAGTTCAAACACCCTATAAGAACAAATTTCACTGTGGGTGGTACATCTAATGGAACGCGCCAAAGAGCTTCTACACATTTTCAAAAATAAGAATGTGTCTGAAAGCAGTGGCGTATGTGCGAACGGCACGAGACTTTATTCTTTAAGTCCACCTGTAGAGCATGGTCAAATTTCTTTGAGTTTTTGAAGGATTTGGAGGAATGCGTTATCCGTCTCTAAGTTCCATTCCTCTTGCCAGAGCTCTTTGTCTTAAGCCTGAACCCTGGATTTCAGATCGGTGTGAGGGGTAGAGATTCCGTTCAACCCTCTACTTGTGGGCTATTTTGGCAAGTTCATCAACAACTTCATTGCCGCGAATGCCCACTTGATCCGGGACCCAAGCAAAAACCATGTTGTATCCATCAGATTTCAGAGAAATGTACAGTTCGAACAATTTCACCAGCTGAGGGTACTTGAGGTTACGGCCAGAAATGGCCTCCAAAGCAGAGATGGAGTCCGAAAGAATGAGGAAATAAGAACATGAAATGATTCACGAATCTGTGTTTCTTCCTTTCACATGCTTAGATGTATAACTAAGCAAATTAATGCTTGTATACACACACACACACACACACACACACACACACACACACACACAATATATATATATATATATATATATAGAGAGAGAGAGAGAGAGAGATCAATGAGATTAAAATTCCTAAAATGATTTTGAGAGTGCTCAACCCCTTGGGGAGCAACATTTGTTAAAATAAGGTTTTTTAAAAAGCAATCATCTACAAAATTGTTTCTAGCTTTGCGCTGTCGTCAGGATGATTTTGGTTTGCCCACCGCCGGTGTTATATAGCGTGTGGGCTCCCGTTTGCGGTTGCTTGCACGTGCGGGTTGGCTGCACGTGTTTTCTGGGGTTTTCAGGCTTTTGTTTTGGGTGTATTCACTAACAACGATTTCCATTTATGCCTGCAGTTGTTTACTATTTCTGTTTTGGTGTTTAGAGTTGCTAAGTGTGGTTTGCATAGTATTAACCATTTTTCAGTTAAACATAGGTTGCACCTTTTTGAAATATTGCTGTATGAGGATGCTCTTTTTATGATTTGCATACATATATACATACATACATACGCGCACGCACAACATGCATACATATATACATACATACATACGCGCACGCACGCACGCACACACACACACACACACACACACACACACACACACACACACACACACACACACACCTTTCAGCTCGTGCTATTCCATACATGACGAATTGTGCCTTTCGTTTTGTTGGTGAGAACTTAAGAATAGTGTCACTTGGATTGCCCTGAGTTCTGTTCCCCAAGTATTGAAAGGTGGGTGTTTCTAAGCCGTCTGAACTGTCGTGCTTGAGTGATGCATCGACAGCTTCTGGTGAACTGCTTTTTTGCGGATATTTCCACCTTCTCTTTTTCATGCTGTATCCGAGCATCCTTCGGCTTGCAGATGGAGGTGTTTTTTTTTAATCACAGTGTCGAAAGGAGCTGGCTTGGACTTTGGTACAGAGACTATGCTGGACCACACTGTGATAGGCCTGTATTGACTGTAAGTGCAAAGTGGAATTACTGAACTGCCAAACGAAGGAACAAACAAATAACAAAAGAAACGCTACACGGTTCTAACTTTTAAATCTTCAGGCAAGACAAACAATATTCAAACCAGTTGAAACGAACAGTTACATATCTCTTCAATCCTATTGTAAACTGTGGCGTGGCTGAAAGACTGAAATTACGGAATGGAAAGAGAAGAGAGTATACTGATTAAAACGACATTGATAATTTAAAGAAGGAGGAAAATATGGTGTTACACTCATATAAAAATAATAATCATAATAATAATGATGATAATGATAATAATAATAACAGCAATAACAACAACAATAATAACGATAAGGATTATGATAATGATGATGATGTAGCAGTAGTAGTAGTAGCAGTAATAGCGAGGAGAAGAAGAAGAGGAGGAGGAGGAGGAGGGAATGGAGGAGGAGGAGGAGGAGGAGAAGAAGAAGAGGAAGAGGAGGAGGAGGAGGAGGAGGAGGAGGAGAAGAAGAAGAAGAAGAAGGTGATTATGATGATGATGATGATGATGATGATGATGATGATGATGATGATGATGATGATGGTGATGATGATGATTGTGAAATACCTATGGCGTGGGTGAAAGACTAAAATTACGGAATGGAATGCGAAGAGGGAAGAGGTTGGAGGGGAAAAGATCCAGATTAAAAGCAACAATATTTGTTATAGAAAAAATAAAGGAATTATACATGTACAATGATAACAATGATGATGATGATCCTGATGATGATGATGATCCTGACGATGATGATGATCCTGATGATGGTGATGATGATGATCCTGATGAGGAGGAGGAGGAGGAGAACATTGTTGATGACAATACTGGGGTATTTACAGTCGGTGACAAACCCAAGCATTTTACATGTTTGTCCTGGGAAATCTTCGTCAGAGCCGAATCTGGAAAGGCAGAATAATTCAGAGTACAGAATTTTGTGTTTTGTGGATGAGTGGCGGGAAGATATGTAGTCCAGGTATGAATGTGAGTCAGGGGGTGTACACGATACTGAGATTTTGAGCAGTCCATTTTTTCTAGGGAGATGGAGATGTCCAAGAAGTTAAGCGATTTACAAATGGGGTACGTACATTGGATAGATGAGTGAAAGCTCGAAAAAAAAGTTGGGGAAGTGGAGGAGGTCTTGTTCTGGCATGGACGTGGTTCCCAGCCCGTCGTTGATGTAGTTTGTAGAGCTCTGTATCAGGCCTGTGTAAGGAAGAAGTAGGTGGTGTTCCAAGTGTCCGATAGAAAGGCAGGCATAGGATGATCCAGTTTAGGCTATCATGTCGACGCCACTAATTTGCAAGAAAGTGTGGTTGTTAAACTGCAAGGTTTAAGGGTGATGACTTATTCTGCAAATCTGACCAGCGTGTTGCTGTGGGGGGGATGTTGTTGGTGGGCAGCCGTTTGTCGATAGAGAAACTAAGGGCTCTCAGTCCATCAGTGTAATCAATGGAAGTGCAAAGTGAGACAACATGATGTGTTGAGAAGAAGCTGGGCTGGAAAACGGGGTCTGTATCGAATGCGTTGATCATGTTGAGTGTGAGAGTTGTGTCTTTAAGGTATGTGGAAAGGTTTGCATTTGGGGTTGGTGATGTGAGTAAGTGTGCTGTGAGATGTGTTTTGTAGGGCAGTTGCAAGCAGAGACAGTAGGTCTGTCGGGTGTGTCAGCTTTGGGTATTTCAAGAAGTCAGTAGAAAGTGGATTGTTTGGTGTCTGACATGATGAAGAGTTGGCTGTCTTTGGTAAGTTGTTTTGTTTGATTTCCTGGTTGACTGTAGTTGAAACGAGGTGGGGGTGGGGTGGGGGGGGTGTTGAGGGAGAGGCGTTATGGGTTTCGAGTAGAAATTGGTGTCAGACAGTTGCCTGTGTTCTTTCTGCACAGCTGTTTAACCCCGGCCACAACTGTGTCACCCATGTCTCCTCTTTTAATAGCAATATCCTGTCGTTGTCTCAGGAGCTCAAGAGCTTTTCATTCTTTCTGTAAGAACGGTGGACAGACTTGAATTTTATTCTGGAGATTTCTTTTTTGCACTTTTTAACGAAGAGTCCTGGAAAAGGTGGGTGAAAAGGTCTGAGCTTTTTGGTGCTGAGGGCTTGGGTATATTTTCATGCGCAGTCATTCACCGTAGTTTCTTGAAAAATCTCTCCACATGAGTGCGGTTTTAGTATCTGTTGCTGAATGAGGATGAATTTAAGACCTTTTCTTCGGACTAATCCTTCAACGTTGGTGAGATTGACGTCAGGAATGCAGTGAACAATATGGCACTGTTATTCAAAGATGGTAGTAGACTGGTCTGGGAGTTCATCCTGTGTTTGTTTTGTAGTCTTGATAATTTGTCTTCTTTGTTTTAGTTGCAATGGTTATGAAAGAGTTGGTTGGGTGCATAAACGAGCTGTCTGAGTGTTAGGCGGTTTCTATAGGCACGATGATTGTGGTTTGTTGTTTGAAATATTTGATATGATAGGAAAGAGACCCACTGGACGAGCTGAGTGTTTTTCTGTGTCAAACCATAAGTTTGCGAATGGCTGGGAAAAGGATGTTTGTAGAGGTCGTGGTGGGAGAGACATTGCCGACGTTGGAAGGAGTGTGGAAAAAATGGAGAAGCCACGGGGAATGATGTGTTAAATGAGGCACTATTTTAGAATGTTGAGATGAGATGCTCAGTTTTTTTAACTGTGTTTTGCATGTCCTAGTGCAAATGGTTGGATGATGGATGGTAGAGAAAAAAATGGACTGGCGAAAGCTGGCATGGGTGTGAGAAAGAATGGGACACCTGGCATTTTGTTGTTCTTTTGGTTGTTGAAGCTATTGTTGATGTTGTTACATAACTATATGTCTGTGTGTCTGAAACAAAGACAAGGGCTAAATGGGGAATGTCAAACAATGATCCTAGCAATGCACCTAATCGTATGCAGGTATCATATAAAATCGTATTTCTGCATGTTTAAACTGTAACGTAGAATTATGCTTCTCGCACAAACACAAGTCATTCAATTAATAGTGTTGAACAGTTTGCTTACCTTGAGGTAGCAAACTCATAAACAGTTGCGTTATCATTTTCTGGAATTAATTTGTGAATTTTTTAAAACAATGGAGTGTACAATGAGCATGGCTGAGTCCGTTCATGTGGAAATGATGCCGTGAGTCATCTAAGTGATCTGTTTATATATCTATAGATTTATTTATCAATATATTAGCTCATTGCTCAAGTACTGAAAAGAATAGACAAAACAAGCACATTAAATCTAATTTTCTCGAAGTGATGATTCAAAACAACAACTGATTTTTTTTTACGTTAATACGCCAACATAAAGGAATAACGCCCTTGTAGTTGTCTGTTAGAGCTTCGCAGGTTCAGACCACACAAAGTAAAAAGGTTGCTAGTGATCCCCAGTAACAGTTACAGAGTCAGGAATCCATATTATGGATTTGCTTTATGCAGTCTGGACCTGGCATCTAGTGAGCATTAATGGATGTCTTAGAGCAGATAATGGCCGAAAGTCACTCTCCACGTGCCTGCTGGCGTGGTGGCAAGCTATACCCTGGCAGTTCTTTTTAGCCTAGCTCATTGCATGAAGACCTGTTGTGTGTCTGACCCTGCCAACAGAGATGAGCATGCCTGAAACTGGCCCATGATGTCTTGGATTTCCATGGACACAATTTGTGACGGTGGGATGTTGCAGTTAGTCTCATTAGGGGACCAGATCAACACTGGTTTATTACTAGATTCTGGTAAAATTTTGCAAACATAAACTCTTTTCCATGACGAACTTTGTGCCCATTGATTACTTTGTTGTCCTGTGTTTTTCTGTGTTATGCATGTGTTGCTTGTATCTCGTCCATTTTTGGGTATAGCATATGTCTATGTTCAATAAGATTGCTCTACAGGTATTTTCAACAGATTTTGGAGTGGACTAAGTGGTATTCTGTGTATGTGTGTGTGTGGGGGGGGGGGGGGGGTTAACGATGAGAGCTACCTCCTCATGAATTTACTGAAGTGACATGTGATGGTTGCCAATCATACTGTGATTACAGTCAATGCAATCCTGAACTGAGATCGATGAAAATTGAAAATCTTGAATTATTCAGTCTATGGATTCCCTCAATCTGCTAACTACGGTGGCATACTTCTTCATTGTATTTAAGACCACTCCTGTATATGGGAAGAATTGGTGATTGGGGGGGGGGGGGGGGAGAGTGATGAGGTGGGATGGGGAGGGGGATAGGCGGGGATAGCTTATTTTCTCTGCACCCGAACTTTTAAAGACAAGAGGATACCAGGACAGAGCTGGTGGTTTCTGATAGTCTTGACGTGGGTGGCTGGAGTGAGCCCCAGATGGGTACTACAGGTCCAGGGCGGCACTGCACGTGATACACGCCAGGCCCTGTCTAGACTCATGAAAGGGCAGCGTTGGATCTGTCTATTTCACATCTCTGCAAAATTGTTTCATACACAGAGATTTCCTGATGAATTCACGTGGGAGAAAAGACATGAGGTGTGGGTTTCTGTGTGTGTGCGTGCGTGCGTGCGTGCGTGCGTGCGTGTGAGTGTGTGCGTGCGTGCGTGCGTGTGAGTGTGCGTGTGTGTGTGTGTGTGTGTGTGTGTGTGTGTGTGTGTGTGTGTGTGTGTATGTGTGCGTGTGTGTGTGTGTGGTTGCGTGCAGAAAAGGTGGTGCTTGGTTTCCTGTTTTTGTCGTCAAATTTTATTTGATTGGTCACATTCTTTATGGATCTGACGAGT
>CM065722.1:45480991-45528491 GCA_033310375.1 Conus canariensis | reverse complement strand
TAACTGATATGAGTTGGACTGGATTGCGTCGCATTTCACACTGCTGTACTTCTGTGAGCTGGTGTATAGTGGACAAGACTGCATTGTACTGTTTACTGTTTATACTTGAGTGGACTAAAGCTGGGACTAAAACTCCTACACAATGTTGAATGAGTGAAGTGGACTCGACTGCCTTATTTTGCACAGTACTGGACAGGTGAAAATGGATGGACCGCATTGTACTGCGAAGAACTAGACTTAAGTGACTTGGTGGTAAGTGAGCCAGACAGCATGGGACTGCAATGTATCAGTACGTAGCAGGTTTTGATTAGAAGGCATCTAAAACTAGACGGACGAGAGGTCAACCGCTGCATGAAAAGCAGAGAACATCCATCCCCACCCCCCACCCCCCCCCCCCCCACACACACACACACACAACACACACGCGCGCGCGCGTCATCATCATCAATCATCATCATCCATCAACACCAACAACAACACCAGCAACACCATTATCATTATTACCACGAATATAATCATCCCCACACACGCACCAACACATACACTGTTTTGCTGTTGTTTGCCAATCGAGTCGACGAGAACCACTTCAGACACGTTGGGCTTGAGGACACGGGGCGGAGTGGGGGGGGGGGGGGGGATTTGTGAATACGCAGGTGGCTGGTCAAGCTGATGTGTGAACGGAATGTGTAATGACATCTTGGACAGGCAATGTGGGATATCTGCTCCTGCTTGCTGGCGAGGGCTTTCCTTGCCTGTCTGTTGTGTTGCACTTCAGCCATCCTCCTTTCTTCACATGAATTGGCATCTCTGTGGATAGAGAAGCGCCATCTAGCTCGATCCATAGCACTATGTTGTCAGGTTGATATTGTGCGCTTTCAGGGATGTTTTGAGAGTATCTTTGAAGCGTTTCTTCTGACCTCCATGGGAACGCACTCCTTGTTGCAGCTCACCGTAGAAGAGTCTCTTGGGTAGCCGGTGGTCTGACATG
Organism: Conus canariensis; assembly: GCA_033310375.1. Lineage (NCBI taxonomy): Eukaryota > Metazoa > Mollusca > Gastropoda > Neogastropoda > Conidae > Conus > Conus canariensis. Next base: position 45,527,503 of record CM065722.1, on the reverse strand, counting down.
CGAGCTGCATGACCTGTCCACCGAACCTGAGACAGCATCAGGATGGTGTGGACGCCTTGGCATGTCTGCGTGGTCGAGCACCTCTGTATGTGGGATTTTGTCCTGCCATTTTTGGTTTAACAATCTTCTGAGGCAGGTTGTGTGGAAGTGGTTCAGCTTCTTGGCATGCCGTTAGTACACTGTGCACGTTGCACATGCGTAGAGGAGTGTAGGAAGAAGAACTGTTCTGTACACCTTCAGCTTGATCTCTAGACTGATGCATCTTCAACTCCAAATACTGGTGTATAGTTTGCCAAAGGTTAAACATGCTTTTGCAATTCTGATGCTCACTTCATCGTTGATGGTGACGTTCTGGGACAGTGTACTGCCAAGATAGATGAATGTATTCACCACAACGAGACTGACATCATTGACTTGGATGTTAGGCTCATCGTAGGTCTGTCTGGCGCCAGTTGATGCAGAACTTCCGTTTTCTTTGTATTTATGGTGAGACCGCAGCTGGCGCAGGCTACGGAAAACTTGATGCCGGATTGCATGTCGGTTTCTGAGCCAGTATTGAGAGCGCGGTCATCAGCAAACAGAAAGTCCCTGATGATGTCTATCATAACCTTAGATTTTGCCTGGAGCCTTTTGAGGTTAACAACAGTTCCATCTGTTCTGAATCTGATGTCGATGCCTACGTCTCTTCTCTGATGGTGTCAGTCAGCATTGTGAGAATATGATGCTGAACAGAGTGGGTGCCACAACATAGCGCTGCTTTAAGCCTTGGCCTGTGGTGAATGGGGATGGATGATGATGATGATGATGATGAGTGATGATGATGATGATGATGATGATGATGATGATGATGATGATGATAGAAGCGACTCGTGCAGTGACTTTGTTTAAAGTAAATAGGAGCTGCGCAATTCGTCGACTGCATTCTCTCGTCCAAAACCATCTGAGTCCAGCAGCAAGACAGGATCAAGACGGCTGCAAACGGAGTTTGATGCAGTGAATGACCATGATGTCTTTTGTGTCTCACCATGCTCTATGCACTCCATAATGCATTGCTGGGAGTCGCCTTTCTCACGCACACACACAATTCCAGTTTCAGAGTTAATATGGAGGTCACGCATCTACTGGGTGTCATCCGTGACACATTCGTTTCTATTCTGTTTATTCATTTATTCATTTGTTTGTTTGTTTACTTACTTACTTACTTACTTACTTACTTACTTACTTACTTACTTACTTACTTACTTACTTACTTTGTTATCTATCTGTTTATTTATTCTTCATTCATTTATTGATTTATTCATTTCATTGTTTTCATTATTCATTTTTTTCTATCTACTTTTGATTCATATATTCATGTGTTTGTTTGTATTCATTGATCTCTTTGTTAACATTCTATGTATTCATTCATACATCCATTTGCTATTTGTTAATTCACGTTTGTGCTACGCAAAAGTTTACAACACGAAGCATATCTGTGGGAGCAGGGGTGGGGAGGAGATGGGGCAAAAAGCTAGGAGCGAGGTGAAGGTGACCAATACAATAGAAATATTTTGTCTCTTTGTTTGTTTTGCTTGTTAGTTTCTTTCTTTCTTTCTTTGTTTTTTGTTTTGTTGTTGTTTTTTGTCTGGGTTTAACACGAGCTGTTTAGTTTCAATTAATCAGAAACCAGACAAACGCATGATGCCCATTCAGGGCTGTTAATATATGCTGACAACCAGATCTGAAGTAACACTGGCTAACGGAATACGCAATGCAATAAGTATCCAATTATTGTCCAGGCCCTTCCTTTCTGCACAGTATCAGTCCTTTACACATTTTTTTTTCTTTTCCTTTGATTTTCTTTTGAAACCAACATTAAAAAAACGGCAGTACTTTGCTATCTATCTGTTTGTCTGTGTTATCTGGCATGCCTGTAGCCACTGTTACCCTCCAACCACCCGATAGTGAATCGATCGGTTGATTTCGCTTGTCCTTTGGATCTGTGTCAGTTCACGTCGACTTCCGTCAGAGGACGACAGCGAAATGACCACGGGCCCACTGGTTTGTTTCCCTGATGGTGCCCTTAAGTCAGTGTATGAAAGCAAAGACAGAGGCAGAGTTAAACAGGTATTGGTAACACCATTAAACTGCAACTATCAGAAGGAAAAGAACGGTGACTAGATCACCAGAAACGTGTTCAAAAATGAATTCTTTTCGCGCTTTTTCCATTAAAAAAAGAGGATTATCTTAAAAGTTTACTTGACTGTTGATGCAGTTTCCTTTGCTTATTATCTTTTCTTTGTTACGTAAGGGTACTGCATATGGAATACTGCACGTTTCTCGAATATAGCTCTTCTGTTACTGAAAAAAAAAAAATGTTTAGAGCAGGAAACAAAAGTGCAGAATAGTATATTAGTTTGTTTGATACGCACAAGTGGTGGCTTTCTTCTTGGAAAATTTTGTTTGATAAAAAGAAATGACGATGTCCATACCCTCAGAGATTATAAATAAGTAATTTACAACGCGTTGATGAAGTTCATCACTATTTCTTCAGCCACATCCTAAACATACAAGTACTGAGCACAGTGCACTTTCTTTCATGCTACGGTTTTTCTTTTTATGTCATCAAGTGAGTAAATGTGTGTGTGCGTGTGTGTGTGCACGCGCTTGCACGCCTGCATGCATGCGTGCGTTTATGCGCGTTTACCTGTGTGCATTTGTATGTGCGAGTATGTTGTTGAGGTGGGGAGGGAGCTGAGGGGGGAACTACAGAGAGGGGCGTACAGATGTCTTCACCTGTATGACTGTGTGATGGGGGAAGCAGGGGCGGAGGGCCAGGACGGGAGTGGGGGGGGGAGGACGATTAATGGGGAAAAAGAGAGGATGTGTATGGTGGCTAGTCTATGTGAGTTTTGTCTTCATATATTCAGAGTGTACTCAATATTTTAAAGAACGTTGAGTTATCAAAAGCATTATCGAAATGACTCATCGTATTCAGAAGCAGCAGCGGCAGCAGCAACAGCAGCAGCAACAGTAGTAGCAGCAGCAGCATCAGTAGTAGCAGTATGTCAATACTGCAGGTGACATTGATTTATGATCTATATACCTTCACGAACAACCGCGTGGTTTGTCTTCCAATCTTTTAACTGCATAGAACTTGAGAAACAAATATATAAAATGTCATTTCGTGTTATGGGCAAACGGCGGTTTTATCATGGGACCAAGAGTAACCTTTCTTGTTTATTATGTATTGCTTTTACTTGTTCCTTTCTCAGTTTCCTTTTTAAGTTTTGGTTCTCTCTCTCTCTCTCTCTCTCTCTCTCTCTCTCTCTCTCTCTCTCTCTCGGGTCGCGTGCGTTACTGCCTCTGTGTGCGTGCGTGTGTCTGTGTGTGTGTGTGTGTGTGTGTGTGTGTGTGTGTGTGTGTGTGTGGAGGTACACACATTGGAAATACAGAAATCTTGCCACAAGATCCATCTGAGACCCAAAGCCTGCTAATGACTTTGATAGCATATGTTAGTGGACATTTCTGTCCTACTCGACAGCAAGAAACAGAAAATTGATCGGAATTCAACCTTTCAGAATATGATTCTCTCATGCTTTTTTTTCTCATGCTTTCTTGAATGTTCACAATGCAGCATAGGACAATATCTCTCGAACAAGTTGTGTGACAGCTGGAACAATAAGTTTTCCAAACGTGTTGGTAATTACTATCCATCCATTAGTTTCCAGCGGGAAGATGCTACAATCCGCGCTATCCTCTACCGAGAGATTGTTAACGGTCATCGTGTAAAATTTTTGAAGCGACACTATGTTCAGACACAGGAACGTTTGAAAATTCAGCACAGCAAGGTGTGATAGCGGGAAGACAGTTTAAAATCTGTTACGTCAATTGACAACAGGAAATTTTTGAAAACGAGTTGGTATGTTGGGGACCTATTCTGTGACTTTCTTCCCCTTGGGAATTCTGTGATTTTTCTTGTGTGACTTTCTTTTCTTGGGCAATTATGTGACGTTTTCCCGTAACTGTCCCTCTGGATGATTGTATATATTTTTGTTGTTGTTGTTGTTTTGTTGTCTGTCACTTTTTTTTTTACTATGCCTTTCTTACATTTGCCCCGTGGACGTTGGATCAATTCATGTTTTTAGCCCAGCCAACCCAAGATAGCAATATCAGGGTGTCACCTCGTTCGTACCGAGTCGGTAGATGAGATCAAAACAGTTATAATTGAACACCAACGACTGACTCAGCAGCAGTGCAGCGTCTCCTTCGGTAGGTTGCTTCATGGCGACCCGATGCTGATTGTTCTATGTAAACGCCCAATGTTTTAGCCACGGGAGGACGAACCCGGTGTTGATGTGTATGGAAGAGTCACCATGAACGAAGTGGGAAGGGGGGGGGGGAGCAGGGGTGTTAGGGGAGGGGGGGGGGGAACAAAATGAGACGGAATTAAAAGAGAAAAAGAAGTGCAGAAACAAGGTGGGAATACTTCGCCGACAGCGAATCTTTCCTGTAGCCTGGAATTCATAAATCAATGTTAAGTAATATCACACTTATCACGGACTCCAAATGTGCGCGCGTCTGAACCCACCACGTTGGGGTTTAGCCAAGGCAAAGATATTGTAGATGCGACACTTTTGCATCTGGAGCAGACCTGCTCGCGCGTGGACTTTGAAGGTCAAATGAATCCCGCCCCACATTTCATCATTAGGTATTGACACCTGAAATCATTATTTCGTAAGAATTCCACATTCTGTAAACTTATTACTGATATTGCGACTTCCGATTTGCAGGGAATTTAAAATATTTACACAAATCATTACCCAATTTTTTGGTCTTGATTCCTGTTGTGGATTGGTCGCTCAACAAGTGAACATTGCAATCATAGAGGTGGACGGTTATGGAGAACTGGGTCTCCCCACTCTTTTCCTCCTGTCCTTTCCCAGTCCACACAACCACCTCCATCATCCTCCTACTCGCTAACTCGCATCGGTTGACATGTGAATAGTCCGCATGTAGCGGGGGGGGGGGGGGGGGGGGGGGGGGAGGGGGGAGGGCCAATACGAAAGTGCGAACTTCTGTGATTTTTAGAGTGAGTGTATGTCGCATAGCACGAGCCCCAAAGCACGAAATCTTATTAAAAAGGAGAATGTTCAGACTTTCTGCTTTTTAATCCGAAAGTACCCGTGTGTGCACGCACGTACTGATTTGAAAGCGAACTGCATGTTGTGTGTTATACTGGAGTCCTTTCACACATAAAGGTTCCTATCCGTCGAATATCAAGGACGGAGAAAATGCTGAGAACGCTCTAAGACGACAAGGAAACATAAAACGCCATTAGATGTCAGTCAGTTTCAACATTTAAAGAGGAGAAAGCTCTTGCAGACGAAGGGGTTCGAAGGGAAATCTCTCCACGTCCGAGAACTTTACAAGATAAAAGAGTCAGATGATTCACTTGAAACGGACATGTTTTACTGAAAAAAAACATGTTCATACTTTAGATAATGAAAGTTCACGCCTTCTTCTTCTGCTTCTGCTTCCATATTACACGTACTTTGAAGCTCGTGTTGTTGTTGGGTTTATTTTTTTAGTTACGTGCGCTTTGAACAGTTTTCCTGTTTGACCTTATGACGTTAAAGACAACATTCATCTTAGTCATATCGAAGACGAAGTAGACTTTTAACGGGGTGAAAAACTGAGTTAGACACTAGATTGTTTAAGCTTTGCCTTTGTTGTTCATCTCTGCCTCTTACACACACACACACACACACACACACACACACACCACGCCGCGCGCGCGCGCGCGCGCGGCGCGCATCCACACACACACACACACACACACACACACACACAAAACTATATATATATATATTGTGTGTGTGTGTGTGTGTGTGTGTGTGTGTGTGTGTGTGTGAAGCTGTATGATTCGCCGAATTCTGTTAACTTTCTTGCGATTCGTCGGAAAAGCTGACGTTGAGTTGTTTACTCGGAACATCAGTTTTTGCTGACTGTTGTTGCACGGGTTGCGGTGGGTTGCACGTACGGAAGTACAGCCCTGAAATAATCCCGTGCTGAGCTCAAACAACGTCGTCAGTAATGTACGCACGCTGTCGAGGGGAGGCCGTCTTCACATTCGTCTCTCATTGAATCTTTCTCTGAACTGAGATGTCGAGGGGTGTTGTCCTTCTCTCTGCTGCTTTTGTGTGGCAAACGAAGGTAAGAAACAGCCGTGCACTTGGTGGAAACAGCAGTTTAGACTGGCTTAACTGACTCCATGCAGACCCACCTCTCTCAGTTCCTATGCATTGAAGTGTATATTAAGGGAAGAATTAGTTCAGATATCTATCAGCGAGATAAACTGAATTCCTGTTGACCATCTTCGTCAGCTTGATAGCAGTGCAATAATGGAAATGATTGTTCAGTTTGTTAATAAGTAACCTTTTCACCTTGTTAGGTTTTTTTTTCTTCTTAAAAATATATCCTGATGTACCCATATCTGTGACTGATGTTGATGCAAGTTTCTTGTGTGATATCTGTTAAGACTTAATTGAAATATATATATGATTTAACGAAGCGAATGCAAAGAGCGATAGGCCTAGTTTGGTCAGACCGAGTTTCGGATTTATCGAAAACCCAAAGAAAAGAGTTCGTTGGCTATTTGGCAGTATGTATTTATCATTAAACCTTTCGCGCATAACATTTTGTTTCATGTGTTCTTTCTCCAAAGTGATCTTATTTGAAACAAAAATCCATGGAAATTTAAGGGTTTTTTTTTTTACATTTCTCCGACAGCCCCCCCGCCCCTCCCCACCAAAAAAAAAAATAGCGAAGTCTGCCAGGTAAACCCACTTAGTATTTAGGAGTAAGGGTTAGGTTTTATTCTCACTATCTAGGTCTTTCACTTTCTATCCACAATTCTTTTTCCTCACTCTGCAATCCTCAAAAGTTTTACAGTGGCAGAAAAATCATGATGATTGAGGCCATTTAACTGGATGATGATGATGATGATGATGATGATGATCCACAGCGAACGAAATTGGTTTTCCCGGGACTGAGTAAGGGCCCCTTTAGAACAGCAACGTCAGCAAATCAAGTTAGCCACCTTCTGTAAGTTCCACCACGGGGACCTCAAAATGGACTCTGCGCACACCCCTCTGCGTTACACCCACCAGTACAACACAAACTCCCATGAGCTGCAGTACCAAACAGAATCCTACTATAGGAACTACAGAAAGAACAGTTTCTTTCCGCGCTCTGGGAGAGAATGGAACAACCTTCCAACTAAGGCAGTGGCATCAGCCTCGCTGGAGGACTTCAAATCCTGGATTTAACCTCCTCCCCTCCCCACTCCCCTTCCGTCTCCTATCTCCTCCCCCTCCCCCACCCCCCCCCCCCCCCCCCCCCCACTACCCCCCCCCCTACGCCCCCCCCCCCCCCTCCACTCTCCCTAGAGGCCTGAAAAATAGTGGGTGGCCCCAGACCCCCTTTTTCCTATCCCAACCCACTATAAGCTGATGATCCAGGCAGCATTTCAACTAACTTAAATTCGGAAACCCCCTTTTGTAGTGTCAGAATCTTCAGCTTGATGAAAGTGGACACTCAACGGAAGAAGAAGAATTATCACAAATCGGTATTTCTACTCGGGATTCCGGTTCCGTGTTCGGAAGTAAACTGTTTAAAAATGGTTTCGACAAGTGGTGTTATATCATGAGGTTGCCTAATGCTCCTAAAAACAGAACGTCATTTTCAAAACCTACCTCCCTCCCCTTACTGCTTCCTAAATGTGACATAACTGGTGGGTACAAAATTTGAAAATTTGTGTTGCAACATTACATGAGTGTGTACCTGTAACATTTGTTTGACGAATCTGAATTCCTCTACAATTTTTCAATGCACTTAAATCTATCATATAAGGTGCGTTCTGTGTATCCGTCTCCGTCCGTCCGTCTGTTAAGAGCAGTCAGATGCTGTGTCTTTGTAGTTGGTCATGCAAATCCACAGTTTCCATCTGATCTTCACCGAAATCGGCATGGACACTTCACTGGCATTCTGGCACCATACACAGCGAGTCACCTTTTGTGCTAGAAAGTCGCATTTCAATGTAACTGCAAGGCGAGGCGACGCGATAACGCGATGCCTCGCTATTGGCCAGATACCGTGCTTTCTGTCAGCCGCAATGGCTCTGTTTCCAAACTGTTGCACTCCAAATCCCCGGTGAGTTCAGTCACTCCCCACCCTCCCTCCACTCTTTTTTCAAAGAAATTCCGAAGCCAAAAGTGGAAGTGTGGTGGGGGGGGGAGGGGGGGGCGGAAGGGAAGGGCGAAGGAAGAAGGGTAGGGAGTGACCACTACTTTAACATGAGAGGGGGATTTTTTTTTTAATTAGGTTTCAAAAACGGGCAGATTTAGTCTGCACAGTTGTGCTATCCACAGTTCACTATCGCGATGCTTTTTTTTTTTTTTCATCCATAAGAACGATGTCGCTTATATCGGATTCCGTTTCATGTTGTCTTTATATGTTTGCTTGCTGTCTTGAATGCGGGTCTTTAAAAACAAGATCAAAATAAAGATAATCGTCTTCTCCAATGTTCCAATATGAATATTTTCCCTTTTGTACACTTCGAATCTTTAAACGTTTTCGCATACTACATCTCAAGACATGTCTCAGTTTATAGTAGTAGTGGGGATTTAATTGAAGAAATGGATTACCTTCAACGAATTTTTCTGTGGAAAACCTCAGTGTTTATCTCGGGGATTATTTTTAGTTCTCAGAGTCGCCCTCTTGTGTCCCTTGAGGGTGGGACTTTGTTTTAGGTGGGCTTTCTTTTTCTCTGTTTTTTCTGCCTACCCATGGTTCTTTCACCTGCATTTCTCTTTCAACATTCTCCTTATTAATCTGCAGTTTTCTGTTTTGTCAATCTTCTGCCTTTATGGATTCATCCTATTTCCTTTTTTCACAAGTCTTCTGTAGCACTTTCTCTGTTTTCTCTGTGACCTCTTGGTCCACCGTGTTGACCGTGCGGTGCGACCCGTGTCGGGGGAGAATGGTGTCCTGGTGGTTGAGAGGGACCCGGAGTAGGATCCGCGCCCCTCAACACGCCACTTTGGCCCGGACTTCCCCTAGACGGGGGGCAGCATGGGCCCCAATGCTGTCAACCGGTCGCCTCCACAGTGTGGGCATGGCATGGGTCAAACCGCGTGCCACGTTGCTTGCACTGGAAGCCAGGTGAGTGGCCTCCTGTCCATTCTCGGCAGTTGGTCATGAGCCTGGTTGATGGGGTGGAGCGCGTGCCACGCGGTGTATACCTTCGCTATAACCCTGGTGTTTCCCTTTGCTAGAGGATCGCTTAGGGGCATCGCCCTTGTGGGCACTCGATGGCGGGTGGGGAGTAGGGGAGGTGAAGTTTTTTCCTTTCAATATGACCACTCAACAACTACCCCCAAACAAAAAGAAGAAACGATGATGGACATGGCACGCTTATGGACGAGATTATGAGTAGAGATTCAGATTCAGATAACGAGATAAGAGAAGTGGCAAAGAGAAAGGGTATCCAAAACACATGGCCAAGCTTCCTTTTAGTGGAAGCAAAAGATCCGAAAGAATCCATTGCTCGGATTTCTCCGTTGTCTTGTCTTTCCATGAATTACTATCTGAAACTGAGGGCTAATCCAGAAAACCCTGCCTATGATATTGTCATGAACCCGCCTTTTAGAGCCAAATATGACTTAAAGCCAAATGAGATTCCTCCACTGGGTATTCGTATTTTGCCCCACTTCGGGGCAGCTGGCATTGACCTTGATGCTGTTGATGACGGTCCATTACAGACTGATGTACCTCCCTGGAAAGTCGCCAATCCAGAGATTTATATTTAACTCAATTTCGAAAGGGTCACCTCGAGTGCTGCATATAAACTTTATCTTGGGCAATGTGAACTTTATAAAGATTTTATTAAGATTTTTAAAGATGGTTCTAAAAAAGGTGAGAGGGCTGCAGCTGCCCTTGTGTGTAACAATTTTCAGGAGCCTACTTTAAGATTGCGGGATTGGTCGTCTGTTTATACTGCTGAACTGAAGGCTTTAAATCTGGCCCTCAGTGCGGTGTCCAGGTCAGATCAGAACTATTTCCTTACTTTATCAGATTCATTGTCGGCACTGTCGGCTTTATCGACAAGAGAAGTTTCACATCCAGTTTTGGCTGATTTTCATGATCTTCATACTCAGCTTGTCTCTTCAGGAAAGCATATAGTTTTCTTGTGGGTCCCCAGCCACATGGGAATCTATGGTAACTCAGTGGTGGACAAAGCAGCCAAACAAGCTCTCGGTGCAAGTCTTTCCAGGAGGCCTGTGCAGTTCGTTCCTCACTCAGATCTACGTCATAAATCTAGTTTGTATTGTCGTGAACTGTGGCAGAGTGAATGGTCTAATCAAATTCATAATAAATTGTTTAAAATTTGCCCAGATTTAACCAATCCTTTCCCATCGGTGGTACGTAACCGTAAAGAGGAATCGGTTTTGTCACGGTTACGTATTGGGCACAGCTTATTCCGCACAGTTGGATATTCAGAAGGGAAGACCCCCCATGGTGTGTTGCATGTGACAGCTTGTTCAGTGTTAATCATTTTTTGACAATGTGCTGATTTGATGTGTATCAGAGAGTTCTTCTCCACCAGTAATATATCAGTTCTTTTTCGTTTGATTTCAGTAGATCTTATTTTTTCTTTTTTGAAAGAGGTAAACTTATTTTATAAATTATAGTGTTTTAATAATGTATTTAGGTGTCGTTGGAGTTGAACAGATAATTGTGCTTTTGTCGTCATAAATTTTAAGCGATGTGTCAATACTAGTGTGGGTATTTGTATCTAGAGACTCAGCAGATATGATAGCTGAGGTCCTGATTTGGCTCCTAGTAGTCCGCTGGACCCTATAAACACCAACTATCCCGGGGATTCTTCGAAAAGAAGTTGAACTATATCCTCAAACTTTCAAAAGTTATTACATGTTAGGGCGTGTATTTCAAGTCTATATACAATCCTCCTCATAGAATGGGATCATATGATTCAAGTCCATATACAGTTCTACAGTGTGGGGGGTGTAATTCAAACCTGTAGAACAATATTACAGAACAATAGGGGCATGTAATTCAGGCCTATATACAAGATTTATTGCATCAAGGGCATGTGCGATTGAAGCTTATGTCTATCTTTATCGCGGCATGGGGACGTGTATTGCAAGTTGGTCAACAGAGAGAGGGAGAGAGAGAGACGCACGCATACATAGAGAGAGCGCTTGCGCGCACACACGCGCGCGCGCACACACACACACACACACACACACACACACACACACACATCCTTGTATACACTGCTGAAGACGTGCACGTTCTGACACAAAACTTTGCATGCGCACACACACACTATCACAAAAAGCACACATGATTATAGCACCAGGGCATACATTTCAACCCTATGTACAATCTTTATTACAGCAGGGGCCCTGTAATTCAAACATATATACAATATTACATTTTGGGGCTTCATTCAAGCCTTTACACAATCTTTATCACAGCACTGGGGAGTGTCATCAAGCCTGTATACAATATAACAACTTGAGGCGTGAAATTCAAACATTTATAGCCCAATAGACACAAATAAAACAAAACAAAACAAAAAACAAGGAAGAGATTCTTCACAGTATTTCAACAGACTATGTATGTATGCTTCAATTCTCTCTTTGGTGCCCGTAGCTTTCCAATTCCTTTAAATTTCAGATCGGTTTTCACGCCGTCAGCAATTTCCAGTAGCCGGATGTTCCTCTCCCTGGCGCTGCCAAAGCCGACGAGTCTGCCCACCTCCAGAATACACAGGCTGTATAGCGAACGTGGCTGTGACGCAGCGTCCGCGAGGAACAACCTGATGTCTCTGGCAGCGTCCACATCAGGGAAAGACCGGAAACCTGCACGGGCTGGCGGTTGATGCTGACCACCCTCACCTGTGCCATCGGCCTCTGGTCTTTCTGCCTGCGTGGTATGGCGAGCCATCTGGAAGAGTTGACGGTTAGTGGTTGCTCCGGCGGTGAACAGTAAATGAACAACGTCCGGCTGCTTAAACTGGACTGCCAGGCTGATCAGAGTGGGACGACTCCCGCGCCCGGTGTTGTCGGGCTGACGGGGCATCGTCAACAGACCCGCTTCAAAGGCTAAGGCCAGGTATCTGTTGTAGTCCAGGGCCTTGCCTGGGAATCTTTCAGTGATCAGCCTGGACAGACAGGTCTGCCTGACAATATTCACAACACTCCCGCTTGGAAAGCCTGCCCGGTCATACCCCCCCACAATAGACCGGCACTGTCGGATGACATCGTTCTCGCTGTATATCAACAGCTTGTACTGGGGCACCAGTCCTCGTGAGGTCGCACTGTTCATAATGTCCCTCAGCAAAGATTCGGGAAGCGTTGAGCAGTTCTTCAGCAGCACGTCAAATACAGCCTGAGCTTCATCACTCAGACGATTCCTGGCGAACCACCGAAGAACTTCTGGAGGAGAGCGCTGAAAGCGGGCAACCAGTTTACCAAGGCGCGACCACCTGTTTTGGACCGCCAGGTACATGAACAGGCCACTCCAGAACCTGTCGGGCAAACTGAGTGCATGTGTCGAGGCCTCTGAGTGCAGCACCAAGTCGACTCTGCTACAACCCGCTGCTACCGGGATGGGAGGGTCGCGGGGGCGGCGGAACAGGCAGGCATTGAAAAGACGGTACACTTTGGCCCGAGATGCTGATGGCAGGTGATGCATTAAAGTGGACATGCTGATCAGTATGGGAGAGTCTCCGCTCAGTGCCACTGACAGCATGCCTTCCACCACTTCCACTGCCTCCATCATCCCCTGGTCACGAGCGGCCATCTTTGACGACTTGCACACTGAAATGAGTCAAACTGGTTTTAGAAAGATAACGTCCATTAAAAATATGCACTGTTTCATGTTTACAAATATCTTCTGCATAAAAGAAGGGGTTACGGATTATGATAGTTATTGATACGATCCTATTGAGTCATGAGTTAAGAATTTATCAGAATGCATCGTTTATGGTTCGTTGTTGTACCATTACTATTCAGGTAAAGGGAATTTTTACTTTTTACAATAACGACGGCAACAAATTAAAGAAAAAGTTAACTACAAAAAAGATGGAAAACTACAGTTTGTGTGTGTAATGAACTTTTTTTTACCTGCTAGGTGTGAACTGAAATCTGTACAACAATCATGTCAGCACATATGCACGTTACAGAAGAGTACGGAAGACAATATGGAACATAAAAACGAGAAGCGCACATCTGGAGAAAAACAAATAAAAGGGGTACTGTTCAAGTGAGCAGCCCCTTTCATAGGTTTTCAGTCAAATTAAAAATTTCTATACCAATGTTTAATCATATTTGTATATAACTATCTAGTTACTTTAATAGGTGCACGCAGTATAATTATTAAATACTGGTAACTTTCCTTTTTCCTGTGATTCCGTGGAAAGGCTTTCTTTTAAAAATGAAATTCTGTTTACTGTCGTCTTCCACTTAACCCATTTACCTGAATGTAAAAGAGGGAAAAGGAAAAAAATGTATAGAGAAGTGGTATAGTGTCAGCACACACGCGCAGACACACACACGCACGCACACGCACACACACACACACACACACATATATATATATATATATATATATATATATATATATATATCTGACATGTTTATATATATATATATATATATATATATGACATGTCAGTTGACTTCAACGCGGTGACAGCCCTAATATGGCCCTTTGCGGTCAGCTGGGTTATGAGCAACATCATTATCTTACCTTACCTCCCCTATCTTTACCAACTTGTGGCTTTGTTCGGTGCCCAGTCTGCGATAGGCGCGAAAAGTTGTCAGAAGACGCCTAATGGCGTTTGGCGACCGTCACACTGGACTCCCTTCGCCTTTGCCCCCCCCCCCCCCCCCTCCATCCCCCATGCTCCCTCGTGTCCCCCACCCCCACCCCCACCCCCTTCGCCTCCATCTCTTCCGCACCTCAAGTCAATTGGTTTCTCTTTTATCCTCACCTTCTTTCAATTTTCACCTCCGTTTTATGTTGGTTTCCCGATTATCAGTGTTCATAGAGAAAACAATGGCTCTGTTACCAAACCGTTACATTCTAGATCCCCGGTGAGTTCAGTCACTCCCCATCCTCCGTCCACTCTTTTGTCAAAGAAATTCCAAAGCCAAAAGTGGAAGGGGGGGGGGGAGGAAGGGCGAAGGAAGAAGGGTAGGGAGTGACCGTTACTTTAACATGAGAGGGGGAATTTTTTTTTTAATTAGGTTTCGAAAACGGGCAGATTTAGCCTGCACAGTTGCGCTATCCACAATTCACTGTCGTGATGCTTTTTCTTTCTTTTTTTTCATCCATGAGAACGATGTCGCTTATATCGGATTCCGTTTCATGTTGCCATTTTATACGTTTGCTTGCTGTCTTGAATGCGGATCTTTAAAAACAAGATCAAAATAAAGATAATCATCTTCTCCAATGTTCCAATATGAATATTTTCCCTTTTATACACTTTGAATCTTTAGACGTTTTCACATACATCTCAAGACATGTCTCAGTTTACAGTAGTAGCGGAGATTTAAGTCTTTCCTATCTGGGCGCAGTATGACGGTGCACAAATAAACTGCCTAGGACGAAGCGTGCTGACTGGGTAAGCAGCTCCGTTGAGGTCGGTACGAAAATGAACATACAGTTAAAATCGTAAATTAGCCCTCGAATCTGCTTATAGTTTATGGTATCCAAGCTCGGTTTATCATAGTAAAGTGGAGCACACGCAGGCTTTTGAGGACTTTCAAACTCGTAAAGTTGGGGGGGGGGGGGGGGGGGGGGGTATCCTTAAACAGGTCGGATCCTGAAAAGATTACATTCTGACGAAGAAACAAGGCAAACCGTTTATAGCATAGTTCTTCAGCAATCGATGTCCCTATGGCGGATACAAGACCGTGCTGGGGTCGCCCTACCGGTCCATTTGAATTTTTCGACCTTTTTTTTTATCATAAGTTAATAAAAATAAAAATATATCAGAAGTGTAACATAATAAAAGCGTTTGTATAGTAAAAGTATTATGGGCATACAGACACTGTGTATAATTTTTCGCCATCTAGTCCGCAGATAACGACAAAACAGCTGCCATATTGTAAATTGTGACAGTAGTAAAATATAAAAAGTTTCCAAAACAAAAACAGGATAGTCGAAAATAACGAAAGGCGAAATGTTATCTTAAAGAGTCAATAGAGAGTAACAGAAGAAAAAGTGTTAAAAAAAAAAAAAACTTCCAGAAGGCTGGGCAGATAATCGGTTCGCATAAACACGTAAAATGAGCATTGCTTTCAGTGGATTTATGCTCGTTTCTGGCGAACGTTAAGACCACTGCCAGTTCGAATGCGACTCTAGGTCCGTTTTATCATAAATTTTCCATAGAAATGACCCAAAAGACACGAACAAAACGAAACAAAACAAAAAAGGAAGAGATTACTCACCGTATTTCAACAGCGACTATGTATGTATGTATGAAAATATAAAGGTAAAGAAAAAAGGTACCTTTCAGAGAACGCTTCAACGTTTCGTGCTGTAAGCACTTGGTCACGAAGTGAAGTGTTGAGGTTGTAGGGGAAGCTGGCAGGTTTCTTATGACCACAGTTCAGCCAAAAAGGAAGGGGAGGGGGTGGGGAAAAGGTGAACTGTGTTAATATGGTCAACAAAAGGGTGGGGCAAAGAGGGGGTGGGGAAAGGTGGGAGGGAGAGGACCATCTGGGTGGTGGTTTACAGAGAAAGGGGACGGAGTGGTGGTAAGGAAAACATGGTATAGAACATTGGGGGGGGGGGGGGGGTGGAAGCAGGAGGGGGGTAGGGGGGGATTTTGCAGCTTGAGAAACAAGTTTATTCCCTGACACTGAGTCCATAAGGACTCAAAGTGCCAAGGCGTTGTATTAGCTGACTTTCCATGAATTTGCAGTATTGGCCCCCTTTTTGTCCATTGCGCCAGAGCGCTGCCACTCTGATGTGCGACAGGTTATGGTGTTCAGGAAAGTGGTTTGCCACTGGTGTATCTTTACCTGTCAGAATGTTGTCCCTGTGTTCTTTGAAGCGATCATTGAGTGATCTGTATGTTTCTCCTACATACATCATGGCACACAAGGTGCAGGTCAGGACATAGACAACATTTTGAGTTTGACACGTGAAATGGGATTTCACCTGAAACTTATCTGATGGGCCTTGGATAGTTGTTGGTACAGCAGTCAACATGTCTTCATACTATGTATGTATGCTTCAATTATCTCTCTTTGGTGCCAGTAACAGTCCAATTCCTTTAAATTTCAACTCTGCTTTCACGCCATCAGCAATTTCCAGTCGCCGGATGTTGCTCTCCCTGGCGCTGCCAAAGCCGAGTCTGCCCACCTCCAGAATACACAGGCTGTATAGCGAACGTGGCTGTGACGCAGCGTCCACGAGGAACAACCTAATGTCTCTGGCAGCGTCCACATCAGGGAAAGACCGGAAACCTGCACGGGCTGGCGGTTGATGCTGACTGCCCTCACCTGTGCCATCGGCCTCTGATCTTTCTGCCTGCGTGGTATGGCGAGCCATCTGGAAGAGTTGACGGTTGGTGGTTGCTCCGGCGGTGAACAGTAAATGAACGACGTCCGGCTGCTTAAACTGCCAGGCTCATGAGAGTGGGACGACTCCCGCACCCGGTGTTGTCAGGCTGACGGGGCATTCTCAACAGACCCGCTTCACAGGCTAAGGCCAGGCATCTGTTGTAATCCTGGGCCTTGCCTGGGAATCTTTCAGGGATCAGCCTGGACAGACAGGTCTGCCTGACAATGTTCACCAGACTCCCGCTTGGAAAGCCTGCCCGGTCATACCCCCCTACAATAGACCGGCACTGTCGGATGACGTTCTCGCTGTATATCAACAGCTTGTACTGGGGCACTAGTCCTCGTGAGCTCGCACTGTTCATAATATCCCTCAGCAAAGACTCGGGAAGCGTTGAGCAGTTCTTCAGCAGCACGTCAAATACAGCCTGAGCTTCATCGCTCAGACGATTCCTGGCGAACCACCGAAGAACTTCTGGAGGAGAGCGCTGAGAGTGGGCAACCAGTTTACCGAGGCGCGACCAACTGTTTTGGACCGCCAGGTACATGAACAGGCCGCTCCAGAACCTGTCGGGCAAACTGGGTGCAGGTGTCGAGGCCTCTGAGCGCAGCATCAAGTCGACTCTGCTACAACCCGCTGCTACCGGGATGGGAGGGTCGCTGGGGCGGTGGAACAGGCAGTCATCGAAAAGACGGTACACTTTGGCCCGAGATGCTGATGGCAGGTGATGCATTACAGTGGACATGCTGATCAGTATGGGAGAGTCTCCGCTCAATGCCACTGACAGCATGCCTTCCACCACTTCCACTGCCTCCATCATCCCCTGGTCACGAGTGGCCATCTTTGACGACTTGCACACTGAAATGAGTCGGAAACTGGTTTTAGAAAGGTGACGTCCATTAAAAACATGTACTGTTTCACGTTTACAAATATTTCTGCATAAAAGGCGTTATGGATTATATACTGTGCACAAAAAGAAACGCATATTTTTATTTCAGTCATTTCATGCGTCATTTAGCATTCAAAATATTACAACCACAGAAGAAATAAGACAATCTAATGTTATGTCTATTCATTATATCTGACTATTCACACTGGACAGAGTTCCCTGCTATACGGGGCATGTTTCTGTCAAAATTTTCCTTAATATTTTTAGCGAAAAAAATACGCGTTTCTGTTTGTGCACAGTATAGTTTTTAGTGATACGATCCTGTCTCATGAGCTAAGAATTTATCAGAATGCATCGTTTACGGTTCGTTGTACCATTACTATTCAGGTAAAGGGGATTTTTACTTTTTACAATAACGACGGCAATAAATCAAAGAAAAAATTATTAACTACAAAAAAGATGGAAAACTACAGTTTGTGTGTGTGTAATGAACTTTTTTTTTACCTGCTAGGTGTGAACTGAAATCTGTACAACAATCATGTCGGCACATATGCACGTTACAGAAGAGTACAGAAGACGATATGGAACATTAAAACGAGAAGCGCACATCTGGAGAAACAAATAAAAGGTGTACTGTTCAAGTGAGCAGCCCCTTTCATAGGTTTTCAGTCAAATTAAAAATTTCTATGCCAATGTTTAATCATATTTGTATATAACTATCTAGTTACTTTAATAGGTGCGTGCAGTGTAATTATTAAATACTGGTAACTTTCTTTCCGTTTTCCTGTGATTCTGTGGAAAGGCTTTCTGGCCGGATCTGATCGATCCAGAGATGAAGGGGGTGGATTCAGAATTCGACGGTAGGTCTCTAGATGCTGAAGAGTTTGAGTCTTTTTAAATGACGTTTAAATGAGATCCTGAATACTAAAATGCGGCAACCAGTCAAATGAAACAAAACAGTAGGGAGACAAAGGACATGAGGAGAAAAACAAAGGGAGTAGGGGGGATCGGAGCCAAGGTTCCACCCGCCCATCAATCTTTCTGCATTGTAAATGCATAATATGTAGGCTCAAAGGACAACGGTAAGAGATTACAAAACTGCACAGTTTATCGAACCGAATAAGTCGAGTTGAATAGTAAGGCAACAGTTTAAAAGCTGGTTCTGTAACAAATCTACTGATGTGCGACGTGCATTTCTTTCCTATCTGGGCGCAGTATGACGGTGCACAAATAAACTGCCTAGGACGAAGCGTGCCGACTGGGTAAGCAGCTCCGTTGAGGTCGGTACGAAAATGAACATACAGTTAAAATCGTAAATTAGCACTCGAATCTGCTTATAGTTTATGGTATCCAAGCTCGGTTTATCATAGTAAAGTGGACCACACGCGGGCTTTTGGGACTGTCAAACTCGTAAGGGGGGAGGGGGGGGGGGTATCCTTGAACAGATCGGATCCTGAAAAGATTGCATTCTGACGAAGAAACAAGGCAAACCGTTTATAGCATAGTTCTAAAGCAATCGATGTCCCTATGGCGGATACAAGACCGTGCTGGGATCGCCCCACCGTTCCATTTGAATTTTTCGACCTTTTTTTTTTTTTTTTTATCGTAACAAGTTAAAAAAAAAAAATCATGAGTGTAACATAACAAAGCGTTTGTATAGTAAAAGCATTACGAGGATACAGACCCTGTAGACTGGATAGCCGGTTTCCACCCAGGACAGTGTGTATAATTTTTCGCCATTTAGTCCGCAGATAACGACAAAACAGCTGGCATATTGTAATTTGTGACGGTAGTAAAATGTAGTTCCCAAAACAAAAAACGGGATAGTCGAAAATAAAAGGCAAAATGTTGTTTTAAAGAGTCGTAGAGAGTAACATGAAAAAAGTGTTAAAAAACAAAACTTCCAAATGGCTGGGCAGATAATCGGTTCGCATAAACACGTAAAATGAGCATTGCTTTCAGTGGATTTATGTCCGTTTCTGGCGAACGTTAAGACCTCCACTACCAGGTCGAATGCGACTCTAGGTCCGTTTTATCTTAAATTTTCCATAGAAATGACCCAAAAGACACAAACAAAACGAAACAAAACAAAAACAAAAAAGGAAGAGATTACTCACCGTATTTCAACAGAGACTATGTATGTGTGCTTCAGTTATCTCTCTTTGGTGCCAGTAGCTTTCCAATTCCTTTAAATTTCAGATCAGCTTTCACGCCATCAGCAATTTCCAGTCGCCGGATGTTGCTCTCCCTGGCGCTGCCAAAGCCGAGTCTGCCCACCTCCAGAATACACAGGCTGTATAGCGAACGTGGCTGTGACGCAGCGTCCGCGAGGAACAACCTGATGTCTCTGGCAGCGTCCACAACGGGGAAAGACCGGAAACCTGCACGGGCTGGCGGTTGATGCTGACCACCCTCACCTGTGCCATCGGCCTCTGATCTTTCTGCCTGCGCGGTATGGTGAGCCATCTGGAAGAGTTGGCGGTTGGTGGTTGCTCCGGCGGAGAACAGTACGTGAACGACGTCCGGCTGTTTAAACTGGACTGCCAGGCTCATCAGAGTGGGACGACTCCCGCGCCCGGTGTTGTCGGGCTGACGGGGCATTCTCAACAGACCCGCTTCACAGGCTAAGGCCAGGCATCTGTTGTAGTCCTGGGCCTTGCCTAGGAATCTTTCAGGGATCAGCCTGGACAGACAGGTCTGCCTGACAATGTTCACCAGACTCCCGCTTGGAAAGCCTGCCCGGTCATACCCGCCTACAATAGACCGGCACTGTCGGATGACGTCGTTCTCGCTGTATATTAACAGCTTGTACTGGGGCACCAGTCCTCGTGAGGTCGCACTGTTCATAACGTCCCTCAGCAAAGACTCGGGAAGCGTTGAGCAGTTCTTCAGCAGCACGTCAAATACAGCCTGAGCTTCATCGCTCAGACGATTCCTGGCGAACCACCGAAGAACTTCTGGAGGAGAGCGCTGAGAGTGGGCAACCAGTTTACCGAGGCGCAACCAACTGTTTTGGACCGCCAGGTACATGAACAGGCCGCTCCAGAACCTGTCGGGCAAACTGGGTGCAGGTGTCGAGGCCTCTGAGTGCAGCACCAAGTCGACTCTGCTACAACCTCCTGCTACTGGGATGGGAGGGTCGCTGGGGCGGCGGAATAGGCAGGCATTGAAAAGACGGTACACTTTGGCCGAGATGCTGACGGCAGGTGATGCATTACAGTGGACATGCTGATCAGTATGGGAGAGTCTCCGCTCAGTGCCACTGACAGCATGCCTTCCGCCACTTCCACTGCCTCCATCATCCCCTGGTCACGAGCGGCCATCTTTGACGACTTGCACACTGAAATGAGTCGGAAACTGGTTTTAGAAAGGTGACGTCCATTAAAAACATGCACCGTTTTATGTTTACATATATCTTCTGCATAAAAGGCGTTATGGATTTTATACTGTGCACAAAAAGACACGCATATTTTTATTTCAGTCATTTCATGCGTCATTTAGCATTCAAAATATTACAACCACAGAAGAAATAAGACAATCTAATGTTATGTCTACTCATTATATCTGACTATTCACACTGGACAGTTTCCTGCTATACGGGGCATGTTTCTGTCAAAATTTTCCTTAATATTTTTAGCGAAAAAAATACGCGTTTCTTTTTGTGCACAGTACAGTTTTTATTGATACGATCCTATGACTCGTGAGCTAAGAATTTATCAGAATGCATCGTTTACGGTTTGTTGTTGTACCATTACTATTCCGGTAAAGGGGATTTTTACTTTTTACAATAACGACGGCAATAAATCAAAGAAAAAATTAACTACAAAAAAGATGGAAAACTACAGTTTGTGTGTGTGTAATGAACTTTTTTTTTTACCTGCTAGGTGTGAACTGAAATCTGTACAACAATCATGTCGGCACATATGCACGTTACAGAAGAGTACGGGAGACGATATGGAACATAAAAACGAGAAGCGCACATCTGGAGAAAAACAAATAAATAAAAGGGGTACTGTTCAAGTGAGCAGCCCCTTTCATAGGTTTTCAGTCAAATTAAAAATTTCTATACCAATGTTTAATCATATTTGTATATAACTATCTAGTTACTTTAACAGGTGCATGCAGTATAATTATTAAATACTGGTAACTTTCTTTCCGTTTTCCTGTGATTCTGTGGAAAGGCTTTCTGGCCGGATCTGAGCGATCCAGAGATGAAGGGGGTGGATTCAGAATTTGACGATAGGTCTCTAGATGCTGAAGAGTTTGGGTCTTTTTTAATGACGTTTAAGTGATATCCTGAATATTAAAATGCGGCAACCAGACAAAATGAAACAAAACAGTAGGGAGACGGAGGACATGAGGAGAAAAACAAAGGGGGTAGGGGGGAACGGAGCCAAGGTTCCACCCGCCCATCAACCTTTCCGCATTGTAAATGCATAATATGTAGGCTCAAAGGACAACGGCAAGAGATTACAAAACTGCACAGTTTATCGAACCGAATAAGTCGAGTTGAATAGTAAGGCAACAGTTTAAAAGCTGGTTCCGTAACAAATCTACTGATGTGCGACGTGCATTTCTTTCCTATCTGGGCGCAGTATGACGGTGCACAAACTGCCTAGGACGAAGCGTGCCGACTGGGTAAGCAGCTCCGTTGAGGTCGGTACGAAAATGAACATACAGTTAAAATCGTAAATTAGCCCTAGAATCTGCTTATAGTTTATGGTATGCAAGCTCGGTTTATCATAGTAAAGTGAACCACACGCAAGCTTTTGGGGACTGTCAAACTCGTAAGGGGGGAGGGGGGGGAGGGTATCCTTAAACAGATCGGATCCTGAAAAGATTACATTCTGATGAAGAAACAAGGCAAACCGTTTATAGCATAGTTCTAAAGCAATCGATGTCCCTATGGCGGATACAAGACCGTGCTGGGATCGCCCCGCCGTTCCATTTGAATTTTTCGACCGTTTTTTTTTTTTTTTTTTTCGTAACAAGTTAAAAAAAAAAAATCACGAGTAACATAACAAAAGCGTTTGTATAGTAAAAGCATTACGAGCATACAGACACTGGATAGCCGGTTTCCACCCAGGACAATGTGTATAATTTTTCGCCATTTAGTCCGCAGATAACGACAAAACAGCTGGCATATTGTAATTTGTGACAGTAGTAAAATGTAGTTTCCAAAACAACAGGATAGCCGAAAATAACGAAAGGCAAAATAAAGGCAAAATAAAGGCAAAATGTTATCTTAATGATCATAGAGAGTAACATGAAAAAAGTATTAAACAAAACTTCCAAAAGGCTGGGCAGATAATCGGTTCGCATAAACACGTAAAATGAACTTTGCTTTCAGTGGATTTATGTTCGTTTCTGGCGAACGTTAAGACCTCCACTACCAGGTCGAATGCGACTCTAGGTCCGTTTTATCTTAAATTTTCCATAGAAATGACCCAAAAGACACAAACAAAATGAAACGAAACAAAAACAACAAAAAAGGAAGAGATTACTCACCGTATTTCAACAGAGACTATGTATGTGTGCTTCAGTTATCTCTCTTTGGTGCCAGTAGCTTTCCAGTTCCTTTAAATCTCAGATCTGCTTTCACGCCGTCAGCAATTTCCAGTCGCCGGATGTTGCTCTCCCTGGCGCTGCCAAAGCCGACGAGTCTGCCCACCTCCAGAATACACAGGCTGTATAGCGAACGTGGCTGTGACGCAGCG
The DNA here is from genome assembly GCA_033310375.1 of Conus canariensis. Taxonomy (NCBI): domain Eukaryota; kingdom Metazoa; phylum Mollusca; class Gastropoda; order Neogastropoda; family Conidae; genus Conus; species Conus canariensis. The sequence continues at coordinate 45,504,253 of CM065722.1, read as the reverse complement.
TCCGCGAGGAACAACCTGATGTCTCTGGCAGCGTCCACATCAGGGAAAGACTGGAAACCTGCACGGGCTGGTGGTTGATGCTGACCACCCTCACCTGTGCCATCGGCCTCTGATCTTTCTGCCTGCGCGGTATGGTGAGCCATCTGGAAGAGTTGGCGGTTGGTGGTTGCTCCGGCGGTGAACAGCACGTGAACGACGTCCGGCTGTTTAAACTGGACTGCCAGGCTCATCAGAGTGGGACGACTCCCGCGCCCGGTGTTGTCGGGCTGATGGGGCATTGTCAACAGACCCGCTTCACAGGCTAAGGCCAGGCATCTGTTGTAATCCTGGGCCTTGCCTGGGAATCTTTCAGGGTTCAGCCTGGACAGACAGGTCTGCCTGACAATGTTCACCAGACTCCCGCTTGGAAAGCCTGCCCGGTCATACCCGCCTACAATAGACCGGCACTGTCGGATGACGTCGTTCTCGCTGTATATTAACAGCTTGTACTGGGGCACCAGTCCTCGTGAGGTCGCACTGTTCATAACGTCCCTCAGCAAAGACTCGGGAAGCGTTGAGCAGTTCTTCAGCAGCACGTCAAATACAGCCTGAGCTTCATTGCTCAGACGATTCCTGGCGAACCACCGAAGGACTTCTGGAGGAGAGCGCTGAGAGTGGGCAACCAGTTTACCGAGGCGCGACCAACTGTTTTGGACCGCCAGGTACATGAACAGGCCGCTCCAGAACCTGTCGGGCAAACTGGTTGCAGGTGTCGAGGCCTCCGAGTGCAGCACCAAGTCGACTCTGCTACAACCCGCTGCTACCGGGATGGGAGGGTCGCTGGGGCGGCGGAACAGGCAGTCATCCAAAAGACGGTACACTTTGGCCCGAGATGCTGACGGCAGGTGATGCATTACAGTGGACATGCTGATCAGTATGGGAGAGTCTCTGCTCAGTGCCACTGACAGCATGCCTTCCACCACTTCCACTGCCTCCATCATCCACAGGTCACGAGTGGCCATCTTTGACGACTTGCACACTGAAATGAGTCAAACTGGTTTTAGAAAGGTAACGTCCATTAAAAATATGCACCGTTTCATGTTTACAAATATCTTCTGCATAAAAGAAGGGGTTACGGATTATGATAGATGTTATTGATACGATCCTATGACTCATGAGTTAAGAATTTATCAGAATGCATCGTTTATGGTTCGTTGTTGTACCATTACTATTCAGGTAAAGGGAATTTTTACTTTATACAATAACGACGGCAATAAATCAAATTATTAACAACAAAAAATGGAAAACTACAGTGTGTGTGTAATGAACTTTTTTTTTTACCTGCTAGGTTTGAACCGAGATCTGTACAACAATCATGTCAGCACATATGCACGTTACAGAAGAGTACGGAAGACAATATGGAACATAAAAACGAGAAGCGCACATCTGGAGAAAAACAAATAAAAGGGGTACTGTTCAGGTCCAGAGATAAGGGAGCAGCCCCATTCATAGGTTTTTAGTCAAATTAAAAATTTTTATACCAATGTTTAATCATGTTTGTATATAACTATCTAGTTACTTTTAATAGGTGCATGCAGTATAATTATTAAATACTGGTAGCTTTCTTTCCGTTGTCCTGTGATTCCGTGGAAAGGCTTCCTTTTAAAAATGAAATTGTTTACTGTCTTCCACTTAACCCATTTACCTGAATGTAAAAGAGGGAAGAGAAAAAAAATGTATAGGGAAGTGGCATGGTGTCAGCACACACACACACACACACACACACACACACACACACACACACACATATATATATATATATATATATATATATATATATATGTATATGCATGCTCCGTCGCTGTCGCCTATCAAATGTTGGAATGATTTAATGTTGAGGCGATGCAGTCACGTGTCGAGGAAAACCGACTGTATTTTGTTGCATGATTCTATGACTTTTGTCAAATATATATATATATATATATATATATATATATATATATATCTCGTAATGACTTGAGTTGACCTCAACGCGGTGACAGCCCCGATTATGGCCCTTTGCGGTCGGCTGGGTTATAGGCAACATCATTATCTTCCCTTCCCTACCTTTCCCAACTTGTGGCTTTGTTCGGTGCCCAGTCTGCCATAGGCGCGTAAAGTCGTCAGAAGACGCCACGTGTTGGCGAGACCACAAGGAAAGTGTTGGGGCCTAATGTTTGGCGACCGTCACACTGGACTCCCTTCGCTCCGTCCCCCATGCTCCCTCGTGTCCGCCGCCCCCCCCCCCCCCCCCTCACCCCCCCTTCCCCTCCACCTCTTCTCCACCTCAAGTCACTTGGTTTCTCTTTTATCCTCACCTTTACTTTTTCACCTTTTTATTTTGGTTTCCCGATTATCAATGTTGTTCATCTTGCTTCCCTGCGTTGATGTTATTGGTAACTGTGAAATAACTATGAAGAAAAAGTAAGGGTGTCCGGTTGCGCTGTCACCTATCAAATGTTGGAATGATTTAATGTTGAGGCGATGCGGTCACGTGTCGAGGAAAACCGACTGTATCTTTTAGCATGATTCTGACTTTTGTCAAACACTTCGATGCAATGCCGCTAACGTTTGTGTACAGCCGAATTTTGTTTAATTGACGCAGTGATGCATTTTTGCAATTTGAAGTTTATTTTACAGTGAGGTTGATCTGTGTACGTGTTCAAAGTTTGCCGTTTACTTCATATTAAAAACAAGACTAAAATTGCCCCCCCCCCCCCCCCCCCCCCCCCCCCCCCTTGCTGTCACTTTGTTCAGTGAAAGATACTATTATCGGTTCGGGTACTCCGTAATGTTGAAACGGGCTTAAATTTCAAAACCGGCAATAATAGGCCCATCAAAACAGGGCTGAAACTGGCAGACAAAATGGTACAGGAAACCTAAGTCAGTTGTTCCATCTCATAATCGGCATAGTCCACAGACTCATCCACATAACGTGATCGACGAGAGCCAATGTTTGGTCACGTGATATGTAAACGCGTCCAATCAGGAACAGCAAAAAAACAATTCCTTTTCCAATGAGTACCATAGACATATTGCAATATTCTTCCAGCACAAGTCAAGCTTACACAAGCTTACACAGAATGTAGACTAGGTTAAAAACGTTTTAAACGATCACCTGAAATTTTTTTTTTTTAAATTAATATGAATACGACTAACAGTTGCAAACACATTGTCTCCGCCATGTCATCCAAATCAGGTTTAAATCGTCGTTTCAAAGACCTTAAACTTGACTCCCACTGAGAGAAGAATGTCTCTCGGCGGGTTTATCCCTGATCAGGTGTGCAGAAATGGTGTGATTGGTCGTTTTCGCCATTTCAGTCGGTTTCGATTCGGTTTTGGTATTTCAGCCAGTCTCGACATTAGCCTTGGAGTACCGTTCGATCCCCTGTGTATCAGCCACTCGCCCATTACTTTTTCATAATTTAGCAGAAATGCGGATTCAATTGTTTGAATATCATTCAGGTTTGTTTTTTTGTTTTTTTGAAGTCAGGGAAAAAAGTTTTTATACAAATAACTTCCAAACTCTAAAGACTCTTTTTTTTTTTTTTTTTGACAATTTTTCCCATCAATGATTAATGTATTCAGCAGCAGGATATTAAGTCTAAACGGTCATTAGGCCTAAAACTAGACTCTCTGAAGAATGCAGCTTGGTGGGTTTATCCCCAGCATTTGTGCAGAAATTGTGCGATGGTCATTTTCGCCATTTAAGTCAATTTTGGTTCGGTTTTGGTATTTCAGCCAGTCTCGTTATTAGCCTAGAGTACCGTTCGATCCCCTGTGTATCAACCACTCGTCCATTACTTTTTCATAATATAGTAGAAATGCGGCTTTAATTGTCGTTTGAATATCTTTCATTTGAAAGAAGTCAGAAAAAAAGTTTTCATACAAATAACATTCAAACTTTTACAGACTCACAAATGTTTTTGACAATTTTTCCACTGGCTGATTAATGCAAAATTCACCATGTCAAGAAGTCGTAACGAAGGTCATTACAGATGTTCATAGTCTCTGTTCTTTCTTCGGGTTATCATGAAATAAAAAAAAGATACACCCTTTTCTTTCTTTTTCGCACTTTCGGTGTATCTTTTCCTTTCATGATAAATCGAAAGAACAGGGCCTGTAAATCCAAAGTGAATGTAAGTACCAAGAAAGAAAGAAAAAAAAAAACAGAAGGAAACTAAGACAGGAACGGAACGCACTCACAAGCCACTGTACTCACCAGTGAAGATATCAGGTTAAATGTCTTTGATTTTGAATGATGACACGTGGTGACTCGATCAAGATGTAGAACACTCGCGACTTCTTGGGTGAAGTTGGTGACAAACGTGTCCTGTCCTGGAGTGACTGACTGGCTTACCCGAAATCGTCGTTTATATACCAGTGGGGTTGGAGATTATCCGCAGTGGTGTACAGATTTCTTTTTAGATTATCTGAAGTTCTTATCGCCTTTCCACAGGTGTGCTGGATAGGCCTTGTGGCCCAATCGCACGGAACTGATTTTACAAAGTTGGACGGATTACAGATTCCAATGTAATCTTGATATTGTTTATGAAGAGAAGAGACGGTTAAGGGAGAGAAATGTTTCTAATTCCGCTGCTTTTCGTTTAAAATCCGCTTTATCTCGAATGCAAACAAGATGAATATCACCTTAAAGGATGACAGGTCTAAAAGAAAATCTTTTCGAATTCTGTTCAGCCTCTTTTTGGTTTGTTTTGTTTGTTTTTCTTTTTTTTTTTCATCCTTTGTTTGTTCCCATGCACCAAAAATAGTAACTTCATATTATTGGTTACACAACAGACACCACAGTATCGCTCTGCATGCCCAGTGTCCGACCTCTGTTGCCTGCCGAACACGACCGACAGGGAAGTATTTTTGTAGTTCCCCAATCTCCAACTTCTTTATGAGACATTTTCTCCCTCTCCTTACATGGTGGCAATTGAGAGTATAAGGGGACGAGTGCGTGTGCGAGCCGAACGCGTGCGTGCGTGGGCGCGCGCGCGCGTGTGTGTGCGTGTATGTGTGTGAATTTTCAGCATAAGAAAGCCAAGGTTTTCACAGAAAATCCGTGGTTTGCTAAAATATTGATTCGCTCTAACAAATAAACCAAAAACAGTATACTTGGAAACAGCCGCAAAAACTTTTGTTTTTAACTAATTATAGGCTACAAAGATATGTATCCGTCACCTGATGCCTATAAACTCACTCCAGCTAAACTTAGAATATTTTAGATTGATATAGGCACAAAGACGCATATCGATCACCGGGTGTGTATGAATTCACTCTGATTACTTTCACAAGTTAATATAAAGTAAAAATAAATAAATAAACAAGGGCACAAACAGTGCTGCGCTGTACATGAAGCTAGAGAAAGCAATCTTTTGATGTGAATGCACTTAGTGATAAGCTTCATCGAAGATGTCAATTATTTCCACGGCACCTGACAGTGGTTTACGGCTGCCTTACATAATAAACCCAATACCCCAACCACCACCACCGCACGCACACGCGCGCACACACACACACACGCACACACACACACACAAAAATGCGGTCAAAAGTTGCGCCCTCTGTCAACACACGCGCGCGCACACGCACACAACACACACACACACACACACACACACACACACACGGCAGGATAAAAGTACAGATTCCTGGAATTATTCTCTGGTTCCCTTGAACTAGAACGTCCACAGAACCAAAAACAATTTCCTTCTATTTCTGTTTTAATTTCCTTGAATAGAGTTGCTAGAAATCTGGAAAACAAATTCAGAAGAGGAAAAATAAAGGAACGAAAGTTCGTTGCTTTTTTTTTTTTTTTTAAACACAAATTAAATGGAGAGGCCGAGTCAAAGAAAGCGACATAAAAAGAGAAAACTACCCGCAAAGAATTTTTAAAAAGTGGGGGATACAAGTTATAGGCGTACTGAAAAAAAAACAAGACCCCAATACAATTACTCCGCTCCACGGGGACAATCGTCATGATAAACATAGGTCTGTCATATACAACTTTGCGTCAAATACACGATCATATATGACGCCGCTCTTGAAGTGGCTGGCACCCTGTGCTGTTTCGATGCCAGAAGAATTTCGATGGGTTACTTTCCCCGTGCCTCGCTCACCATCGTTTCCGTTCACTTAGTTCTTCCAACGAAAATTGGCGACTTCAAACATACAAAAAGAAGAGCACTTTGAATTTTTTTTTTTTAATTCTGCGTCCATAGATTCATTTTTCAAATACATATTTAGAAATTCGAATGTGATACATTTTTATATTTTGTCTGCTTCTGTTAATCTCTCAGTGTCGGAACATTTAATCATCATATTTAAGGGCATTCGCTATTTGAACATGTACGTTTCTGGAGATTTCCAAGTTCTTTCCAGAAAGTTTGAACTGTGTAAACTAACTGTCCCCAATCGAAACAATTGCGTCTTTCGAATATACATAAAACAGAAGTAATACCTCTAGGTCTCTGGAACTTCATTGTTCTAAAGACGCTGTTCTGCATTGTTTTACTTATTTACTAATTTACTTTTTTTTTCTTTGTGTGTGTGTGTTAACTGTATTTGAAGCTGGATACCATGTTGCCTCATTGTCATAGACATTTTGAAGGCGGAAAAGAAGAGGACTTGGGGTGGGACGGGAGAAGGGTTGGGAGGCATTCTGAGTCCGTGACATTCGTGCGAGAGACGGTGTCATTAAGGACTGGGATGTGCTTCAGTAGACAGGCTTCTCGGTGGGGGAAGAATAACGACCCGCACTATTCTGGTGTGGGCACTATTGCAGCGGGCGTCGCTCTTTCTAAGGGGACTGACACGGCGAACTGCAGGCTGTTTGTTCACTCGTGGTCACGGGCAGTGACGATTAGTTAAGATACACACAATCGCATTTCACCCCGATTCTTTGATTTCGTGTTGAGCCAAAGAAATAATCTCAAATATAATCGTCTCGCCGAAATACTCCACTCATGGCTCATCCAATGGGCATCTGTCTTCTAATCGCACCATACACGTGCACTTTTTAGATGAACCGTGAACGAGTAGGCTATTTGTGGCGATATCAAAGGACACTGTTTTGTTGGGTTGGTTGGTTTGTGTTTGTTTTTGTCTTCTCTTTTTTCCTTTTTTTGTGTGCGTTTTTTTTGGGGGGATGCGCGGAGAAAATGTGGTATATTGATTTAAAAAAAAAAAACACACACACAAATATTTAAAGAGAAAAAAAAGAAGAAAAAGCTCCTTTTGACCTATAGCGACATCTATCTTTGAAAGATAGAGCGTACTTTAGAAGGGAAAATAAACTGAATCAGAAACCAGATTGCGCTCGCGTGTGTGTGTGTGTGTGTGATTCACGTGTGTTAAAGTTACTCGATTTTGTAACCATCCTAGTGGATGGTGCTTATCAAGAACTCCTGTATCTGTTGTGAGGTCTGTCTGAGCACTAATCCCCCCGCCCCCTCCCCTTCTGACAGGATTGTAAAATGAATACAGATTTGATGTATAACAAGCGCCGTTACTTCGACTGTGGCACGCATTAAACTTGCGATGTTGCAGAAACAAAGTAAGCAAAACCGAACTTTAAAAAACAGCTGTATGTTGTAAACTTGAAATAAATAAATTATAGTGACATCATCCACTGGCAAAAAAAAACTAACCTTGCGGTAATTCGCTGTTTTTTTTTTTTTTTTTTTTTTTTTTTTTTTGGGGGGGGGGGGAGTTTCGCCTCTGTTGATGTAGCACTGATACGGTTTATTTCTTGTTCACGTCCGGTTAACGGTGGTTCGTGTAAGATACTAAAAAAAAGCTGTCGTTATAGGTGTTTTAACAAACAGTATGATTTGAGTGTTTTCCGTGGATGGTTACTGATTATTTTACCAATGTTTTTTTTTTTTTTTTTTTTGGGGGGGGGGGGGGGTAGCATATGACTTAACCCAATTTCAGTGTTGGGTATGAATTTTTTTTTTTTTTTTTTTTTTTTTTAACAGTTGGAGCAAGATGGTAAGCCTTTCGATTATATTTATATGTGGCTTGTAGATCATAACTGCCGCTGAAGCCGAAAATCGAGGCAGGTGGTCCGGGGGAACTGACTCTGCTAATAAATTAGCACTGTTACAGAGTGATGTCCCTTGTCACTTTTCTCTATCCGCACTGTAGGACATAGTAATAGTAGTACTCTCAGTATTGCAGATTCTTTGTAGCCTGTCCAATCCAGAGGTACAAAACAATAAATGAGATGGACAGAATAGTAAACGAGATGTGCAAAATAGTAAATGAAATGTGCAAAATAGTAAATGATATGCACAAAATAGTAAATGAAATGGACAGATTATTATTATTATTATTATGAACATTTATGACGCCTAATCAATTGAATGCCCTAGGCGTTTACAATATCACAACAGACATCAAATCACACAATATATAACAATCATACATGAGAAAAAGGCATCAAAATCCAAAGCAAGGACACAAACTCACAAGCATGCATACACGCAAAACACACACTCACACAGACACGAACGCACACAAAGCAGACACTCGCATCACACATTGCAAACGTCGGGTCACAGGGAAGACGAAGTTACCTAGGAAACAGATGAGTTTTGAGAAGGCGCTTGAATGTGGGCAGTGAGGGTGAGTATCTGAGAGAGCGAGGCAATTGATTCCAGGTAGTTGGAGCTTGATAGGCAAAGGAACGTTGACCAAAGGTTTTAGTGCGAACAGTGGGGATACTGTAGATACGAGTGTCACATGAGGAACGTAAAGCTCAAGATGGGGTGTAAAGATGTAACAGGTGGGTGAGATACTCAGGACAGGAAGACTCGATAGATTTGAAGCAGAGAGAGGCAATCTTGTAGGATATTCTTAGCTGAACAGGGAGCCAGTGGAGAGAGCGGAGCAATGGGGTAACATGGTTATATTTAGAAGTGCGGAAGATGAGACGGGCAGCATGATTCTGAACTCTTTGAAGTTTGTTGATGAGATGAGAGGGAGAGCCAGACAAAAGAGCGTTACAGTAATCCAGGCGGGATAGAACAAATGCGCAGACAAGAGCTTTTGTTGTGTTTTCTGAGAGAAGATGGCGAATAGAAGCAATTCGGCGGAGTTCAAGAAAGCAAGTGCGACAGACATTGCTGACATGCTGTTGGAAGGACAGGGTTTGATCAAGAGTTACACCGAGGTTGCGGGCAGAATGAGAGAGAGTGATAGGTGAATCAACAAGTTTGATGGAAGTCGGAACAGAAGGGTGGTTTTGAAGTTTTGGTGGGGTGATCAGGATCAGTTCAGACTTATCTTCATTTAGTTTTAGTTTGTTTCGGGTCATCCAGTCCTTAAGGTTGGCTACACAAGACTGGGTGTTTTGGATCATGAGAGGAAGGTCAGAGAGAGGCCCAGAGACATACAGCTGATTGTCATCAGAGAAGGAATGATGCTGAAGTAGGTGTTCTTGGACGATAGAAGAGACAGGATAAGAGTAGAGAATGAAGAGTAGAGGGCCCAAGACAGATCCTTGTGGCACGCCGTAGGTCAGACAAGAGGGATTAGAAGAAAGGCCGTTGATAGAAACTACTTGTTGACGATCAGTGATGTAGGAATGAAACCAACTCAAGACTGTGTCATCAAGCCCAAAAGAGTGATGTAGGCGGGAAATGAGGATAGAGTGGTCAATAGTGTCAAAGGCAGCAGATAGGTCCAAGAGAGTCAAAAGTGATACATTGTTACAGTCAAGGGCAGTCAGAATGTCGTTACAGATTTTGAGAAGAGCAGTCTCAGTACTATGTCCAGAGCGGTAAGCAGACTGAAGGGGATAGACAAGGCTGTTGGAATGAAGGTGGTCTAACAGTTGGTCAAGAACAACTTTCTCTAAAATTTTTGAAAGAAACGGAAGATTTGACACAGGTCTGTAGTTTTTCAAATTGTCAGGGTCAAGAGTAGTCTTTTTCAAAAGAGGTCTTACAATTGCAGATTTGAAAGAAGGAAAGAAGCCAGTTGAGAGGGAGTGGTTGATGATGATGGTAATATGAGGGAGTAGAGTGTCAAGGCAATGGGTGAGGAAAGAAGCTGGTAGTGGGTCAAGTTCACAGGTTTTAATGCCAGATTTCATGATGATTTTCTTTACAAAGACCTCAGAAACAGGATGGAAGGAAGTGAGGAAAGTTCCCGAGAAAGGGGGATCGGGAAATGGTGCATGAGTATTAGTCAGGGAGTCCAGTGAAAGCCTAAGATTAGTGATCTTGTTGACAAAGTAGTCAGAGAAAGCCTGTGGAAGGTCAGAAGGTGGGAGATTGGAAGGAAGAGGAGAGGAGTCAGTTTTACCAAGAAGAGTGTTAGTAATGTTATACAGCTGTTTGGATGTGGAGCATGCAAGAATTTTGGCATTGTAATAGACAGATTTTGTAGCGTGAACAAGGCTGTTAACAATTTTGTTGGCAGTTTGGAAAATTTGCTTGTGAACTGTCAGACTGGACTTGAGCCACTGTCTCTCGGCTCTGCGTCTTTCACGCTTGGCTTCTTGCAGCTGAGGCGCAACGGAGGAGAACCAAGGTGATGGTGGCCTCTTGGAGACAAGACGGCCACAGGCAGGAGCGTACTGGTCCAGATTAGTGAGATGTACAAAATAGTAAAGGATCACAAACAATGACCAGGTGTTTTAGAAGTAAAAATGTTTGGGTAGTTTTGACTTCTATCGAAACCCAGTGCTGCAGTTACTTTATGAGATGATACAAAAAAAGCAAACAAACAAAACAAAAAAGCATATCCAATTCAAACAAAGAAACCAATCTAGAAGATGACAAATCCTGTTCAATGCCTACCTTGAGCTGAAGAGATCAAAGCTAAGTGACAAACTCGTTCATTTTCATTGTCTTATTTGTTTGTGTCTTGCCTGAGGAAGACCCAAGAGGTCGAAGCACGTGTTTTGTCTTGTGACTCGTTTGTCCACGTTTTTCTTGGCAGTTCGCTCATTTATTTAAGATTTGTTTAAATCCTGTTCAGCTGGTAGTCGAGGTTTGAAAAGAGCCATGGTACTCTTGAAATACTCTTGGGGCCGGTGTAAAAGACAACGATGTCGGCTGTCCTTTGTTTATCACTGGTGTGCATGGCGGGATTTCAGTGTGAGGTTTTAGTCTGGGCGCTCAGCTGTAGGATTTTGGGTTGTAGCCTTTCAGACCAGAACATTGCATAAAAATCAAAGTCAAAGGATCACAAACAATTACCAAGTGTTAGAAGTAAAAATGTTTGGACAGGTTTTAGTAGTGACAATTTCATTTGGTGCCACTGGAATCCATTTTTGTAAATTGTGTTCACTGCAGATTTCACTTGTGTGTGTGTGTGTGTGTGTGTGTGTGTGTGTGTGTGTGTGTGCGTGTATTCAGCAATCGCCCAAGCCTGAAAAGCTCATAGGTTGAAGCTAGAAGAGTATATATATATTTTTTTACAAAAAAGACATAACTTGGTCCTCATGCTTGCAACCACTTGAAAAAGGTTCATGCAAATGTCAAATGCCATCCCATTAGCACAAGTCAAAAATTACAAATGTTTAAAAAGGTTTTATATAAAGTGACCTGGTGGTTGCAGGATGGAAGGTCAAAGGTTGAAGTCTAATCAGAGGCATATAACGGTGAGATTTTTTTCTGGCTTTGGTCAGCTGTTGTCTACTGTTGCTGGGAGTGACATAGGTTCAGACTGAAAAGCTGGAACGACAGTCAGCTTTCTTTGGCCTGATGAATGCATCTCCATTTGACTGTGGTTTCACATGTGCATGTATCTGTTTTTCTTGGGCCCAGGTGGCAGCACTATATAGTGATTGTGAAACGAAATGTAAGGCATAGCCCTGTCATGTAGTCTCAGACAAAAATGGAATATTGTGGCAGCACTTTATTTTGTCCTCTGCCAGGAACATGAACCATCAAGGCCCCTGAACTCCATCTCGCATTCCAGCATGTTAGTCGTCCTTCCTGTCGATGACTACGACCCCTCTATCGGTGCGTGCAGCCAACTTTCAGTTGATGCTGAGGAAGTTGAAATTTGTACATGCATAGACAATCTCTTACTAACTCCTTCACTGCTCAAACACGGATTGCCTCTTTCTTTTTTTTCACACTGTACTCAACTGACAAACAGCTAGGCATGCAAAGCCCAAGCGATAATATATCGCATTGCAAGCTGCTGTTCTACATTGGGCGATGATGGTACAAAACAGTGCATTATCCATATTTGGAAAAGATTATGTCGGACTACTATGAATATGAAAATGGATAAATGCAAGTTTCAGTAGATGCTAAACACAATGCCTACGATTTTGACATACAAATTGTGATTTAGAGAGCGCTAGATATACAGAGAAAAAAAAATATAACAGCAGAATGAAATGTACATTAACATTTTACAAAGATGCATTCCAACTAATTAACCCACACACACACACACACAACGCTTTCAGCATTTGAATAATGACAGGCACATTTTCGCATGTACACACAACAAGCTTTTCAACACTTCACTGATATTTTATTCCCACTTTACAGCACGGTGAAAACATGTTTTACAGGGAAAAAAGGGAGAGAAGAAAAGCAGGGTAGGAAGGGAGGGAAAGAAAAATGGGTTTGGCACAACAATGGGGAATACCACTGATACCAGATTGAGGTTTGTGTGCAACTTGAACTGCAAAACCTGTTTACAGAATGTCACTGAATATGAACATTTGCCATTTAATGAGAAATAATAAACTCAAATAAAAATGCGCACTATCAATTATTCTGAAGTATCACTTTGTACATGTGTTTGGGTGCCCTCCTTCAACATCTTGATCAACTTTCATGCCGTAACAAGTTTTCATAAGTTTCAAAGCATACAATGCACACATTTTGAGATTCTCTTCATCTTTTTCAGTCTCTTCGCACATTTCCCACATACTCTACACAAAGCGTTCACTGTCTAACGGAGCAAAGAATAGGTGTGGTCAACTTACAGCTCTAACTAAGCTACACACAAAAAGTTAAGGATCACTTTCACAAACATTCATAACTGTCAAAATAAGAAAGTCAATGCGTTGAAGTTTGGCCAACATTTAATTCCATTCTTTAGTGATAATGATACACAATTGCCTTCAATCTCGAGCAATAGTTTGGTGTGTACATTTGATTAAAGTGGGTACGTATCCAAATTTGATTTCCCAAAGTCATTGAAATCACAAGACAGGGCATACTGATGCTCCCAAAAGCTCAGTAATGCGTGTAACCACCATGGCTGTTCTGGCACTCGACGCAGCGAGTCCTCATCGAGTTGACCAGGTTGGTGAAGATCCTCTGTGGAAGCGCCTGCCACTCAGCCTGCAGCATCTGGTAGAGGTGTTGGGCATCCCTGGGAGGGGGGTGGCTCCTCACTTTGCGATCCAGCTCATCCCAGAGGTTCTCAATCGGGTTGAGATCGGGACTGCATGCTGGCCACTCCATTCTGTTGACTCCAGACTGCTGCAGGAAGTCGTTGACCACCCTTGCCCTGTGGGGGCGAGCATTGTCATCCTGGTAGACAGCCCTCGGTCCCATCTGCTGCAGTGTAGGCACAGCCAGCGGTCGAAGGATCTCATCCCGGTATCGGATGCCAGTCAGGTTACCCCTGTACATGATACAAGGGTGTTCTGTGGTGAAGGCTGAAGGCCCCCCAGACCATTACAGAACCTCCACCAAAGGCCACCTTTTCTTGGACAGTGGCGTCAGTAAAGCGTTGCCCTGGGCGCCTCCAGACCCTCAGTCGGCCGTCGTCGTGGTGAAGGGTGAAGCGTGATTCATCGCTGAACAGGACCTGGGACCACTGCTGACGTGTCCACCTCACGTGACGTGCGCAGAAGGCGCGGCGTGCTGTCCTATGGGCTGGAGTTAAGCGTGGCCGTACTGCTGGGCGACGAGAATGGAGATTAAACCCATGTAGGCGGTTCCGTATGGTCCGCTGGCTGATGTTGATGTTAGTAGCCACCCTGAACTGCCTTTGAATTATGCTGGAAGAGGCTGTTCTTGTCTGCAGGGCTTGTCGTTCAATGAGACGATCGTCACGTGGGGTTGTCTTCTTCGGTCGACCAGATCTGCGTCTTTCATGGACAATCCCAGTGGCTGTGAAGCATTGAATCAGTCGGACAATGACCGAGATGGACACATGAAGTCGCCTGGCCACTTCTCGCTTGGGAACACCATCTTGGAACCATGCAACAGCTCGTCCCCTATCCAACTCGCTTAATTTTCGTCGTGGAGGCATTGTCAGATCAGGCCTACTACTGGTGGAATGTCTTCTTATATAGCCAAGCGACCGACAGCATCTCACACATAAACAGCAGTGCTTGCACGTGCATAATGGTTTTTCCATCTGGCAAGTGCAATGTGTTCAGGCAGAACGGTCCAAAACAAGGTCATTTTTCGCAAGTTTCCGCTTTTCCGTTTGCGGCCCAGCTCAGTAGTAGAGAATCCCGTGCAATTTTTGCACTAACACATCGCCCACTTACAGCTGAACAAGAATTCATGACAATTTGGCTGGACTAAGAAATAAATAACAGTAGCGAACCAAGTTTATTACGCACCTGTTTTCACATACCGATCCTTAACTTTTTGTGCGTAGTATACATGTGACGGAGAAAACAATGTAAAATTTAACACAAACCTCAAACAGATAAACACCTTTCAGTCATACAGCAAAAACACACTTTCATAAATATTTACTGTGTTAAAAATAAACATAATAATAGTATGCCTGATGCCTTTTTTAAAATTGCACGCCAGCGTACACTCAATGACAGAAGAAATATAAACCCTAGGTTCTGTGGCATCAGCACAATTCGCTTGGTTGCAGAAATTCTGTTAGCGCATAACCACAGAGGCCAGCATTTGGGCACTGATCAATTCTGTAACAGAGGGGAAGAAAGGAGGAAGCCGTGTCCTGACATTGATTTGGCCCACTGTAACACCATGCCAGTCCTTCCCATTAGTGGCCTCCTCGACACCGTGTCGGTCCTTCCCGTTGGTAAGTAAGCCTCCTCTGTTGCCAGTGTCTCCCACTGTAGTCCTCGTTACAATGATTCCTGGTTCATCCTGCCACATACAGAAACCCCCAGTTCACACTACAAACCAATGGTTCAATCGGTCAAGTGGTCAGTCAATCAAATCATCAATGATTTCATGTGTCAATCCATCAATATGTTAATCAGTAAGTAATTCTCCAATTCCATACATTGAATTAGTCATCTTCATGTAATCAATCATTCGTCTGAGCAGAGTTCAAAATGCAACACTACAGTCGATCACGGGCGGAATGAAAACAACGCCTGTCCAGGCAATGGAAAAAAATACACAAGTCTCCTCCCCCTTGAAGACAGACGTGAGGAGAAAGTCTACCTCCATAGAGAGAAGCTCCCTTGCATGCCCTCCCTCCCACTGCAGCCACAAATAAAGAACCCCACCAAGAACAGGCTGAAGTGGAAAAGTTTCAACCACCTCTCCAAAAGCCTACACAGCCGAAATGAAGACCTGCTGCCTAAGTCTTCTACCGAAATGAAAATGCTTGCTGACTTTGTGGAGCCATACGACCTCCTAAGAAGAAATCTCGGTCATCACAGAAGTTCCTGGCATAGGCAAAAGCCTCTCACCTGCTGAAAAATTTGGCACTGGAGACGATTGATGACTAGTACAACCTCAGTGAGTGGACACACATGTTCATGGATGGATCCTCAAAGGGAGCAGTGAGGAACGGAGGAGCAGACATCTTCATCAAACACATGATGGGAGACTGACCCCCAGAGTCTTTCCCGACTGTTTATGGCCTATGAAAACACAGAGAGAAAATGACCAACAATCATAATCAATAATCATGAGCAAGTTGAGAGAGTTGGGTTTTTACTGCAGGTGAACCAGGGTAGGGTAGGCACACGGTGACAATCCATGAAAGTATGCTCATAACACACATACACACACATTCACACACACGCCTATCAGGATGGAGGCAGTGATCTGACACAGCATGCACGCGCGCACACACACACACACACGCACACGCACACACAGAGACACACACATACACAAAGTTAAACTATGAGGATGGAGACAGCAATCTGACACAGAATTTTTTTTAAAGGTGGAATAAAAGATGGGCCTCTGACAGATGAGCCAAAGGTCACAAATTCTAAAATGATTAATTTTGATAGCTTTCTTTCTCTGTTTTCGCTGGCCTTGATAATTTACCTCGGTATCACAGACAACAGAATTTGAGTGATTTAGAGTCTTGTTTTTTTTAACTACTTAAGGTCTGTGAGGTTATATGAAATTTGCACATGAACCGACATTATATATTCCTCTGTGTGTGTGTGTGTGTGTGTGTGTGTGACCACCATGAATGAACACACACACAGAAACACACACACACATTCAAAAATAATACTGAAGATTCTCCTTTACCCTCCTGTTAGGGGAATGGCAAGCTAAGTCATTATTGTACCCAAAATTGTGGCTATGCACCTTCATAAATTTATAGTATAAGTAGCGGCAAAGCACTCATCTTGAAGTGGATATCAGTGCGTATATCATTTCAGATAACTTGCATCCTATTTCTAAATCGCACAACTTGACTGGATTAAATAATGAATAAATCTTTTGAGTATCAAACACACTTACACATGCAGAGGCCTTTTAGTGGATGACCCTTCATGCAAGCCCACTGTTTGTGCAGTTGTGTTCCATGTTCACGGATGAGTCATGGCCAGCTGACATGGTCTGTGTCTCCATAATCCTGTACGACAGAGCCCAAATCATATAATAAAATGTACATGACTGTCTTACATTTACAAACTCATTAGCTCACTAATAACACCTTATAAATTTTCTGAGAGAAATTTGAATTGCAAACAAGATTCACCTGCACCTATACATACCAAAAGGTAATTCTAACATTCAAAATCAAATAACAATCAATTACCTGACATAAATGAAAATTACTTTTCAACTGGAAACAGATTTTTAAAACCTATCACTACAGAATGTCCAAACCAATTCTCACACCAAAGTCACTGTTCAGTTACGCTGAAGAAACTGTTGTAAAGCTCCTTCGTTTTGATGAGTGCTTAGCTTAAACAAACAAACAAATTTGTTAATACAGAATGCTCTGTTTTGCTAGTAAGATCATGGCATGCAGTAGTCTAAGACTTCACCACCTGTCCAAATACATTTCTAAACACTTGTTATATTTTCAATGTCCATAACACCTTCCGCCCCATTCATGTATCCAGCTTTCACTCACCTTCTGCAATACAAAAAAAAAAATCTTTAAAAAAAAACATAATAATAATAATGATAATAATGACAAGAAAAGCATACAACTTTAAGCAGCAGAGTAATAAGTATAGGGATAGTAAGATCAAATTGATGAAGGTGGAAAGATATTTGACAACATTTTTGATAATGTAAGGCAATCAGGGCATACATGATAGAAGTGATGAACCTTTCCTTGCATTTTATCAGATGCTGTAGTTGTGTTATTTGTGAAAACAGTGAGCCTGACTGAAGGGAAAAGGGACTGATCAAAAACAAGGAATAAATGTTGGGGAAAGAATATAAGCTCTTTTTGGATGCATGTACTAAAAGTGCAAAAGTTATTCCATCTCTGTGTAAAACAGAGAAACTGTAATGAACTGCTTGCTGAACCAATTTTCTACAATGAAATTATACAAACTGTAACATAGTAATCAAACATAATAAACCAATATAACATTGAAAGTATGTCATAAAATATTTTTCAAACAAATGGAGAATTTATGACATATCAAACATTTACAGCCAATATTGGATGTCAGATTGGTTTTGTCATGTATTATGGCATTATCTGCAATTAAAGAATATATCATAAGAAGTAAAATAAAACAAAATGCCAACAACAACAGAGTTTTCAGCATGTTAGGTGCATTAAGATATATATACATATATCTTTATATAACAAAAGAATCAAGACAACGTCAAACCGTTGTTTGAAACGGACACAAAATCAAATGTTGATATCAACTGAAAAGATATGTTTTTTTAAAATACAAAAAATGAAGATGTCAGATTAAAATGATTATAAACTAGAATTGTATACAAAATTCTTGCAACATATGTTGACTCTTGCAACATATGTTGTTTTAAGTGCAATGGGGATATCTGCTACGATAAACTGTTCATTATGTAATGAAGCGAGGGACTGCATTGAACACTTTCTGGAGTTGTAAATATGTTAGATATGTTTATGGACTTCCTTGGAAAAACAATATTAAAAAACAAAATGTGAAAATGCTTATAATATAAAGATTTCATGTGAATTTGTACTTTTATGTGGACAACCATATGACTACAGACAGCAGTTTCAATTTTATGATGTCTGCCAAACAGCCTGTATATAAATGTATAACAGAAAAATACCAAACTTAAACATCTTTCAGATACCCATAAATGGAAATTGTAAGATACAAGATTGTACAACATACCGCAAAACTGCATCTAAGTTTACACCAGAATGGCATCTTTATACACCTATACTTTTTGCTATGCAATAGATATGTATGTCAAATCATCTTGTTTTTAACACAGAGTCAAACTGATGTATGTTCCATGTCCACTGCCACATAATTTTTCATCACTTGTTCTCTTAGTTTGGTAGAACTTTACATTGTCATCACTTATTGTCACTGTTACAGTTACTGCTGTGTTCATTCTGATGCTATTAACATTGTTATTATTACCATTTCAGAGCTGTGATAACACTGGCTGTTCCCCTCGCCCATCTGTCCTCTCCCCCCCCCCCCCCACCCTCCCCGTCTGTCTTCTTACTATTCCCACCTCCTCTCCCCCTGTGTCCCTTTTTATTCCATAAATATGCATGTTATGTTTTCTTTGGGAAAAAAATGCATTAAAATCAAATGTTTATTACAACAAAAAAACTGTTGGGAAAGAAAGGTTGGAAAATAATCTTTTCTTAAAAGGAACCAAAAAAAGTTCAACACATCCTCACAGCCGTACTCAGCAAAATACTTAATATTCTGAAGTGCCTGAAATGAAAAAAAATGCTTTCTGAAATCCATCCATCCAACCGACAATGATATAAACTGCCTATATTCAATCCATACACTGCAGTCATACACATCTTACACTGCTACTGACTGCATGAAAAAACTCAGAATGAATCAAAGAATATAAACCTGGATTCACATTTACTGATGCGACACACCCTCACCACACTGACAGACCTCCGTCACTGTGCGTCATGGGCTGTACTGTGCGCACTGGCCAGTGCAGCATGAGAATTGGCCTGGCAAAGTGCCAATATGTCTGAAACAAGATGGTCTGTTGTGGAAAAGGTACTCTTGTTCTCTCTAAAAGTGATGAGTAATACTAATAGTTGAGTCTATATCTAATACTCTGAAGAATGTCTAGTATAGTTATGACTATCTTCTTTTTTTTTCTAATTATCTTTCACACCAACATAGGTCCGTTGCTAAAATTACAATTTGCTGCAAAGTGCAATGGGGAGAACAGGCAATTAAAGCCGTTTCGCAAGTCGTAGGCCTATAAATTGTAAAATAACCCCATAACACTAAAAGTTCACCAGCAGCCTGCGTGTAAATAAAATGATAAGCTCATAAACCGAATGATGTCGAACAAGTAGCCCGCCAGGAAAGACGGAGAGAGAGTCCGTGCACATCTCTGATGTGATGGGAGTGGTCGTGTTGACCCGTACGTAAAGACGGTCCCAGTTATCGTAAATGTGGTGATGGTTCAACGTCCGCCGGTTTTCATAATTCAGTTTGGGCAAAGATTTTCTTTCAAATCTCCTTAGCCACTGTTGGTTAGGAGCTTCTTCTTGTTAAGATACTTAAGCTGGCTGATACAAACCTACAGCCATTATGATTGTACTGTTTCGGCTATGTGTCGTATGATCATAATTATCATAAGGTTGGACACATATTTAAACTCATTTTCCGCAGCCTGGAAAGAAACGTTTGTAATGGATGGGGTGAAGAAATCTTTCCTAGGTTGGAATGATTTTTTTTTTCTGCAGTATAAGATAATTACCGCCTGTTTCATGCATTTTTCTCTTTTCCAGCTACTTCCAAGAGCTCCAAAACTTGGAATTCATTCGCACGTCGGCACGTGAATTATTCAGAGTAACGCCCCTTCCAACTAATCTCTTACCCATCAAACAAAACAAATAACCATTTTACGGTGAAAGAGCTGGTCATCACTAGAATCTGTTTTATTTTTATTGATAAATGCAGTAAAAAAATTATTTAAGATAGGAATCACTGTTATTTCTAACCTATAAAAATGTTTGAGTAATATTCTAATAATAAGACAGGATGTGAAAATATATAAATAAACAGATTTCCATTGGCTTCTATCTTTAGAACCACCACCGCTGTTATTTTTGGAAGTATTTTGTCCAATAAAACAAGAACGTTGCTGGCTTGCCTAGCAGACGGCAGGAACTTCGATACTTGGCTTAAAACCATTCCAGAAAACAAGTCTACCGTGGTCAACTGTGGTCGAAGGTGGAACGGGTGAAACAGCGATGGCGAGTGGCACTGTCGACGTTTATGTGAAAATCCCAACAGGGAGAAATGCACAGTATTATGTTCGCCCAAGTGACACCATTGCGACTTTGTGCTCAAAAGTTGCAGAGGAAGAAAAAGTGAAAGAAACACAAGTTCGCCTCAAATACCAAGGGAAAATCCTCGACAGAACCCATTCCATGTCGTACCTTGGAGTTCGACCAGAGACGATTCTCAAAGCAGAGGTACATCTCTCTCTCTCTCTCTCTCTCTCTCTCTCTCTCTCTCTCTCTCTCTCTCTCCTCCTCTCTCTCTCTCTCGTGTGTGTGTGTGTATGTGTGTGTGTGTGTGTGTGTGTGTGTGTGTGTGCTATCATGGTGACTGATGCTTCTTATATCATGCTCTTTCCACAGGGTGTGTGTGTGTGTGTGTGTGTGTGAGAGAGAGAGAGAGAGAGCGTGTGTGTGTGTGTGTGTGTGTGTGTGTGTGTGTGTGTGTGTGTGTGTGTGTGTGTGTGTGACATACAGTTTTAGTGTGTAGGCATGTTTTATGATAACAGGAATCATCACTGTTTTGTTAATCAGTCTTGTATTGTGTGATAGTGTTAATGTATTAGTATCCTTAGTCCTTGAAGGAACAAATGCCAGATAAAAAAAATATGCATCTTCTTGCTTATGTTACCCTTGGAAATAAGGACTCTCTCTCTCTCTCTCTCTCTCTCTCTCTCTCTCTCTCTCTCTCTCTCTCTCTCTCTCTCCTCTCTCTCATGTTTAATGTTGTCACATGAAATGCCATGTGTATATATTGCAGGAATGACTTTGTGTAAACGTGTAGTATTGTCACTGACGGATGAAGACCTATGCTCCTGTCTCGTCTGCCTATCTGTCTGTCTGTCTGTCTGTCTGTCTGTCTGTCTGTCTGTCTCTCTCTCTCTCTCTCTCTCTCTCTCTCTCTCTCTCTCTCTCTCTCTCTCTCTCTCAGTAGACCCGTATGCACATGGTAGGCTATATATCCCCAAAACGTACGAGAACGGGATATGGTCTATACAGATTCTGGTTCCGAGGCCCGTCACCCTGGTCGTTGCTTTACCCAATGACCTCGGAGAAACCGAAGTTGCATCGTCCAGTCTGGACACCATCAGTGACGTCACTGCCAGAATTGCTGACATCATCAAAGAGGATGCGTCCTGCGTGGTGCTCAAGGTAGGTTGGTTGGATGGCTGGAAACACATAGGTTGACATGGTCATTGGAGAAGAAAATTATGGTGAACGTTGGGCCACAAGTCCTCTCTCTCTCTCTCTCTCTCTCTCTCTCTCTCTCTCTCTCTCTCTCTCTCTCTCTCTCTCTCTCTCTCTCTTAACTTGGTTTTATAATACCTCCTCGCGACACATTATTACATTAATGAAAAGTGTTAATATGACATGATCTGCATTGAAATCATGTATGGAATATGGACAGATTATAAGACCAGGCCCCAACCTTACATCTTCTCCTTGAGTATTAGAAGATCTGTCAATCAATCAATGTTCACTGCCGCGCGCGCACACGCTTAATTGGTGTGTGTGTGTGTGTGTGTGTGTGTGTGTGTGTGTGTGTGTGTGTGTGTGTGTGTGTGTAGTGTGTGTGTGTGTGTGTGTGTGTGTCCGAGTAGATACGTGAGATGTGTGTGCGCGTGCGTGTGTGTGCATGTGTATGGGTGCCGTGTGTGTGTGTGTGCACCTGCGCATATTCACTGGGAGACTACTTGCATGGCACTCCAAGCGACCAGGGCAGGGGAGGAGGCCCAGAAGAAGACTGTGATGCCAGTCTTCCCTTCCCTGGCACCCTGCTAGTGGAATGCTGAACATCTGAGACCGGCAGTCGCCGAGACTGCCAAACTGGGCTTGTCTGTAGCTAAGTTAGTTAGTGCAGGCCCACAACCAGGTTTAACATCATCCCACACCCGCCGCTGAAACTGGCGATATGGCAGATGGAAACAGCCGTGTGCCAGGAGAGTGGGAGGAAGTGGCCTGTCTCAGAGCACTACACTGTAAGCTTAACTCCAGAAAGGCGGGGGGTGGGGGTGGGGGTGGGGTGGGGGTGGGGGGGTCAGTCATTACAGACACCATTTGCGTGATTGATTGGAATTTGCGACAACTGACTGGAGCAAAGAATGAGTGTGCACGACTTTTAGGCTACGTGCGTAGTTGACCCGGTGTCGTATAATATCTGGGAACCGTGATATCTGGGAACGCGTTCCCAGATTAACCGTGACTGAACTTCCAATCGTGAAATCTGGGAACGCGTTCCCAGATATCACGGTAAATCTGGGAACGCGTGCGAAAAGAAAAAAAAGTGACAAGAAGGCCAAAGATCTCAATTGCACCTAAATAGATTGTTTCCTACCTTATCTCGAAAATCCATTCTTTTTTGTCTTCTTTCTGCCCTTCTGAGCTCTGAAAGACCACGTTTCCAGATATCACGGGCCTTCCCAGATATCACAGTACATTTTGGGAACGCGTTCCCAAAAAAATCTGTGATATCTGGGAAGCCTTCCCAGATATCACGTTCCCAGATTTCACGCGACACCGGACCTGGCCGTGCGTTCCAAGGCCGTGCCCCATCCGGTTGTCCAGATCCTCGGAAGCGTGCGTAGTAGACCCAGACGGATAGCGGCACTTTTTGTTGATATGAATAGTATTGAATCTAAA
>CM065722.1:45453491-45460991 GCA_033310375.1 Conus canariensis | reverse complement strand
CTATAGTCTAAAATCATCGACACGATGAAAAGACTTTAATTTAACAACCAACCAAACCACCAACCTGATCAATATTGATACCACTGAACTGTAGGTAACACACATGTCATGGTCAAGGCTTGACCGCCATAGTCATGTGGTTTTCCGATCAGGTCAGCGGCTTTCTGGAGAGTGTTGTTTTGCGCATCTATGTCTCCACTGTTATCCTTGATCTCTCCAGATGACATACCTGTCGAAAGTTCATTTATCTGTTTCGTGTTGTGTCTTACACACACGTTATTTTGCACCAAGTTTCATAATGTTCATATGTTGGTTTAGCTTTTCCTTTTTTTTTTTTTTTTTTTTTTTTAGCCAGGTGGAAGAAAACGATACTTCACTAATGACTTAGTGTACTCCATACGCTTTCAGAGATGTGTGTGTGTGTGTGTGTGTGTGTGTGTGTGTGTGTGTGTGTGTGTGTGTGCTCTCCTAAACATCCCCATCATTAGCACCTTCCAGTCTGTCCCCCCCCCCCCCCCCCGCCCGCTCCCACCCCACCTCAGCATATTTTTGAGTATAGATTGGATATGATACACTGCTGGCGTAATGTTACTGCTAAAACGTTGAAATGACTACACTTTCTTTTTCATTCATGGATTTCTGTTCTTTTCTTTTCGATTTTTCTTCTTTTTTATATTCTACAATTTTTGCCCTTTCTGTCTCTGTATGTTGCATCCTTTTCTTTTGTTTTCCGCTGTCTTGTAAGGCGTTAAATTCTAAATCGTTTTCAGTGACTGAGTTTCTTCGTCATCATAGTATAGAGTTCTCGTTATTCAAACTGTTCAACAATATTGCTGTATCATTGCATGCCCACACAAAGTAAAGGTTAGTGTTTGGGAAGGTACATGGTGTGTACCTGTGTGACCGGAGGGATGTTTGATGGCGGCTGCTGTTCAGTAGGAGAGTTAGACGAGGATTTCTCGAGTGGTGGTAAGTCACGTGATTAGACAACGCCATCTTGGGATTAGCCTCAGCTGGCCCGTCGCGGTCGGTAAACTCGGAATTTGCCGGAAAGTGTCGTTGCAGTGGTGGAGCTCGAAGAGCCTTACACTTTGTCACAGGCGTTTTCCTATAGTGCGTTGGTTGTCAACAGCCTGGAGCAACCATGTTCCGAAAACGAAACAAATCGGATGTGCAGACGGAGTACACCTGTAATGTGCGATTTTTGGATGATGAACCGATGCAATTTACATTCAAGGTGAGCTTTCGATTGGGGCACTCGCCGCAGTCGATGACTGTCGCAGTTGGCTTTTTTATCGTGTTAAAATAAATGTCATGTCTTTAATTGAAATTACACTTTCCACCAGTGCCCGTCGGCTGCGATCATTTCATTCTAGATTTGTAGTCTTTAACCTTATTTTTTTGCTTCAATGAGTGTATTTGTAAACATGTTGATGTGTAGAAGCGTTGTTTTGAAACGGCTTATCTTATCAGTAATCAGAGTCACTCAGGCGTGCAAAGAACGAAATACCGAGGCTCCGTCGAGGCTTGGTTATTATGTTGGTGAAAAGATTTCGTTTGCGCAAGGCCGGGCCGGGAACTAGCTCACTCGCTAATGGGCGTGTCGGTCGCGGGGTGATCAGTACATCGCGAAGTAGGCCAGAAGATTCAGATAGACCGTTATCCTCAACAAACCTTTCGTGATCCGTCACATCATGATCTCCATGTGTGAATCACTGAATGCAGTCTTCATCCATTAATCGCCAGTGGAAATGCAGGTGTGCACTGCACTATCTGCGTGCACCCCTTCCTTCTTTTCCGCTTCCAACTGATAAATTCAGTTGTTGGATCATAAGGCTGACTTGTTCAAGTCTTTTATGAATTTTTTAAAGGGCCAATACAGCGCAAGTTGTGAGAGGGCATTGATGCCAAAAATGTGCATTTAACTCTTTTAAAAGTAATGAAAGAACAGTGAAAGAGAACTTGATTTTTTTTTATTTGGTCGTAGAATAAAAGACTTAAACTTTAAGTCTTTAAGTTAGAGGAAATGATCACAATGGAGGAATGAAAAAATTCATGACCAAATTCACCCCCATAGCAATCCCCTCACCCATCTCCCACTACCGTAGGTTGTTTACGTTAACTTTAAAGAATTGTGATCTTAATTGATATGCGTTATTGTACCTTGACATTTTTTGTTGGAAACGTTGCATACTTGTTAAAACTAAAAGCAAAGTGTTGTGTATTTTAATGAAAATAAGAAAATCAATGTGATGTATGTGATCTCACTTTTTGTATTGTTTTTATGCAAGTTGTATTTCATTCTTTTATGGGGTAAGGCATCAGATTAATGACAAAGATGTTCATGTTCAGGAAGCAATTATATTCAGTACTGTGTAAATGATTGCCACAAAAGCCATGTGACTGTCACAATCAGAACACCACAGTTGCCACTCGGCGCCATGAGCTTGTGTGCATAAGTTTTTTGTCAATTCTGTGTGTGTGTGTGTTTAAGGTCTTATTTTTCTTTACTGATTTTTTAAAAGTATATGGAATAAATTCATGTTATACCATCTTTGAAATGGTGTATCAGTGATAACAATTTGTTTGAAGGCTTGAATGTGAAGCTGTGTAATCTGATTTCTTTTTTTCCGCCGGACCATATTATATTATATTTCCAAACTTAAATACAAGTGACAAGTAGAGAAACACATACACACCATGATAAGACAACAATAGAAATAATGAAATATCAGCCTCATAAATCTATTTTATTTACACCTGATCACAGGTCTACATAAAAACAGAAATCTGATCACAGACATAAAAACAGAATGACAGTAGTTATCAGACAACACACCATAGACAAATACAAAAACAATTAATAAATTTATAAACAAAACAAACATGATAGAAATGAGCAAATGAATCAATCAAACATAGAAAACAAGGCAACTGGCCATTGCCATATCTTTTGTAAACCATGGAAACTAATGCATTAATCTAATAAAGGTAAATATGACAACAACTGACTATGTAACAAAATCTGCATGTGACATGTAAAGACAAGCAGTACACTTTTTTTGTTGGATACTGTGCTTTCAAATACACAATACAGACTTGAAGTAACGAGAAACCCTTTTCATACATTTGTAAACAGAAATTGTAGAGTAGCAGAAGTAAGTTGAATGTTCAGTTAGGTCTAAAACTATTGTAACAATCAAACAGGATATTATTTTCAGTCAGTAGCAGGTTCATAATTTGGCATTTTCTGTTTATCTTAAAAGAGTTTGCCAGAAAGTTTGCATATGAAGGCAGCGCCAAAATATATTTTGTTTCCTCTCTCACAAAAAGAACATTTTTGTGACTCATCAGTGCCATTGTCATGCAAAAGAATGTTGATTGCTAGGGTTCTATTAATTCTAAACGGAAACTATAGATCTTTAGTTTAAATATTTTATTTGTCAAACTTATTGAAAAAGGCTTAGCACACATAGCATCCTTCTGTAATCTTTCATTTAATTTCAAACAGAACAAATCAGTTACCAATTTACTTGAGCCATCTTCTTCACAACATTTTATTTCTACCCACAACTTCTCTTGAGTGGTTTTTCACAGTGCAAATGTATCAGTTACAAAGCCTTATTTCTAGTATCACACCAGTGCAGCAGTGCAATGGTTTTCGGCTGCTTGCATATTGGGGATCACTGGCAATGAAAGGGTTAAATGTGCTGCAATAATAACTTTAACTAGTTTTCAGAACTTAGGTATTTTAAGAGTTTTTTTTTTGTTTGTTTGTTTTTTGAGACGGTGTTCCTGTTCAACACGTGACGTTCTATTCATTTTTGGCAGAGATTCTTGTTCTTAATGTAGATCCCAAAATTGTGAAATGTGCCGCACAAAAAAAATTCTTGAGATGTCTTCTAACTTTTCTTTCTTTTAAACTACAGATGCAAAGCTTGGAACCATCTGAGCTCTATTGGTTCTTGTGCTTGAAAGGAATTGAAGTTTATGGGTGAAATTTGATGTCAGACAGAATATTGAAAATGCTTTTGTCTCTCTCACATTGCCTCAGTTTCCTTTTCCTCACCTGCCACTGGTATCACTTCATCATTCAGGTGAGAATGAGTGCTGTGACATTCCCATTAAAAGTGAACGAGCGAGAGAGAAAAAAAAAAAAAGAAAAAAGAAAAAAAGGTGTGTGTGTGTGTGTGTGTGTGTGTGTGTGTGTGTGTGTGTATCCTGTCTGTCCGGTTTTGTTTGTTTGTATGTTTTTTTTTAATGCATGATATTACCATAATGACTAATCTTTCCAAGCTGCGAAATTCAGATTAAAAAAAAATACAATAAGAGTAAATCCTTTTTTTTTTTTTATTGTACATTATTAGATGATTTCATAGGCTAGTTCAGAAGGCTTTTACAAAACAAAACAGTGTAAAATGTCTGGAGATAGTACAGATCACTGATAATAGAGTGAAATAATTAACACACATGGAGGCACAACCAAGTGCTCAAAGAGATTGTACAAGTAGTCTGGGCTAGTACCAACACCACAAAAGGGAAAATCAGGACTCCAAAAGCACCCGCAACATTCTTCACGGCAGGAGGTAGCAAATCATGGCCAAGAACAACAGTGCCACTCAGAACATGCAGGCAGAGTCTGCTGGATGGGGCAGATGACTAGGAGTGCACTGCAGACCTCCCAGAATGGAAGAGTCACCCAGAGATTATCAGCAAGAGTGGCATGAGACCAGACATAGTAGTCCACTCTCAGTCAACCAAGCAGCTGATCATGATCGAGCTCAGGGTGCCATATGAGAACAGAATGGAGACAGCTCAAATCTACAAGACTGAAAAGTATGCTGATCTGGCAAACAGCCAGAGGAGAGAAGGCTATCAGGTCAAAGTCCTCACTACAGAAATTGGAGCTAGGGGGTTTGCAGGAACGTCTGCATACAGCCTCATGAAACAGCTCTCAGTTGCAGGGAGGGAAAAAACCAGAGCCCTGAAAGCAATGGCAGAAGCGGGAGAGAGGTGTTCAAGCTGGATCTGGTCAAGGAGGAACAAAAGTGAACTTCATAAGGCTTAAATTTCCTACAAATATCAGGTGTCGCTGTGGCTCAGTGGTTAGTGTGCGAGTCATTAAGTGGAAAATGAGCATGTCCAGAGGGTCATGGGTTCGAATCCCAGCCAAGATGGGAAAAAAAGGGGCAGCAGAGGGACATCCGGAGTCATGAACCGGGTGTGGCCCAACCCCCGTAGAGTGTCAGGAGATAAGGGCCGAAACACTTGCTTGGAGGGGGCTTCTCTTCTGAGGACTCTCTGCTGCCACGCTCTCCACGAGTTTCGTTCTACTGAAATATGTACTAATGGTGTAATATAGTATCAAGTATTACTTTCAGTTTTTGTTGTGTTTAGTGTGCAGAAACTGAGAAAGACATGCAAGCAGTTTTTCAGTTTTCAAACAGCCTTCTAATCCTAAAATTTCAGACAGGGTTTGCTTTTGTGTTGTTGATCTGAAATATTTGTGCTTATATACCAGTAGGATGCATTCTGGTTTTATTTTTCTACGATAACACATCGCTTAATGATGTTTGAGCAGACTATTTTTAGTTGAAACTGCAACAGCATCATTTGTCTAACTGTAGTAATAGACGGATGTGCTCTCTGCAAAGTCTATTATTTCTGCAACTTGTTCATGAGAATTACTTTGTGCCGCAAGATAATTTTTTTTCTTTTTGTTTCTTCTTTGGTCTCCATCAGTCCATGAAATATTATAGACTATACATAGACAGTGATCCACAACAGAATAATGTTGGGGGTATCATACCTTATGACTCAAAGAGTTGTGTTTTTTTTTGGGGGGGGGGGGAGGTGGGGGGGGGGGGGTAAATGAGGTATGGTAGCTCAACAAAGCATTCTGTAATTAGTGTAAAGTCCCCCATGGATGTAAATCGAAAGTGTTAGTAGATAACTCCCAAGTATACCAGATAGTTTCCCTTGTGACATTAGATGGTTATAAATGATAAATGTTGCCTCACGAAGATTCATCGATCATGCTTTTACAGATTTATAGTACAGATGATGATGAGGTTCCCCACAACCTGTGGTCATTGAATTATATCTCCTTAGAATAAATTAAGTACATGTTCACATCTCAGGGAATGAAAAAGATACATGTATGTATGCTATTACCTTGAACTACATGCGATAATCATCAGTAAGAGACACAACGATTTTACGCGACATGGAACAAAGGTATATGATTGATATTATTCTGACCGCACTCTGCACCCATTGACATAATTTTCCAGAGTGACCTATATAGCATTTATCAACAGGGGCCAATGTCTCATGCTTGTTTTGAAGCAGCATGGTGAAAGTCAAGTGTCAAAGCCCTGTGAACAACGCCTACCTAGTTTGATAGGAACGTTAGATGTTATGTTATTCTCCCCGCCTCACTCCTCTCTCCATTACCTCCAAAATCTTAAAACCCATGAAACCGATCTCCATGAAAGAAGGGACAAATTTCTAATAATTATTTGCAAAAGCTTGGCCAAAATGAGTGAAATGATGATTGTTATCATGAATACTTGTATAGCACCAAGTTTTGGCTAGAGACTAACCTCTAAGTGATTTACAATAGATTGCATTCTCGTTTACACAACGGCTGTCTACCTTGTAGAGCCGACTGAAGAGCTGCCTGCTGGCGTTTCATTCAGTTGTTTCCTGTGTCATCCAGTCACTATCATTCACTCCACTTCCTTACTTCCTTCATTCTTTCCATTTCTCACGCAAAGTGCATGCTGTATGTAGTGTGACATCCATACCAACGGCCAAACTGGTCTTCCCTTCTGAAAGTTGGTGATGGGATTTTCCGTGTGCAAGATGTTATGCATGGGCTCACACACAGAACTTCGGTTCATAGTTTCATTTGAGGGACTGTTTGGGAAATGGTGTTAGAACCAATGTTAACTCAGAGGGAAAAATCTCCCTGTACTGAAACGGCCCGGTGGAGATTAGAACCCGCAACCCCAGGATCACCAAGATTACGAGTCCGGCGCTCAACCAACTGAGCTATTCCAGACCCCAAATTGACCCCTTAAGATTCCGGTGCTTGGGCCAGTGACTCATGCACTTAAATTTACAGAATGAACACTTCTGGTAGAGCTTGGAAAGATATGGGATAGAGCTCTGTTCAAATCATAAAAAAGATGGCATCAGTGTATGTAGCTGTGGTGTGTATGCAGAGAGATATAATTAGTGATATAGTAACTGATAATTTTTTCCCCTTGCAAAATATTCCACGATAGCACATACCATGTGCAGAAAGACTTAATAGAGTCACTAGTGATGCTGGTCTATTGATTGGTGTATTACATGTATGATGTGCAGAGAGACACAATAGGACAGTGGCTTCTGGACCGAGTGTCGGAAAAACTGAACTTGATGGAGAAGGACTACTTTGGTCTCCGCTACATTGATGTGCACAAACAGAGAGTAAGCCTTTCTAGTTATTAA
>CM065722.1:45390991-45443491 GCA_033310375.1 Conus canariensis | reverse complement strand
TTCACCAACTGCACATGAGGACAGCCACAGTGTTTTTTGTCTTTCTCTCCTCTTATTCAAGCTTGGAGTGGTGGGGATGGGTGGTTTGGGGGTGGGGGTGGGGGTGGGGGGGGGGATGGAACCACATTAGTTACTCTTGAATACGGTTTACAGAATAGTTCATGGCATACTGATTTTTTTCTCTGTTCTTTTTGAACAGTTAGTTGTTCCTTCTATTCCCGAATAAGTGCCATCATGCACCCCAGCCTTGATGTATAAATAGTTTTTTTCTTTTCTTTTCAAATTTCTGTTTTTTTTGTGAGAGGTAAGGATCTTCTGTCTGAAATCCATGTTGAAATGATTCTGATGATTTATTACTGTGAGTTTCAAAGCTGTAATTATATTTCTGATCTTGCTGAAGTGAAAAATTCTTTCTCAAGCCTGCAGATTAAAACAAAGAAACTGTTGCGAGGACAAGGTTTCCACAGCTGAACAGGTTTTGAGGAAATAGGGGTCAGGGGACTTGCTCATCTATCGTGCTCTGTCTTACTGTATTACTGCACTACACTGCTTACCAAGGCTGCTGCACACACAGTCATATCCAGATCGTCCTGTTGCAGTGTGGGCACCAGCAGTCCATAGGGAGCGATCAGTATTGGGTTGGTATGAGGCAACTCGTTAGAGGAGACACTGCACTGCTGCAGAGTCATTTTGGTGGTAGTCGGTGATGCCTGCACTGATGTAACAAACACAGGACAAACCCCACACTATAGTGGTTTAATTCTGGAGCCAACACGAATGGGATCCCATCGTGGTCAACCAGCTTTTAGATAAACACGCTCTATCAACTTATGTCTCATCCATGAGCACTTACTCACTGATCAGGTTCCTTGTAAGTACTCTATTGATGATAATGTACTTTGCGGTATGTACGTATGTGGCTGTAAAGGTAAGTTTTGTGTTAGGAGCTTTTTTTTTTTTTAATGTTTTGTATGTAAACTTTCATTAAGTAAGAAAAAAATGAGGGTCAAGCGCCTGACAATGAAAAATGGGAAGATAAAGCAACGCTGATGACCGATTTGAGGTGACATGATGCAGAATGAGTCACAACAGAAAATTAAGAGAAATGGCTAAGAGTTCTGAGACATAAGGAACCTTATGATGGCATTCACGTATTCATTACCCACACTGACAGCAGCATATCAAGCAGGTCAAACCATACATTAACAAGTTGATGTGAAAGCACATGGTGAGGAAAGACCTTATACTGATGCTATTTGCTTTGCAGTTTAAAATTTGGCGCTTGATATAAATTTTCAGCAACAGAGTTTGTTTGGCGTTCATTAATTCATTGATTTTTTTTTTTTTTTATTATTAAAACAAAGCATCTTGGTAACTTTCAAAGCAGTTTGCAGGCACATCGAATTGTAACTTTCAGCCTTTTACATGTCTTATTTACTGGCAACTGCCCAAATTTCCAAACAGATTTCTTTGTTGGCTACAGTTTTCTTATGTAAGAGGGACCTTGGTTGGCTGCTTGAAATGTTTGTATTTCCTTATGCTGTGTGTGAATATCTTTTGTGTGCGTAAGATTGTAGTTATTTTTGTCAGGTGCACTGGTGAATGGGAGCATTATATTTACTATGGTTCATGAATCCTCAAGTAGTATGTACACCTCCAAAAGCTGCACATAATTCAGACGTGAATAGGGTTGTCATCTCCATAAAATTTCAAATGTGTGTTTTTGCAGCCGTGCTTTTTTCGAGAACAAGTATGGCTGCACAATTGTGTGATACACGTATATTATGCATACTCATACTCATTCATGCACACACACATGCAGCTGTGCCTACACACACAGGTACACACACACACACACACACACACACACACACACACACACACACACACACACAGAGTCAGTCATTTGTCTGTCCGACTGTCTGGCTGCCTGTCTGTCCCTTTCTCTTTATCTCTGTCTGTCTCTCATCCGCCTCCTCTGTCAACATGCACACCTACATCCCCCCCCCCCACCTGCACTTATAGACACAGTCTGCTCTCTTCCATGCCCCATCCGCTCCTACACATACACGTATTAATCTCTCTCCATTTTGTTGTATGACAGCCTTCTTATAACAACTAACTTTAGGTTCTGTTTTTCCCCTCTGTGTGTGTGTGTGTGTGTGTGTGTGTGTTGTGTGTGTTTGTTGAGTGTGTGTGTGCATGCGTGTGTGTGTGTGTGTGTGTGTGTGTGTGTGTGTGTGTGTGTGTGTGTGTGTGTGTGTGTGCGTGCGTGCGTGCGTGCGTGTGTGTGCGCAAGGGCAAGCATGTCTGTTCATGCAGATCTATGTGTGCTCTTGTGCAGCAGTATCATAATCGCCTTGAGCTGAAGTTAGACGTATGTGACTGTTACAGGTACTACATGTTCCTTCAGCTTCGGCGTGACCTGCACCATGGTCGCCTGCTGTGTTCCCCTGATGATGCTGTTTACCTGGCAGCCTATATCGTGCAGTGTAGGGCTTTTTTTTTTTTTTTTTTACCGAGTTGTTTGGTACATTCACTAGTTTAGGGGAGAGAAAGGGGGATCTTGGTTAGCTGGTTGGATCATGTAAAAACTACAGTGAATGAAATTATCATTTAGCCCTTTGAGTGAAATGATCACTGAGCCCTTGTGTGTGTGTGTGGTGTGTGTGTGTGTGTGTGTGTGTGTGTGTGTGTGTGTGGATCGCTCTGATTGAGAACAGTAAATGTGTTGCATGTAAAAGTCAGGTAGCAGATGTTAAGAACATGTCTTACATACATGTAAATATCAGGTAACAGCTGTTGTGAACATGGAAACCAGATACACGAACAAAATCAGAAACATTTGTGATGTAATTTTTTTTTTAACTAAAGAATTATTTTCAGACTGTGGATGATATTTTTAGTGAATGACAAATTTTGATGTTTGAAAATCAGATAAGTTTTATTGCTCACAAATTGCCTTTTTCATCAGTCTATATCTACGTACCTGTATGTACTTTTTTTTCAGTCGTGTGAACATCCATTATCTGTGCATGATGTATTATTGAAAACCAAGCACTTTTTATTGCTCATAAATTGTGTTATCCATTATCAGTTCATGATGTATGTTTGAAAACCAAACACTTTTCATTGCTCGTAAATGGTCTTATCCATGGTCTGCGTATGATGTAAATAAGTGCCACAGTTCTTGTAATTTTAATGAAGACTTGATGAGCACTTTTTTTTTGTCTAGATTGAGCTGAAACGGTTCGATACCTGTGCAGTTGGTGTGCTGGTTGGATCATGTGATGATAGCTTCTGTCAGTGAAATATGATCATGTGGCCTGTTCAGCGGAGGTTGGTGACTATGACCCGGAGGATCACCCCCCTGGCTACATCTCAGAGTTCAAGATGTTGCCCAAGCAGACTCCCAAACTGGAGGAACGTGTGATGGAGCAGCACAGAGCTCTCAGGTTGTGTATTACTGTTAATCCTATAGCTCTTCTTGTATCTTCTCCCACATCCAAACCTCCTGTGTGTTTTTAAATTCTGACTATCCTTCCCATCCCTTTTTAACATGTCCCTGCCTCCCCCTGTAAGAAAGATGTAAAACTATTAATCATAAACTAATTTGATTCATTGTAACAGACTGATGCAGATACCGAAAATGTTCTTTTGTTTATTAGTTGTTTATTAGTAACATTATGAGGAAAAAATCCGAAATTAGCTGTATTTAAAAGAGAATGCCTGATTTACAAACTTGTTCACAAAACTTATACACAGCTAGGATCGTTGTTAATTTGGCCAAGTTTTCAGCCTAAAGAAGGATATAAATACACTGAAAATTTGATGTGCGTAAAGTGCAGTGTGTATTTCTGTGAGAGTCTTGACTAGGAGCACTGTGAAATTTTGTGATGTATTTTCCACTAAGCTCAGAAAATTTCAAACAATGCACAATCTGTGGCTTATGTTGAGCTAGGCTGGGTATACCAA
This sequence comes from Conus canariensis, assembly GCA_033310375.1. Lineage (NCBI taxonomy): Eukaryota > Metazoa > Mollusca > Gastropoda > Neogastropoda > Conidae > Conus > Conus canariensis. Next base: position 45,439,516 of record CM065722.1, on the reverse strand, counting down.
GGTCAAGATGAGAGCTGTTAGTAAAGGCTGAAACACTAGCCTTTTTTCTTTTAAGAGGATCATTCTACATTTCAAGCTGTCAAAAGAAAGCAAGGTGGCATTGATGGTGTGTTTGCCTGTCTTGCTTTTTACACAAAATGCAGTTAGTCTTGACTCTGAGGACGGTAATTTTGTGATATGTGTGTGTGTGTGTGTGTGTGTGTGTGTGTGTGTGTGTGTGTGTGTGTGTGTGTTTGTGTGCGTGTGTGCATGTGAGCGTGCATGCGTGAGAGAGAGAGAGAGAGAGAGAGAGAGAGAGAGAGATGTAAGTGGCATATTGAGGAGAGCTCTTTTTTGTTAATGATAGGATTTTATTTCCCTACATTATTGAAAACTGTTAAGAACTTTTAATTCTCATAATTGAACGTCCTAAAACATACCTTTTTTTTTTTATCTGATGTAATTTTTTTCTTGTTTGCTTGGAATGAACATTCCATCTCAAGAATTGTCACAATGACCATAATCAGATCCTCAAGCAGCAAACTGCTGTCACATCAAAATACATTATTAAGTCCCTTTTATATGAAAAATAGCACCCAGAACTAAAGAAAAAGCGATATCACATCCTCAAGCAGCAAACTGCTGTCACATCAAAATACATTATTAAGTCCCTTTTATATGAAAAAATAGCACCCAGAACTAAAGAAAAAACAATATCACAATTGTTTAATTTTGATAGTGTTTCGAAAGTTGCACATCAAGGTTTGGAATTGTTATGAAGAGTACTTGGAAATTTGTTCAGTTGTAAACTTAGCGGCAGCCAAACATTGCATACAGGGCATTGTTCATTACCTGTGAAGAATGAATAAGAACTGGCATGAGGATACTCCCATTATATGGAACAAGTGCTTTTGTGGCAGTTAAACAAAGTGCACTGATTTCTGAGCAGCGGTGATTCCCGGGAAGGTAAATTGTCAGTATTGTGAAATGGACTGTTTTCAATCTCTTTCAAGCTGAACGAAAGGTTGTTTTTTTTTTTCTTTTTTTAAAATTCTGAATTGAAGCAGTTTGCAAAATGGGGTCAAGCAGCTACACATATATTCATCATAACATTCAAGCTTTTCCAAAGTGTTGCTATGGGAGCAAGATGTTGTCCCCCAACCCCCCACCCCCTCATGAGGCAGAGGCAGGGGAGGGGAATCGGTAAATAATCGGTAATTGGTAACTTGATTTCTTTTTTCTCTTCTGAATTCTGCTACTGAGTTAGGTGTTTTTTCTTACAGAAATATGAAAGCGTTTTCTCTTTTTGAAATTGTGGATCAAACCTTTCATGATGATTTGTGTGTGTGTGTGTGTGTGTGTGTGTGTGTGTGTGTGTGTGTGCTTTTTTGTATGCTCAGGGGTCAAGTGCCAGCAGAAGCGGAGGGAAATTTCCTGAAGAGAGCATGTACTCTGGACACATATGGTGTTGACCCACATCAGGTCAAGGTCAGTCTGGGTCAACTTGTGTATGTTTGGGTGCACAAGTACAGATACTGGTACACTTTTGAAGTGCTGATTACTTTTTATGAATTGAAATCCTGATCATTAAAGTTAAAGTGATAAAAAAATTTGCATTTGTTGAAGAAAAATTTGAAATAGTGGAAGCAATTCCCTGAAATTTGTAATAGTGATGATAAAAAGGAAGAAATCAAAGGCTTTTCTGTCAGGTTGACCTTGAGATTCCTGTATCACCAAGAAAAGGTTTGGGTTATGACAGACTGTGATTGCCAGACTCTATTCAAGGTTATGCTGAGTCTGAAGTGATGATATTTTTAAGTACTGTAATGCTGGATCCACTGTCTGTTTCATGTTATTCTAGGAGGGGTGTGGTTATTAGCATTTTTAATGGTCGCAGAAAAGTCTGGTCTGCGTCCGAGGACATTCATGAAACAAAGCAGTTTGAGACTACCCTCTTGCTTGAACAGGAAAACTGAACAGTCAGTGTAAGATGTAATGTCACCAGTTTGTCCAGAATGTAGGTGATGGTGATAACATTCATAGAAGATGGTTTGAAAGATAAAGCTGACGAGACACTTCTTTCTTTGAAAATCAGATTTTTTTTGTTTTTTGTTTTTGTTTTAACCAAATGTGTCGGCAAACTTGTGAATGATCCGTAGTCAAATTCACTGTCCATATCAACAGAAGTGATGGCATGTAGTACACATATCAATCCACGACACAGACATAACAGGTGTGGTGGCTTTACTTGAGATTGACATAAGTCTTAGGCAGAACTTAACTATCACATACATTTTTCGATTTTTGTCACCAGAGGTAACAACAGCATGCATCCTGCCACTGTTGATGGCAGTGTTGAAGCATTTTTGCTGTGCATATGATGAGAACGGAATAAACTTGCTCTCAAAAAAGCTGATTTAGCGTCAGAAGAAAACTTAATGACAGTTCAGAAATGAAGACATAAAGAGGCTAGCACTGACTGGTTCCCTGAACTAGGGGAGGAAGTGACTGTCCTCACATGTTTGTGCAAGTCCACTTGACTCCAGTTTAACTCTCTCATCACGAACAGACGCTATAGCATTTTCCAAAGACGCAACGCTTCAGTACGAACGAACGCTATCAAGGTTTCGGCCTTCACCAATTTTTCATGCGGTGGTAGCATGATCAGTACACTGCAACAAGATATAGATAGTATCGTCAGCATTCCTTCCTTCGCTGCCACAGTGGTTTCACAGCACACCATGACCCACTTTGGCTCAGTGGCTGATTGACCAGACCAACCCACCTGACTTACTAATCTGCATAGAAACATGGCATCTCAAACAAGTTTTTCTGCGAATGTGTCGGAGCAAAGTCAAGCCCGTCGGCAACGTTTTAGCAATACTGAAGTTACTGAAATGCTACAAACGGAAGGTTCAGACATTGAAGAAGAGGTTGACGAAGCTGATGAAAGTGATCCCAGTGAAGAATTTCAAGGAGAAGAGGAAATTGACACTGACTCGTCTGTGGAGCTCAGTGATGATGAAGGTGAGGGTGGTCCACTTCGCCACGCGAGCAGAGCCGTGAAAGACTGGGGATTTGAGTGAGCAAGAGTTCATTGGCTTTCCTTTACGCGACTGGCGTGAAGATTCAAGTTTTTTCCGACAGTGCCTCCTTTTTCTGGTACTTTTGGCCTTCATGTGTCAGCAGAGTGCCACGCCCCCATTTTTGCATTATTCCAAGTTAGCTTGTGCATAGCAGGCATGTGATTTATCTATCTTATTTAGTTTCCTGGAGTGTATCTACCTTTGTTTCAACTCATTTAGTGTATTTACTGACTTTTTCTGTTGAATGTGAAGCCATGGACCCACTGACTCTGTGCAAGAGTGTTGTGATGCACCTGAAAAAAAACTGGACATTTTTTCAGCCTCAAGCATAAGAAATCGTATGAAATTGGGAAATTTATTCTTTTGTATTCTACTAACACAGTTTATGAATAACACTTCCTGAAACTTTTGTTGAGTTATCTCTTGTTTTGTATTTTTGGTGATTTTTTTTACTAACCATAACAAATGGCCCGTCCACAGGGAAAAACAAGGGACAGAACTGTCCGTCCTGCGTGAGTTAACCTTCAATATCACATTGATTGTATATTTTGTTTTGTTGTTAAACTTAAATATATTTATGAAAATTGAATCATTTTCACACTGTTACATTGCAACGTTTCTGTGTTTTGTTTTGTTACACGGAAAATATCATTAATTTTGACCCTGCCATTAGGAGTTTCAGCTGATGCTGTGTGCATAATCTTGAGCAGAGACTGATTGCATGCACAGCAAAAGCCCAGCACCCTATTTTCTGAAGAACCTTGCTGCGGATAAATGGATTTTTAGCCATAAACAAAAACATGGGGTATGCCATATACCCCAGAGCACTTTGTCAGCAGAAAATCAAGACAGTTAAGGGGATGAACATATAAGAAATTTACAGGCAGAGATCTAAACACACAAAATCTACAGGCAGAGATCTAAGCACACAAAATCTACAGGCAGAGATCTAAGCACACAAAATCTACGGGCAGAGATCTAAGCACACAAAATCTACAGGCAGAGATCTAAGCACACAAAATCTACAGGCAGAGATCTAAGCACACAAAATCTACAGGCAGAGATCTAAGCACACAAAATCTACGGGCAGAGATCTAAGCACACAAACTGTCAAAGGGTCTGGATGAACAGCAAGAGGTCTGATTTCATGAATTGTCAGCAGTATCTAATTTACAGTAAGAAGTCCAATAAACAACCACAGAAAACACACATGACCATAGTAAATAAACCATCATAAGACATTGCTCGTAAAATGAAAAGGTCAGTGTTTTGGATTTACTTGACCATTGATCAGGTTTGGGAAAGCTTGTTTTGCATTTAACTTTCTTTTTCTTTGTAATAAAGATGAGCTGCATCACCAGCTGACCAGTAGAGGGCTTTTATATGGCTGATACAAACTGAAATGTTGCCTGGTGCTTGACGATATTGTGCCATTGAAACAGAAAAGTGAAGTTTAGCACACTTCTTAATATGAAGACATCCTGCTCCCCTTACCCTACCTCTCCTCCGGCTCATTCTCCTCAAACAAAGTAAACAGGAGACAAATGCTGTCTTCTACAAGTTTACTTACAGGGGATGAAAAATCCTTGATTAAGTTTGATATGAAATTCTGTTGCACTGTATTCAGGTGGTTATTTTCAGTGAGTGGCTTGAATTGCTTTGGTTTGAAATGACCATTAGAAATATACCTCCTGACGAAATTGTTTTAAAAAGGCAGGGATCCCATTTCTCTGTAATTTCCTAGATTTCAGGGAAATCATTAGGATCCAAAAAAAGAGTAGAAAGAAACTCGTGGAGAGCGTGGCAGCAGAGAGTCCTCAGAAGAGAAGCCCCTTCAAGCAAGTGTTTCGGCCTTATCTCCTGACACTCTAGGGGGTTGGGCCACACCCGGTTCATGACTCCGGATGTCCCTCTGCTGCCCTTTTTTTTCCCATCTTGGGACGAGCCATGGCTGGATTCGAACCATGACCTCTGGACATGCTCATTTTCCACTTAATGACTCGCGCTTTAACCACTGAGAATACATCTGAGAAAAAAGTCAAGGGGGGAAAAAAATGTGGCAGCAGAATCCATAGAGAAGGAGTGCCTTGAAAAAAACAAAAATATTTCTTGTTACTCAGAGATGAAATTTCTGATTTGTCAGTGATATGATGTTTGGTGTATGTGTGTTTGTGTGTGCGTGTACGCGCATGCGAATGTGTGTGAATGTGTGTGTGCGCGTGCATGTATTTGTGTTGTGTGTGTGTGTCTGTGTGTGTGTGTGTGTGTGTGTGTGCATGTGTGAGACAGGACCAGAAAGGAGACCAGCTGTATCTTGGGATTACATATCAAGGTATCATGACCTTCCGAGGCAGTCGTCGCACACAGCTATATAAATGGTAATGTCTCCAGGGATCTTTCTGTCTTCTCTGTCTATAGTCTCCTCTCAAGTCTTTTACATACTCCCTGTCTCTCTCTAATCATACGCCTTCATCTCTGTTTCTGTCCCTGTGTAGATACTGGCAGCTCTGTCAACATAAATTGTATGACCGCCTTTTGAAAACCTGTGCTGATTAATTCCTCTGTTCTTTTTACTAAGTTGGATATTGCAGACTCTCCCAATTCTTTTCCTTTTTTCGGTTTTGTTTGTTTGTTGTTTGTTTTGTGTTTATTTATTTTGTTGTCTTTCTGTTGTTGTTTGGGGGGGGGGGGGAGTTGCCCTTTCATGTGTATTTGTTTGAGCAAATTTTTATTCTTTCTTTTCTTTTCTTTTTTTTTTTTTTTTGGTAGTATTTACAGCATGTCAGCAATTTGGTCAAAATCTCATAATTAGTTAGTGAAGACAGGCACATTGCCTTATTCAGCCATGCACTTATACCAAAGTGCTCTGTTTTATGCAATTTTTGTTGCTTTCAGATGTTTTTTTTTTTATTAATGTTTTTCACCGAGATGTGAAAGTTGTCAAAAGACCCTATGTGTTCAGCAGGGCTATCTGTCCGACTCGGTTTCTCTTACAGTTTGCCTCTTTGTTTGTTACAGTATTACCTGCTGTACATATTGTAACAATAAACTTAAGCTAGAGTATAAAAAAGAAAAAAAAGTGTTGTTAACACACTGTGAGATCTGAAACTATGGTGCACAAACTTTAAGTGTTTAACATTCCAGTGTTATATTAAAACATTTAGATATGATTAAAACAGATGGTAGGTCAGTCAGAATATTAGAAACAATGTGAATATGTGTCACTGTATGAATTTGATGAGATTTCACTTTATCGTGACTATTCAACGCTTGTACCACTATACAGAACAGTGCTTATGAACACATGTTTATAAAACTTACCAGAATATGCAGGTCTTGTTTGATATGTTTTGATCAAGCTTGACAGATCACGAATACCTTGCGATTTATGACAGTGATGTATTGTTAATGTTTTGCAATATATTAAGGAATGCAGGACGCGAAACTCTGAGCAGTGTTTAGGTATGGTAACTTTTACATAACAGAAGATGTTGTAGGACATGTATATAGTGTAAGTATGCAAATAAGAAATTTACAGGTGTGCCTATTAATTTTTACAGAACAGTTTAGAGTTCAGCTAGTCGTAAAAACTGAATAGATTTGACAGAATAGATCAGATGGTCTAAATGCTGCTTTTGATGTAGGCTCTTCTTTGTTTTGTACGAGTATATCTATATATATATTTGTGTGTGTGTGTGTGTGTGTGTGCGCGTCGCGTGCTATGTGTGTGTGGTGTAACAGGAGCCAAATTCGACGCATTTCCTATGAAGGCAAAATGTTCATCGTCCATATCAATGTCAACGAGGTATGCATCAAAGAATTTTCTTGCTCAGAGAATGTTTGTGTAATTAACAAAGAAAAGCAAGATTAACAGATAATTTTAGTAATGGATTTTTATATGAAATAATGAGAAAATCGGTTGTTGCCTGTCTGAGTGAACACGGAATTCCATGAAGCCTGGAAAGCTTGGAATTGGATCAGTCTTTGAGAGGTTTTGACACGAACACTGAACATGACTGTGGACCCTGTGTGCAAACGGGTCTACAGCACTGATGTTATCATGTACATGACGATACAGGGAACAATGAAAGAGGAAAGAATATCACCATGAAGTCGGAAAACCGAGGTAATTTCAGTTCTTGCCAGTCAGTCTAATGATGCATTTTCGTTTTCAAATGTACTCAGCTTTGTCGCTGTGAACATGAAGTGTGAAGTCTGAAGAGCTATTGATGGATGATGTGTTGGCAGGAAGGGGACTGGGGTCCCATGAAGAAGGTGAGAGAGGTGTCTGGAGAGGTACCTACTAGTAGCACTAGTCACAGGCATAGTAGACAGTGTGCAGTGAAACTTCTCATCCATGACCTCCTAGAATCCATAAATCAGGGCTCCCATTTTTCTGCAAAATGGCAGACTTAAGCAAAATGTAAAACTCGTGATACACAAAAAATATTTCAGCAAAAAAAATGGAATTTGGGAGGAGGAGAAAAATGGTTGAGGTATCGGCCTTGGTTACAGTCTTGGTATGCAGGCAGATGACACTGACGCCACAAAGAAATTGTTCGTAAATTTTGCAACAGCAGGCTGCTGCCATTTTGTTTACCCTGTTGAAGGCAAATAAGGTTATGCTCTGTCCTCATGGGTTGCCAAGGTACTAGTGGACAATGGAAGGGACCGACAAAAGCAGTTTTCAAATGGATTGATTGAAAAGTTGATGAAATACTACTGATGTTCAGAGTTGTCTTAGATTTTGCCATTTTCAAAACAAATTTCAAACTTTCTGCAGTGGAGGGGGGAGCATTCTGGCTGGACCCCTTTAGAATTTCAGCAATTTTTGCTTTTCCTCAATAGGAGCTCAATGAATGTTGGGTCTGATGCGGAAGTGAGTTCTTAGTGGAAAGTAAGGGCGAAAAGGAAGGAGGAGGTGGAGCTTAGCTCAGTAGAATTTCAGCTACTTTTGCTTCTCCTCTGTGGGAGCCCTGATGAATAATGTGTCTGATGTTTGATAAAGTTCTTCACTCCTAACAGTTCGCTCCCTTCTTTTGGGAAGTCTATATTCGATGACACTACTTCAGCATCTTTCCATTGTGACAGTTTCACCAATCACAAGCATTTTCCATAGTCATATTCTGCATTTTTCTCTACACATGTGTTTTGATGTATGACATATTGTCATACATGATCTTCGTTTTATGATCAGTAAACTGTCAACCCATTTACATAAAAAAAGCATTAGAATGTCAGAACTGGTGAATGTGGGAGGGGGGGGGGGGGGGTTGGGGAGGCGGGGGGCCATAAGATGGGGACAGATGACTGGAAAGACTGGTAGGAGGGAGAGAGGAATAGTGAATCTTGAGTGAGGGACAGTGGTGGGGGTGGGGTTTGGCTAATGTTGGTTTGTTCCAGAAGAAGAAAACAACAAAGAAACAAACAGAAGTTAAGACTTGTTGAGCCACAATTGTTGTGTTGCAGTCCGGTATACTCTTACCCTTTTGGAAATTTTGTTCTCCTTTTAACACAGAATAAGCTTAGCGCTCCACAGCACCAAACAACAAGGATGTCCAGGAGAGCTCAGACCTCTACCAAGAGTGAACGAATCTTGGATCTGCTCTGCGAGTCAGATTCTAGAAATTTCGCTGAATCTTGGATCTGCTCTGCAAGTCAGATTCTAAAAATTTTGCTGAATCTTGGATCTGCTCTGCGAGTCAGATTCTAAAAATTTTGCTGAATCTTGGATCTGCTCTGCGAGTCAGATTCTAAAAATTTTGCTGAATCTTGGATCTGCTCTGAGAGTCAGATTCTAAAAATTCTGCTGATTTGCTGAAAACTACTTCAATTTATACCAGATTTAACAGTTTATTATGTATACTTTTTAATGTTTGCTATTTTCAAATTTCTGCAATATTTTCTTAAATGATATGTTAATAATTCTTAAGGAAAAAAATGAAAGACACCTATGCTTACCTAACAATGTTTCTACAGTCCATCAGTGAATATTTTGGAAAGAACTAAATGATTTTCACATCAAAGCAACATTCCTTTCATCATATGAGTATGTTCTGTGTCTGAACCTTCACAGTTCAGTTGCCTCTGGAAATGAAAATTATCTTCTCTTCTCTGCTCCAGTGGGGAGAGTGAGCACCGACAGGACTCAAAAGGATGCTGTCAGAGAGAAAAATCGTCTGAAAGATGGAATGCGGCTCCCTAATGTTGGGATTAAAAATGACACGAAAGTCTCGCCAGTGTTGAACCTCATGGTTCTGGCTTAGGAACAAAAAAAAAAAAAAGGAAAGAGAAAGAAAACTACTGTTTTTGGTCTCGGGGGGAAAGAACTGTGTATTGTTAGGCTTGTGCTGTTTCTCTCAGATTGAAGCTCATCTTTGCCTAAAGGGATGTTTTATGCAGAAGTAGTGTGGGGGCAGGGCAGCGAAGTTTAAACTTTGGCATAGAACTGTAGAGTGATTGTGGAGGTTCCCTACTGAGAGATTTCACTGTGTAAGACGTGTATGACATTGGCCTGTTATTGTTGTATGGATCGAAGTGTTTAACGCATGGTGTCCAGACTTCTTTTCATAGTTTTTAGAGTTGGTTTGGGGTTTTTAACCATGATAGAGTAGAACGGTGTGGGTTGGTATCTCCTGTTGGTTTCTTTTTTTTTTTTTTTTTTTTTTTTTTATTGAAACAGACTGGTGTAGGATGTTGCCTTTTTTCCTGTTGGTTTTAATCAGTGTGACTGAGGTGGATCAAAAGAGACTGGTATAGGGAGTTGCCCTTTTTCGTTTTGGTTGTTTTAATCAATGTAGATTGACCTGGCTTTTTTTTTTTTTTTTTTTTTTTGCTTTTTTTTTTTTTTTTTTATTTACCAGGGAGGGTATATTATCACTTTTTTTTCCATGAGGAGTTGTGTCTGTCTGTCTGTCTGTCTGTTTGTCTGTCTCTGTATCATCTTTAAGTTTTATTCAGTATTTTCAGTTTGTGATTTTTTTTTCCTTTTAAATCAGTTCTTTTTGGCATTTATAGTTTTTCATGATAGATATTTCAACATTTATTACTAATCTACTTTAACATGCCAAAAGAATGCGTGATCTTGCATGTGTTTGTGTGTGATTTAACAAATGAATTTTTTGTTTGTTTTTCTTTCTAACTGGTCTGTTCACATCTACAATCATGTTTACTTTGTACTGGAATGATATATTTGATACACTTGGGAAAAAAAGATGCGTTGGACAGAACTAAATCTCATGCAAAGTTGTCAGCTCATGAAATACGTTCTGTGCAGGGTTTTTTTCTTTGTGTAATAGAATTCTTGTTACAGGATGTAGTGTAGGTTTGATACATAGAGAACAGAATCTGTGCTTTTGTTCAAACTTATGCGGATAGTGGTGTTTTTTTTCAGCGTCCAGTATTGTGGCCACAGTATTGGAAAAAGATAGGAATTGTCTGTACAGCAAAGACAATTACTTTACTAAGATCCTAGAGATCTTCTTCAGTATACAGTTTGCAAGCTACTGTCCCAGTTTCCCTTTTCATTTTGCTTTTGTATCATCAGATCTTGTTTACAGCATCTAAAGTATTCCAAATCATTCCATTTAACAGAAAAACAAGGCTTGGGAATGAAAATGGAGATGAATATTTTCACCTGGCTTGCCATTTCTCAGTGTGTGTGTGTGTGTGTGTGTGTGTGTGTGTGTGTGTGTGTGTGTGTGCGTGCGTGCGCACCTAACACATTGAAAATAGGAAGTGAGCATAATGTGCATGCTTGTATGCATGCACATTATGTCTGCCCCCCCCTCCCCCCCCCCTTTTTTTATCTCTGACAAACATATACACCCCAAATACAATGGCATTCCAGGCCTCTAGATTTAGTGTTCTTTCCTGCAGGGAATTATTTTGCCTGTGATCCATTTTGACTTGTTTACACATGTGCATAAGATATTTTGTCCTAAATGTCTTGTGTTATCAGTGCGTTTTATCGAAGGCTTAGAATCAGATGGTTAGAGTGTTTTGCTGAAGAGCTGAAGGCTATAAATTAAGACCACACATGGAGTCATATTTTTATGGCTTGGATTAAATCCTCTCTGTCCACCTCGTATTTGAATCAGTTTAGGGAAGGTAAAAGCGGTGGAAGGAGAAGGTTGAGTTATGCCTTCAACATGCTGTGCCCCAGACGTGATTAGCTTCTAATTGCCCATACGGCGTTCAGGCTACGTGACTTTCTTTTATTATGAAATGGCGCTGTGTTCATATGTTGCTGACTGTTCTGTCTTTGTGTCTGTCTGTATTGGCAGCAGGTCCTGTTACTGATGTATGTTTTTTCATCATGTCTCTTATATGGTGTATTGTCACATTGTGAGGTGATGTTGTAGTGCTTGTTTCTAAATGAACTCTTTCTTGCCAGTGTAATACACTCCACCTGAAAGTATGTAACATTATTCATTGAATAAGCGCAAGGATTCTTTGTTGGTTGTTTTGGGTGATGGGCACGGGCATGTGGATCGGAGTTGGCTTTCACATGCATGTCTGGTGTTGGGAAAAATTATCTATTATGTGTGAATGTGTGTGTGTGTGTGTGTGTGTGTGTGTGTGTGTGTGTGTGTGTGTACATGGGCAATTACAATGAAGAAGTCTGCCATTTATGTTGTGCCTTATCTATGGATCAAGGTCCTCACAAATATGCATTTTTACGTGTGTGCACGCTGGTAGTCCTTATTCGTAATCATACATATGGACACAAGAACAAACAACAAGACTTTTTAGGAGGGAGAGTGAGGGATGGGGAAGAGTGGGGTTGGGGGCAAGACTTTTTTTTAATCAAAATATTTTTTTTTTCATGATAACTAGCATGACTTGGAATTTTGTTATTTAAAACATGATTATCAGATTAAAACCGTAAATCACTTCAGATAGGTAAGTATCAGAAAATGAGAGTACTAGCAGCATGCAAGTAGACCAGGTGTTAGAATGCTATGTCTCTTGTGGTGATTTTCTTTTTCTCCTGTTTCAAGCATGAAAAATTTTTTTTTTTTTTTTGCATTTCCGCTTGTTTAAAGGGTGTCAGACCAAAATTTTTGTTGGAAGAGAAAGGAAATAAAAAACACTGAAAACTGAAAGTGAAAGAAATGCTGACAAATGTGTGAAAGTTTCTTTGTTGTTGTAATTTTTGTTGTTTTGCTTTGATTTGATTGTTTTTGATTGTTGGTTTTTCATGTTCTGTTAATAATTTTATTACTAATGTTGGCAGTCATTATATAAATACATAAAGGTGTATAACCAAAATGAACAAAAAATAACTATGTTCACTATTGTTTTGTATCTGTCTGTGTTTCTGTATAGTGATGAAAGCAGTGAGTGCTGTATCTGTGTGTGCAGAAGCAGCAGCCTGTGAGCTACAAGTGCCAGACAGCATCAGCCGCCAAGCATTTGTGGCGCTCAGCTGTGGAGCAGCAGCTTTTCTTCACGTTAGTTCTCCCCCCCCCCTCCCCTCCCCCCCCCCTGTTTTTATCCCCCCCCCCTGTTTTTATCCTACCCTTGTCCCCTCTCCCCCTCAACCCAAAGGAAAAAAACACAACAAAACAAAACTCCATGCCATCTTCTAGACCTTTTCTGCTTACGCCTTCGCTCTGTTCATGACCTGTATCTGTTCACTTCCTTTGAGTTGCATACACCTCCTATGGGGACACCAGAATCCTGTGAAGACCCCCTCATTTGAAGACTTAAGTCCCCTGTATGACCAATGGATGTTTTTAAAATTTCTGTTTCTGCATGGTGCTATGGGTCTAGTGTGAAGTGGTCAAGTTTGTTACTACCGCCTCCCGTTTTACGAGTTGTGGAATGTTTCCTTCGAGATTTGTGTGTATAAATGGTACGGTGATTTTGACAGTGGATTGCCCTTAACAGTGCTTCCTATGATGAATTGTAGAGTATTTTTCTCTTTGTCTTGGATACATGTCACAGTGATTCTGATAATTTTCTCTTTGCATTAAAACCACCTGTTTTTATAAATTTTCTTCTTTAGAGCCAGATTCTGATAACAGATTTGTATTTCAGTTAAGACTGTAAACGTTTGGTTACCTCTGAAACACCTGTCTGTCTGTATATGGTGGCATGAATATGGCACTGAAACTTTGATGATTCAGTTTGCCTTTCAGTGAAAATTGTCTTCCTTTTTATGATGGTTTGAACATTTTCCACTTTGCCTGTATTATACTTTTTTTTTTTATAGTGTAGTGATTTGATATCAACAGATTTGCCCTCCAGTTAAGACTTTCACCTATTTGTAACTTGTAAAACTTTTTTTCCTGGTGTGTTGTGTACCTGGTGCATTGATTCTAATACAAAGTGGTACCATCTGTATAAACTTGTGAAGCCTTTTTATCTATACTTGGTGTAGTAATTCTGATGATAAATTCATTTGCTGTATAGCATAGTGGAATAATTCTCATGTTTACATCTGTTGAAAACATTTTCTTTATCTTCACATGATGCTATAATTTTGATAGAAATTCATTTTTCCTTCTGTTACGACTTCTTCATTTCTTGTTTTGATGGGGAGAACTAGCCTCTCTTTCACACTGTCTTAACAGGAGCATGTTTAATGATTTTGCAATAAGACTGTCACGCACCAACAGTTTGTTCAGTTTGCGACGGAAAGGAACAACTCCATCATGCATTAGCAGCTATTTCTGTTTGTAAAAAAGACTGCTTATACTGACAGATGCTACCACTTAATTCTTTCTGTGACTGGGGTCATAAGACTGTCACTCACTGGCAGTAAATTCTGTTTTGGACTGGGAATTCCAAGACCATTGCGCATTCGCTGACAATTGTGTTTGCAGCTGGAGGTTCCAAGACTGTCTAGTACTTGAAGTTAGTTATATTCATGAATGAAAGTCTCAAGAGTATTGTGGACTTGAGATAATTTTGTCTGTAAAATGGAGTACCAAGACCATCATGCACTAGCAGTTTATTCCGTTTATGTCTGGGAATTTAGACTCGTGCATTGGCAGCTAATTCAGTCATGCAGTAGCAGTTATGTCTGCTAAGACTACATGCACTAGCAGTTAAGTCCATACAGCTGGGAGTTGCAAAACTGACATGCTCTTGCAGGTAATTGAATTGCGTAGAAATGAAAATTTGCTTCTGGTGGAACTTCTGAATGTAAGTCCAGAAGTTTTTGAGCAGTTTCCAAAGTATGTGATTTTTCTAAGAAGATACTCATATTTGGTGGAAAATACTCTTAACAGAATTTGTTTAGATGTACAGATTTATGTCGGAGGTGATAGGCACTGAACGTTGCACATTATTATTTTCTCTAAGATAGAATGTCAGTGGCAGAACAGATTTAGTGAAGAGAGAGTGTGTGTGTGTGTTTGCGTGTGTGCATGCAGGCGTGTGTGTGTGCACGTGTGTGCAAGCATGTGTGTGTGAATGCTCGTATAGCACTTTTGCCCCAAATATTTTCTCCTCTTGGTTAATAAGCTCTTTGTTGAGTTCCCTTTCCCCCAGAGATAGACATGTAGACATTGAGCGTGAAACTGCAAGTATCTCTATTTAGAAAGATAACTGATCAGAAGGAAAGATTTGGACATTGTAATTTTGGCGCTGTATCATGTTCAGCAGTATAATATCAGTGGTACTTCTCTGTGTGCAGTCTGGCATCAGCAAGCACGGCCCCCAAGCTGAGGTCTGGAGGGTCTCTCTTTTCAAGGGGGTCCAAGTTCCGATTCAGGTGGAGACACTGTTTTATATGATATTTAGTTCTGATGTTTCATGTAATCTTTAGTTCTGATCTTTGTGTCACTTTTATGTATTGATTAGCAATACTTTCGTGTAAAAGAGAGAAAAGAAAAGAGGTTTGTTCCAGTGCTTTCAGATGAAGGCAAGATATGAAGTATTTTTGATTAAACTGCTTTGGTTTGACATCATTGACTGCTTTAAGAAAAAATAGGCATGTCTGTCCCTCTGTGCTTGCTGCCTCGGCAGCTTCAGGATGGATATATCCTTCATGGTTTTCCAGGTACTAAGAGTTCCCTGGCAGAGGGCCAATAGCGGATACTTTTTTCCTTTTAACAAGCAGAACCAAAATTAAAGGTGAAACGAAATGAATGGAACACTTTATTTTTGTTTTTTGTATTTTCGTACTCCCAGTTCTTATAGAACAGGGAGTACTTTACAATGGGAACGAAGAAATGCTGTCTGTGTGTGTGTCTGTGGTCAAAATGTGTTCCACTCGCTCCAGACAAAACTTCTGGGCCGATCTTTCTGAAAATTTGTAGGTATGTTTATTATGGGTCACGGATGATGCCCAATGTTTTATTTTACCAGAATAGCCATTACCAACGGCTATAATGGCCCAAAACGTTTTTTTTGTTCTGTATGGAATATCTAGAAAATGATAATGCAAACAAAAATGACGTCAAAGCTTCTTTGCGTCATAAGCCGAAGTGACGAAATACATTATGACGCATGTTTGATTGTGTCGTTGTATTCAAGATAAACTGGGAGTACGTTTTTATGCTTTGCATCTTGTTTTTCTTTTTTTTTTTCCCCAGAAGATGTCTTCATTCAGAACAGATAATTCAGTACATCTTAAGTGTTGTTCAAGAAATAACAAATAGTACAGGGGAACATAAAGAACATGTCATCATAATCATACACTAAGTTGCTTTCTAAAAGAAGACTGATTTTTTTTTAACAAATCTTAAATAAATGTTAGCGAACCGCCCAGAGAACGTGGACAAACGAGTCACAAGACAAAACACAACGCGTTTCGACCTCTTAGGTCTTCATCAGGTGAGACATAAACGAATAAAACAACGAAAATTCACTTAGCCTAGTGAATTTTCGTTGTTTTATTCGTTTATGTCTCACCTGATGAAGACCTAAGAGGTCGAAACGCGTTGTGTTTTGTCTTGTGACTCGTTTGTCCACGTTCTCTGGGCGGTTCGCTAACATTTATTTAAGATTTGTTTAGATTTCCGCCTGCAGTCCTCTCGCTTTGCAACATGATTTTTTTTATATTCAAAGAGTTGATTGTGATTCATGATTTTAAACTTGAAATGTGAATGATGTAGTATGTGGGCTTAGGTTTAAAAAGTTCAAGTCCCACATAGCCTGATGGCTGTAATGGTTGTGAACTGTTAGATTTTCACTGTCTCTGGGACACAGCAGTATAGTAGCACTGATCCATCTCCTGCTGGCCACCTCACTCCCGTTCTATGCTCAGTCCTCATCTTTCAAGCAAAACAGTTGCAAATAGATCAACCTACCCATAGATGTATTCCTGGCAGTGTGTGATTGACCTACAAATAAATATGTTGCTGGCAATATGGCATTGATGCAGCTGATCGTGTGGTGATGTCAACAGTGGGCGATGCCAGTCAGAGGCCTTTGAAGCCAGTCAGCGAATCCATCGCCAGGAGCCCAACTTTCCCAGGTAAGCATCCTTCTTGCTTCTTCCTTCCTTTTAATCTGACATCAGCTGCATGATTTTCTGTTCCGCATATTTTGTTTGAATCTGATCAAATGGGACTCTGCTTGACGTAACGCAATCTTTTCAGAAAGTTGTGACTGCATAGATGTTTGTGTGTGAGTTTTTTTGTTTTTTTTTTGTAGTGTTCACTTCCAGTTGATTCTTTGATTATGTCAGTGCTTCATCCTGTGCATACTGCATCAATGCTTATCCTTTAATTATCCCTCTGGGCTGGTTGGATGCATTGCAGGTTTGTTATAAAGGTTTGCAATGTATTTATTTCAGGTCTTCATCCCTGCCAAACTTTGCCCGGAGACATGCATCCGGCAGCAGTCGCAGCAGTGTGGTTGTAGGGGGCCAGAGAGATTCCTCTGTCCTGGACCAGTCCATGTCTGACGGTGAGGGTCTGGCCGTGTCCTGCACTTCCATCTTCTTGCTGTGTTCATCAGACTGTCCTCTGTTTCTTCCATCTGTCCACTTCTCTCACTCCCTTTGCAGCAATAATGAGCTAAATCTGAGACTTGATTTGGAGAAAGTGGCATTGGCCGGTCATGAGCGTCTTTGTTGATGCTCCTTCAGCAGAAATGCAGTTATTCTTGACAACATTGCAAATGAATTTTTGCAAGCTCAGATGATACACACAGGTAAGTTTGGGGATGAAATCGAAGACTGTTGATCAAAAGGGTTTGAAGGAGGGGTTAGAATGATTAATAAGGTACACAGCGACTGATTCACTGCAGTATTTTCAGGTAAAGGTGATCAGTGATCCAGTGTTTCAAGGGGGATGCATCAAGGTTCTAAAACGTCACCCAAGAGGTCAAACCTGCATCATTGATTCATACAGTGTTATGAATCTAACAATTTCCAAGGGTAAAAATGAAACAAGAGAAATAAATATTTTTCCAGTGGATTCAACTTTTGTACATTATCAGAGGATGTTTCTGCCCTGTCTCGGTGTAGTCAGTGTATCCCAAGACAGCTCTATATGTGCTTGTCATTGCAGCAGTTTTCATATGTGTCATTTCCATACATACTAGTGTGAAAGCTTGATGTATCTGTTGAATTATTCATTAGCAGTTTTTGTTTCATAAGCAGCAAGAATTAATTACAGTGCCTTTGGTTGGCCAGTAATGCAACAGCCAGTATCCTGTGAGTGAAAACATGTTCAGTATGGCAGATGAGAAAGCACAGGTTTGCGCCAGTGTCAAAAGGAAGAGTGTAGTCTAAGACTTTTGTAAAAGGGAAGGAGTTGATCCAGACTGGCTTGCAGAAAGCTGATAGTGACCTATATACTGCTTGAATTGTCAGAGATGATTATACAGAGAGGAGCAAACAGGGCGAAATGCTTAGTATGAATGTTTTTCAACTGGGATCTGAGCCAGGCAGTGATCGAAGACTTGGGAGAGGGTAGGAGGATAAGGGATTAGGGGAGCAAAAACTAAGTTGTAACATTTCCACGAAGAGGAACAACACACACACACACACACACACACACACACACACCACTGGGTGAAAATGTTGGTAGATGCCTTAATATTAAAAGAATTGATGAGCATATACATAATGTCAAAGAGATATGTTTTTCAATGTGATGCATATTTTTCCATCTAATTATTAGTATCTACAGATGTACATTTAATGAAAATCGTGTGCACATATTTAGGTTCAAATATCTGGTGTACATATAATGAGAATCATGTGCAAAATGTTTAGATTCAAATAAATATTATTGGTTATGTGTTGTAAATAGAATTGTTGAATGCATGTAGAATTGTATTAAATGGAAATTTCATTCATTTTCTTGTCAGAAGAGTAAGATTATAGACACTTTCCAATAGTGTGCAAGTTAGAATTAGCATCTTGGAGTTGGACCCAGAATCCATTGCCAGATAATTGTTACTGAGCATATACTTGGTATGGTACAGAAGGTATTAAGAATTCTGTTATGTAGCTGTAGTCAGTGTGTTACTTGAAAATTCAAAGCTTGGGATGCTTGCTGGAACACGCAGAAATTCAGTTGGATACACTGGAATTCTCCAGGGCAAAGTGTCAGGGTGCTTATAAAAAAGGTTTGTTGCACAGGTATCAATTTTTAGAAAATGAAGAAATTTGTTGCTGGCAATTGCTATAGAACTGAAATAAATCAACTTTTTTTGCTTCAAAATGATAGCTGAAAAACGGTCAGCAGAATTTCTAGAGATCTGTGATACAAAGTGTAAGAATGCCAAGGGATTTTTGTCTTCTGATCAGATACTCTGATTTGGGGGAAAAATGTGGATTGTTGCTTCCAAGTTGTACGTAACTGAAAGTTTGTTTGTTTTTGTAAGTGATAACTTGTTGCGTGAAATAGATTTGAAACGTAGAATAACCCCATTTTCAAGTTTGATCAATTGATATGGATGGAACCGTATGTTTTTTGCTGCTGAGCACAGTAGGAAATTATTTTCTTTGTCATTGTAACCATAGAAATGTTATTGTATACATGACGTACACCAGTTCAGAGCAGTAAAAAAAAAAAAAAAAAAAAAATGAATATGCTCCACCCAGACAACAACTTCAGGTCTTTTCTTCGGCAGATGGTCTGAAATAGTTCATCAGTGTTAGTTCCCTTGAAGTTACGTACACAGCACTGCAGTAAATACTGTATCGCGAGATAAGATGCATTTATACTGTTTTCATATGATTTCGTTGGTGTAATTCGTAAGTCCATAAAAACAGATAACTGGATGCAGCTCAATGATAAACACTGACTGTTTGACTTGGTGAAAAATGGTAAAACTGAAGTGCTGGTTTGATTGAAAACATCAGTTGTTTTCAAGAGGAAGTCAGTCCAGGTTTTGATTTCCAGTACTCATATAGATTACAGTACTCCAATAGATTACCTGTGTGGTGTTTCATCTTTAAAAAAAAAAATCATTCCCACCTCACTGTCATCTCTACTTACCTCCTCCCCTTCACTGTCTTCCACCCTCCTCCCCACCTGCCTCAAGTCAGATACATGTAACAGGCATAATTGAGAGAGAACATGGTTTTACGTGCAGAATTTTAACATATTTCAGTGGTTGAAGAAATTAGTTACTGTTTTCTCTGTTGCTCAGGTAAGAAAAGTGGAATCAAATGTTTCTTGTCAATTAAGATTGCTAGTTTGTAACTCTGGAGAATAGGCATAAAATGCCTTGACAATGTTTCTTGCAGCTTGTAATTTTGACAGCAGTTTTGAAAACAAAATTAATTATAAGAGGCTTTCATTATGAAAAAAAAAAGTGAGTGAGTGTGTGTGTGCACATGTGTGTGTGTGTGTGTGTGTGTGTGTGTGTGTGTGTGTGTGTGTGTGTGTGTGTTACTTGTTTGCATGGTGGATGCCTGTATATGTTTCCTCACAAATTATGTCTGTTGGTGCCTTTCTGATTTTATGAAGATGAATTGATTTGCTGAAAACATGCAGCATATCTGTGATTGTTCCCTTTTTCTGTGGTGAACTAGCGTAAGTTATTTTTTTCATTGTTCATCTCTGCTTATGGTTTAGAAAACGACATTTTTGGTAATGAATAAGACTGAAAAAGAAATACGCTTGATGAAATGGTATGGGTAGTCTGTGAAGTCACAGTATGTGCTGGTATGTTGTAGATCGAAGACGATACAATGGTGAGGTTTTTTTTTTTTCTCTCCCATGGGATTTGTGTGTCTTGAGTTGCACTGTGTATGCACTCGCAAAGTGATGCACATGGTCAAAGTTCTGTGCCCCTTATCGCCCTGCTTCTCCTTACCATATGTTTTTGTTGGATTTTTTTCCACCTTCATTGGAACAGCGCGCTTCTTTGCTGCGAATGAGGTCATGTCACTGTTTGAACAGCTCTATATGTCCGCATTTTCTTGAAGTGTAGGAACAGGTGTTTGAACAGCTTCTTTTTTATGTTGGTAAATGTTTTGGCTGCTGTTGTTTTTTTTATTTTGCTTGAGGGTATCCATTCTTATGGTCTTTCTTTTAGTTGACGTTTACTCTGGTGTCTGTCTTTTTTTTTTTTTCAATTGTTTTTATTTTCATGATTATTTATGGAAAGTTATGTCTGTTAATATTCTGTTTGTGTTATGCATTGAAAGACTTGATGAGTACACAGTATGTTGGTCTGTTTTGGTGGCACTATATATTGGTCTGTTTTGGTTGTTTGATTTGTGTCACTTGTTACTAGATATGATGCTGCAGCAGTAGCATTATAGACTGCAGTTGGGATGTTGCAGTTCAGATCGAGCTGAGGCATATAGTTCTGAGATTTTTCAGCTCCCAATGGCTCATACTGGAGAGTTCTTGAATGTATTTTATGGGCAAGTGGAAAGACTGGGATCACACTGTTGAGTTTGATCCAGTTTGTGCATGTGTCTATGGTGTTGCTGGTACTGCCAGACCAACATGCAGGTGTCTTTATCTGTTGAACTTGTTCGATGCATAGTGATTGTCTCCAATAGGGGGCTTGGTAGATGGTGTTCTGCATATATACGAGTCACAGCTGGCAGCACTGTACATTACTGTAGTGTTTCATGACAACGCATCTTTTTAATTTTAGTCGATTTGTTTCATGACATTCTGACATTTATTGTTCCCTGTAAACTGGTAACACTGGAGACGGGACAGAATGATCCAGAATGTATTTTATAAAGAGGAGGCAGAACAAGCTGAGTAGGAGATGAGCCACTGAGAGAGAGCACAGTGTATGGGACAACATTGAACAAATAGAAGAAAACATGAAATACCAAAGACAATGCGATTTTCAAGCAACAAAAAAGTGATGGAACATATGAACTTCATCGAAGAGGCTTGTATAATACATGTTATGCCTTGTGCATGCTTATGTGTGCCTGTGTGTGTGTGTAAATGTGCATGTGTTTGCATATACGCATGGACCTGCATGTGCGTCAGTGTGTGTGTGTGTGTGAGAGAGACTCTGTGTGTGGGTGTGTGCGTGTGTGTGTATGTATGTGTGTGCGTGTTTGGGAAAAGGATGGATAGTGCTTTGTGTACAAGAGTGACAGTATTTCTTGTACAAGTGGAGGGTTGGAGGAGTCTTCAGTGATTTTTGCACTAGATGGGTAGATGGATGGTGTGTTTCCTTAAAGGGAAGGGGCCAAAGGGGTGAAGAATGGTAGTGGCACTTTTGTGTGTGTGTGTGTGTGTGTGTGTGTGTGTGTGTGTGTCATAGTGATGGAAAGCGACTTATTGACACTGGCTTTCCCAGTAGTCCTCCCTCATTGACTTTTTGTCATTAGCTTTTCCAGTACAGCTCCATTGCAGTTTTCAGTGATTTGTTGACATTGGCTTTTCCACTCCTTCATAGCTGTCTTCCCACTGTGTTGATTGATGAAGCCTTTTTGAATGTCTTGAAAGGACTGGCTTATTTTGTATACCCATGTATTCTTGTTATATGTGCTGTATCTGCTTTCATTGTAGCTTCCTTTGTGGCCTTCCCAGAAACGTGTTACAAGACCTGTGCACCCATGCTCTTGTGTGGTATATTTTGTGCACCAGTTTACAACAGATATGCAAGTTCAGAGATCAAGGGATGATGGGAGAGAGAGAGACAGAAGAGAGGGGACATTATTGTTTACAGTGTTTCTTTTTGTCATAAAAGTTTCACTGTCTGAATGTTGATCCCACACCCACCCCCACCCATTCTTTTTCTGTATGCATATCTAGAGACATGCTTGATGGTTCTAAAGATGGTCATGAATGGGGAAGCTCAGCTTGTGTTAGGATGGTGTCAAGAGTGAGTGTTGAAGCCTGAAAGCTGATGTTGGATCTTGTAATGTTGTTGTGTGAATGTATACATTTGTAATGATGTCAAAAGTATGATCCTTTAAAATACAAAGGGAAATGATTGCTGGCTGGGGAAATCGGTGTCATATGTATGTTGACTCAGAACAGGCCCCACTGAGTACCCCTGACATTAGCAGCTGCTGATGATTTCCTCGGATGCTGTTTTTACATGACATATCACAGTTCAGACAGTTTTAATTTACCCCTTAGAATGTTTGTTGTCGTGTGCAATGTTTCAGATTTTATTTTGCTTAACAGATTATTAACCTATCCTTTATATCAGAACAAATTATGTTGCCTGGATGCATTGAGCTGAGTGCAAATGCATGTGGAGGTGGGGGGGGGGGGGGTGATTTCACAACTGGGTAGCCTGCCAGGGGATTTGGAACATTTGCAGTCTACCGATCATTTTACTCTGAGACTTTCTGAAAATTTAGTGCTTTAATATGTGCCTGAAATAACCATCGACTTCAACATTTCCACTCATTGTGCACAAAACTGATTTAGTTAGAATAATCCTACCAGCTCCACAGACACTGTTATTTTAAGATATACTATATGGTAGTCTTTTTTTTTTTTTTTTTTTTTGTTGCTGTCCCAACCCCTGCGCCACCTCAGAGGCAGTGCACCCACACCGCTCATTCAGACACCCTGTCCACAGCCACAGCTCGGTCGGCCCTGCTGCAGCCCCGGCACCGGCAATCCACAGGGGGCAGTCAATGTCAAGTCGTCAAGACGCAACCCACCGGAGGAGACACTGCACTGCTGCCGAGTCACTTCGGTGGTGTTCAGTGGCACCTGTTCTGATCTAACATATGCAGGACACCACCTACTAAGCCCCCTTCTGACGACAATAATTGCTTAGTCGCAGAGCCGGCGTGAGTGAGCTCTCCCTCCGGAGGGCGCCACCACGTCCGTCCAACAACAGCCCCCATGGACTCGCCGATACAGGTGACCCTGACAGAACCAAGCCAAGGCCACAGACGTGGAGAGGACATCGAAATTGAGGTCACTATGAGAGCAGGGCATGAAGGGCCACAGAATTTGAGACATTTTTTTATGCTGATCAATGAGAATGAGGATGATTAAGATGATGCTACGTATTTCCATTTCGGTCTGAGACTACATGACAGGGCTGTACTCTATGCTTCCTTTCATAATATATCCCGGCGTCAACCAGGCCCGAGAGACACAGGCACCTGCAGTGTTGGTCAGGAAATTTGAGCAACACTGTCAGAAACGCATCCATTAAGTGGATGAAACTCAACTGTGTGGTCCCAGTATTCCCAACTGAGTCCGCAGCAAACTCAACTCTGGGTAGGAGCCGGTCGGGGCAGAAAAACCCACATGACTCTGATGGGATTCGAACCCACGACTTCCCAGCCAGGAGTCTGCGACACTAACCACTTCGCCACGGCGGCTGGTCTATATGGTAGTCTGTCATTGATGTCATCTGGTTGACCCTTTATTTTCCTGCGAGTTGTTGTGCCATTGCCAGATTACTTCCGACTTTACCACTGAAGTCTTCACTCTAGTATTGTACTATTTAAACATTTAGAGTCACAATTTTAAAAGAAGAAAGTATGAAAGTAAAGATGGGGAGAGTGGGCAGGAGTTCAGTGTCAAAAAAGGGACCCAAAGCATTTTGATCTGCATTATTAGAAAAAATCCATGCAATGAGAAAAGGGGGTTACTTGAGGGAATTTCCTGCTAATCAAGTGAACTTTGCTTGTTTTGAATTTCAGTGCTTGTTTTGTCTGTATAAAGCATTAAGAAAAAAGAGAAGAAAAGTTGTATGTTTGAAATCTCAGCTTAGCAAAAAACTGATACTGACTTTTGGAATTTTAGGTGCTCTAGCCAGGCTGGCTAGGGAAGAAATGTGAACTTTTCCAGCCCAGCCCATCGATCTCATGCGTGTCAATGATCAGTCTTTCATATAAAGTTGCAGAACCATCTTGGAACAGCCACGGTTGACCTTTGTAGTCTTTTTTTATATCAGTCCTATAGTTTTCCAGGGTGAGACGAAGGGAATGTAGCTTGGGATAAACTGGAAATCAGCAGAGTGAAATCTCGGCTATTCCATGATGGCTGTACCGTCAGTCTATGGTCAACTGTAGTGCTTAACTGGAGAAACTAAAAGAGACGTTGCACTTAGAACCTTGTAATACTAATTCATTTTCTCTGCTGGTAGGTTAAGGTTTTGGTTTACTCCAAAATGACATTTTAATCTGCCCTTATAAATACAACGTACTGGTTATTCTAAAACAATCTGGCACAGCATCAGAACCAGTCATAAGTAATACATAGCTTACTGAAGCAGATACAAGATGAAGTACACAATTTCTGTGCAGGGTGGCATTTCTCAGAATTGAAAGAACAGAGCAAAATGAAGAGAAGAATGAAACAACAAAAAAACACATAAAACAAGAACAAAAACATGGATATGTACACAAGGCACAAACAAGTCCATACAGGCTAGGTTGATTTTGTTCCTTATCATACTTGTCCCTCCTAATGCTTGGCACCCGGGGAAAAAAAAAGAGGAGAAAAAAAAAATGCAGTCAATTGGAACAGGACAGGAAGTCCATTGGCAGACAAACAAATATTTGTTGTTGTAGATACCTGCAGTTTGTCTCAAGATTTGTTGCCAACAGTTATTTAAAAAAAAAAAAAAAAATTACTTTTACTGGATTGTCTTCCATGGTAACAATAGTACCAGTAATACCACTGCTGCTGCAATAACATGAGTTATTCATAATTCTTTACTTTCATGGACAATAACCACAGCAAAGGTAATACTACTGCTACACCAAGAAACTAGCTAAACTGAATCCTTGAGTTGTCCTGTATATGACGACTTCTTGTGACCAGTCTTGAAAACTTTTCTTACATTAGGATTTGTTACTGTGTGCAAAGGGATGAAATTAAAAATGGCTGAGCAGTGAAAACCTGCACAAAGCTTCAGGGAACCAGAAACACAAGTTTTGCCAGTTTAATACCCCATATTACCTAACAGCACCTTTTAAAAGTGTATTCACAGTTAATGTGAAAGCCAGTTTGTTTTTTTTCGTTTCAAGACTTTCATTGGGTTGAGTGGCTTTTTTTTTTTTTTTTTTTTTTGTCTCTTTTTTCCCCCCGAAATGAGCTCAACAGAAATAAAAATTCGCTCCAGACAATTTCAAAATTGTCATGTCCAGAGCAAGTCATTCCTTTCAAATGTTAGTAATTTTCTTTTAAAAAAAAAAAAAAAAAAAAAAAAAAAAAACCATCATTAACCCGTTCGCTGCTTGAAGCTGCTTGAAAATGTTACAAACAACGGCTTTCCCAGTGCCAGGGAAATCTAATGATTTGGGGGTAATAATTAACAAAAAATTCTAGCTCAGAAACTACAAAAGATATAACAATGAAATATATATGATTTTTGAAGGAAATTGAATGAAGATTTTGAATCTGGGCTTCTTTTGTTTTAATTTTGATAATAAAAAAGTATTTAGACAATTAGATTTGGATAGATTTTTTTGCACGATCAAAAGCATATGTATTTACCACTAGATCTTCACATCCAAACAAGAACACAAAGCAAAAAAGTTGAAAATAAAGTTTGTATTGTCACACTACACCTGTAAATGAAAGTAAAACAGTTTAGAAGTCTATCAAGACGCTCACACTCTATGCAGACAGGTCAGTCCACGACCACGCCCCCCTCTCCCCACCACGCCCCCTTGCTGGACTTCAACCCTCTCTTTCACTGCTCCTCTTCCCCTACCTTTCCCTCTGCCCTGTGCCGCGCCGCGAGCAGGCCGCGCTCCCCTCTCACGCTGACTACCACGTCACTGACCACTGGCACGCAGTGCAGAGTATACACTAGACGAGCTCGTTCGACGCTGGCAAACCAGTCAGCTGAACACACATTGAGGTCACACAGCCCGACACAATAACTGACGAATACGGTTGGCAATTCCATCACTATCATCATCTCACCTTCATGCTCGAGTGAGTCGTTGAATAAAAGATTATTGTCTTTGTCAAAAATCATTAGCAGAGCCTGCTCAGCTGTGTAAATACGTTGATTTGGTCGCTGCGCTTGTCGAAGGTTGCGCCGCCATCTTTGCAAGCGAGACGAAGTGCTGGCTGGTCATCCAGTCAGTGATGAGAATAAATGGGCTTTCCCCTCACGTGTGGTCATTTACATATCATTTTAATACTACAGACATATAAGGCTTACTACGCACACTCTATTTAAGTCCGTTGATAGAAATAGTAACGAATGAAAATTCAAGAAAAATGCATGACGTCAGTGGACGGCCCATAGGCACTGGGAAAGCATTTTTAATGCAGCGTCAGCTGACGGCTTAAAGGCACTCTACGGGTTAAAGATACAAAAGAACTGGGTGATTTTGAAATCCAGTTTCATTGTTAACATTAAAGACACAAAAGAACTGGGTAATTCTGATATCAACTATTTCATTGTTCAAAAGACTTCACGATTGTTCAGGAACTGAAAGAAGACAAGGAGAAATTGAGTCATCTTGTAAAGGATAAATGGACATTTTTGTTGCTGGCATGATTAAGAATCTTGCAGTATCATTGTTTTGTGCCTTTTTGTCTTCAGTTGTCGGCTTATGAGGAGGGAGAGAGGTGGGGATGGAGGAGGGGACAGAACATAGGGGTGTGCATGTTGGGGTTGTAGTATCAGTGTTATGTGAATAAGAGAGAGTGTGTGTGTGTGTGTGTGTGCGTGTGCGTGCATATGAGTGTATGTGTGTGTGAGGGCATAGCCATATGTATGTGTATGCACACATGTTAATCATTAGTCATAAGGAAAAAAAAAGATTTATTATTTGAAGTAGATCAGCATTGTTGTGGAGATTTTTGAAAGTTTTGTACATGCCATCATCAGTAATTTGTTGTTGTGTCAGTCCAGCTTCCCTGGAAATGAGGCTATGTGGTGCTTATTCTCTCTCTCTCTCTCTCTCTCTCTCTCTCTCTCTCTCTCTCTCTCTCTCTCTTTTTTTTTGCCCCTCTCTCTCTCTCTCTCTCTCCTCTCTGTCTCTCTGTATGTTTGTATTTTTCTGTATCCATGGCTCTGTCTCTGCAATGGTGTTCAAGGTTTTGTTATTTATGAATGGGCTTTGTCGCTTTTGTTCCTTCCTTGCCTCCCCCCTTCCCTCCCTTTCTCTCTCTCTATATCGCTCTCTATCCATGTCTGTATCTGCCGCTGTAACAGAGTCCAGGGTATTGTTACTTATGATTGGGATGATGGCTAGAAGGGGGGCAGGCAAGTGTGTGTGTGTGTGTGTGAGAGAGAGAGAGAGAGAGAGAGAGAGAGAATGTGCGCAAGTGTGTGTGTGTGTTTTTGCATGCGCCTGCACATGTGTGAGTGAGCATGTGTGTGTGTGTGTGTGTGCGTGCGTGTGTATATGTGTGTGCGTGTGTGAACTGCAGGTCAGGCCTTTCTGTGGGTCACCAAGGTGCGGTGCTCAATAATCACACTTTTTTTTTGTATTTGTTTTATGGCACTATAGTGATCTGGGCCACAGGAAGGAAACCAGGTAATTCACACTCCATCTTCTATTTGCACTGTCATTGTTTTATGTTGTGATTTCAGGTGATTTTTTTTCTTTTTTGTCAGGAGCACATCATTTTGTGTTTTTGTTTTATTTGCACTTACAGTTGAATTCACTGCATAAATGGGTCGTTGTATGCTTTGACTTACTCCATGTACTGGCCATTTGTTTGGGTTTGTAAATTAAAAAAAAAAAAATCTTACACGCTGGACATTAGGACACATTCAGTGTTTGTTATTGAAAGGTGCTTTTTGTGTAATTTTCTTGTGTGTGCAGTACTGGTAGCCCCAGTTGTGCTGACACTTTGTGATATAAAGAGTGAGATTTGGGAGATAACTGCTCTTAAAACACAACACCACATTTAAACAAGCCATTGAGAGTTCACTAGGCTAACGTAGTGATTGTGCTAGAAATATTACCCTCCACGTCTGTTCCCGAGTGTCACTGATTGTTCAGAAGATGACCTGTACCAGCAAACTTTTTTTCAGAAGCACCTTCAATCTCATGTCTGTCTACTGACCTCTCCTCCGCTGTTTCTCCTCCCTTTATCCAGTATTCCATCCCACCTCCTGATGAAGGAGCACAAGAATTTAGCATGGTCTGTCACAAGTGCAAGCTTATGTGTCAGCCTTGTTATCCAGCTGATGCCGAGTGTTCACCAGGCTGGTCATTGTTTTCACTCTTCTGAGAAAATGAGAAAACTGGCAAACCTTTCTTTTTAATTTTTTGTCCTTGCAGAACAGAAACACTCTGAAAACTGGCTGAAAATAAAGTACCATATGGCCCATTTTCAAATCACAGACCGTAGGATGGTCATGTGGATTAAACCAGAGCTAGAAATCATGGAACTGTAACTTGAAGAAGCCAGTTGTGCTGCACTGTGTGTGCATGCCCTGTTGCGCGCGCGCCACACACACACGCACGCACGCACGCACGCACGCACGCACGCACGCACGCACGCACGCATACATGTACGTCATAGCAGAGAGGGAGAGAGATTCTAAAAAAGGGATTTTGAACAATGGTGACATCTGCTGTCTCATGGCAAAAATAGCATCAAGGGGGAAGAAAACGATGATGACAAAAGTTGGTCCGTTCAAAATCCAAGGAGTGATTAGTACTGACAGCTTGATTTTCTTTTGTTTCAAACACTTTTGAAACGGTATTTACAGATTGTGGCCAGTTATTGCACATACTGTAATGGTACATTGTTAGCAGAGACCACAGACAACTTTGATAAATGTTATTTTTAGTTTTGTGTAAGGCACACCTGTTGCCAGCAGGAAATTTTGGAAAACCTGATCTGCATATGCAGACATCAGTATCAAAAGCATCTGGCTCATAACATCAGTGTATGGGGATGTCTGTAAAGAGTGAATTAATTCCAGTTGTCTGATGAGTGAACTTCATTGTTGAAGTGGTATGGTTGAAGTGGAATGGCTATTCTGTGTTGTGTGTGTGTGTGTGTGTGTGTGTGTGTGTGTGTGTGTGTGGTGTGTGTGTGTGTGTGGTGTGTGTGTGTGTGTGTGTGTGTGTGTGTGTGTGTGTAAATTAACACACAGATTCACATCTTAGCCTTTACTGGTTGGAGTCTGTTTTTTTTAATGTGTTTGTAGTTTGTTTTTTTTTTTACACTTCTATTTAGTCTTTTCTGTTCAGCATTGTTGTTCAGACTGTGTGCCTTTTCTTTGCCTGCAGATTGCCAGGCATGCTTGTTGATTGTTTTTGATTGATTCTTGACAGGTCTTTACTTCATGATTGATGTTGGGGTTTTGTTGTTGTTGTTGTTGTTTATTTATTGCTGCATGTATTTGCATTTTTTTTTAATGTAACTGCACTTGATTATTTTGTTCAGTATTTTGTGATTATTGCCGATTATGCATTTATGTTGGTTGATTGTTGAATTGACTGTGCTATGTTTTGAGTCAGTTGCTAATTTTCCAGTCTGTTTTCCATTTTGCGTGTGGTGTCTCGTCACATTTCTTTTAGAATAACTTGTTATTTTTACTGGTTTTTGCTGCTATTTCTTTTTCTGTGTTTTTTTTTTTTTTTTTGCTTCCCATTTTTGAATGTTTTACAGTTCTTTTCCATTTATTCAGTCCTCATGGGTTTTTTTTTGTTTGAGCACAATATGCATTCTACGAATGGAACAAAAATCTTTTCATTACTTTGTTTTTTCTTAATTTCCTGCATTTCAGTTTTCTTGTTACTTTGTCTCTTTCTTCATAAACTCCTGCATTTCTTTCTTTTTTTGTTTCTTCTATCCTTTTTTTATGTAACCATGGCTCACTTATTACATTTATTTGTCTGTTATGTATGCTAAATTGCATATGTACTTGCCCATGTTGTATTGTTTAATGTATACATAGTGCTGTGTTAATCTCTGTGTGTGTGTGTGTGTGTGTGTGAGAGAGAGAGAGAGAGAGAGAGAGAGAGAGAGAGAGAGAGAGAGAGAGATGAGATTTTTACCTCTACATCTGGTGATCCATTTGCATACATGTTCGTCTATCATTACTATGATTGTTCATTTTCTTTTTTTTATCTCTCCATTTTTAGGTACTTTCAGATTGTGCATAGCATGTTTTTTAGATTGCAGGAAAGAAAAGTACCTGGAAATATCAGAATGATTTGGGTAGCTTTTATTCTGCAGAACAGTTAACGAGTGTGTATTTGCTGTGAATGTAAGCAAAGAAAAGGAATTACTGGAAATCATAGTGCAACGTCTGTGATCAAAATAATTGCCTTCTGGTAGAAAGTTTTGTAACTCTCGTGAAGAAAGGAAAAGTAAAGCATGCATTTGTGAGCAAATGTGATTCTGCAAGATTGTAGAATGTTTGAGAAAAAGGCAGGAAAAGAAAACCTTGAGAGCTCAGTTGTTGCAGTCGGGATTACAGGAGAAGCAATTCCTGATATACAAAGCTTGTTCAGTCTGTTGTTTGTTTGGCGTGATGCTGTTTGTTTGTGTTATCATGTTTTGATGCACACATTATATAATTTAGTATTAGTTTCGTAGAATAGTAACGGCAAGTATGAAAAATGGCTAATTAAGCCAATACTTTACTGTTATCAAGTAAAGAATCATTGTCATTGTCATTGTCTGTCTGTGTGCAGTTTACCGTCTTTATTGTTGTTGTTGGTTATGTAAATCCACAAGTACTCATCTAATCTGAAGTTGGCATAGTGACCCATCTGTATACAGCGCAGATCAAGAAGAAATAGTTTTTATAGTTGAAAGCTCATTAGCTCATTAGTTCCATATTTATGTTGCCCATAGGGCAAAGTGTAGTGATGTCAGGGTTCCAAATGAGTCAACATGCGCTATTGTTGGCATTCATTTAGCTAGGAAAAAAAAAAGAAAAAAAAAAACGCTGTGCTTTTATGTCAACCAGAATAGCTCAGATGAAAAAATTTTACACTTGAAGATCTAAAGGTCCCTGGTTTGATCACAGTATGAGACATATATCCCTCACCACCATGGCCCCTTCTGTGTGTGTTTTTGTTGTTATTTTCTTTTAGATGAAAGGGATTCATGGTTGGTTTATGGCAAAAGAGGACGAGAGGGTGTAGGAGGGGATGGGAGAAGGGGGCTGGGAAAAGTAGGGGGGACAGAAGAAGTAAGGATGGTGGGGGTGACATGGGGGGTGGGGGTGCTAGTACACATGTTTAGATAGATCGATATATGGATAAAGAAACATATGTGAGACAGAAATTCCCAGTGACTTTGATAAAAAAAAAAAAAAAAAAAAAAATCTACATCAGTAACTGGAGGCTCCATCTCCCAGTTACTGTGGAGGAAATTGTTCAGCTGATTTTGACAGATTCATTCTGGAGGAACAGGGTCAAGAATATATTCAGCAGTTGTAAGTCTAATAAGCATAGAAGGTATAGGTGAATCAGATGTGAAAATGTAAGTATTTTTGCGCTTCTGTATTGTATACATATTGATTGGTTGAAAATGATCTCGGAAGTATAAATATCACTGTAGAAAGAGTCCTGTTAGTTTGATTCATTTGAAGAAAAAGAATCGCAGGACAAATTATTAGAATATTTCCTCTTACCTTAGCCCTGTGTTTGTTATTGTTGTTTTTATTTTATTGTTGTTGTTTTTTTGTTTTTTTTACTCCTGGCTGACTGGCTGATAAAAGGTTAGGATAGAATCAGGGAAATATTATGCATTGTTCTTTCTCTGATGAATGCAGGCAGACTGTGAAGTGAAACTTGTTTCCATGTCATATTTACAGAGACATATGATGTACTACAGACATGTGATGTACCAGTTTCCATTATGATGTACTAGATACATGTGATGTACCAGTCTCCATAGCAGAACCTTACATAATGTTACAAGTAATTTCCCAATACTGTCTTACTCATAGAAATAGTATCACATTGCGCTGTTACAAGTTCTTGGTACCCACGAGTGTTTTACTCGTAGAAGTTCAATGGTATGATGTGCAGTTGCAAGATATCAGTACCCACATCTGTTTTATGCATGAATACAATGTTGTGTTGTCTTATTGCTAGATTTCAGAGTCCACTTCTATTTTGCTTGTATGTAAGATATGATGAGTTGTTGAAATGATACAGTTTCTCACATCTGTTTTACACATATATGTAAAGATGCAGAATGCTGTTACATAATATCAGTACCCCCACCTGTTTTTTTCCAGAGACACAGTGATTGATTGTGCTATTTCAAGATACCATTTCCCACATCTGTTTTACTCGCAGATACCATGATGTGATGTGCTGTTGCACATTATCAGTTCTGACACTGGTTTTATCCATAGACACGTTGATGTGATGTGCTGTCACAAGATGCTAATTTCCACACGTTTTATGTATAGATACAGTAACATAATGTGCCTTTGTTCCCACACCTTCTTTTTTCAGGTATACAACAATTTTATGTGCTGTTATGAGATATTCATTGCCACTCCTGTTTGGATACAGTGATGGCAGGTGCTGTGACAAGATATTAATTCCCAGGCCTGTTCAGTTCATCTATACATGATCTTATGTGCTGTTACAAGATGCCCATTCCCGTACCTGTTTCAGAAGCAGCTGTGGATGTACCCAGTGGCCTAACCATGATGATGACAACTCCTTACCAGCCCCAAGTTCGGGTGGAGAGCAAGTCCATCAGAGCCCCTCTGGCCCCACAAGAAACCTATGAGGAGCAGCAGCCAGCAGAGCTGTTCCCACCTGACAACAAGCCGGCTGCTGACGACGAGCTCATTGTGGCCTCCTCTGCTGCAATCATGACAGCGAGTCCTCCAATGCAGCTGAATGGGCAGGTGGTTCGCGATGCCAGGGAAGCTGTGTGGCATGAGGAGAAAGGAGACCTCAGCTTTGGGACCGTGTCCTACCAGCCGGATTCCACTTTCTACACTGAAGAGGAGGAGGAGACGGTGCCCTTGAAGATCCCTGTGCAAGAAGAAATGCAGCAGAGGCAGGCAAATACAGCCTCTGCAGAGCCAAATCATGTGCACAGGGGTCCTGCATCGCCTGCAACAACCCCAGCCGCTGCCTGCAAGACCAAGTCGGGGCGGTGCGGGGCAGTGGTGGTCTCGGTGCTGGTGGCCCTGCTACTGATGGTGGCATTCTTCTACATGCTGTATTTCTCGGGGTGGCAGCATCCTCTGCTGACGCAGGCCCGCAGTCACCTGACCTTCCTGGAACCAGCGCGGGACCTGCTGGCCCGACACAGCCAGGAGTTGGTCACTTTCTTCAGCAAGTAGACAGACCCTTCAACACTCCCCTGTGTGTGCCCAACACATTTTTTTTGTTTTGTTTTTTGATATGGCCTTGCAGAACATGATCTTCTCACCTTCAGCAAGTTGAGCGAGAGGCATGCCTTATGTGCCATGACCCAGCCCCCTCCCACCCCCCACACCCCACCCCTGCCCTCATCTCCTGTGCCCCTATCCCCTTCCTGCTCCAGTGTAGTTGTTTGCTTAGTAGCCATGCAAAAACAATATATTATGTGATGTGTGTTTGTAAAATTATGAAGGGGCATTTTGATTCAGTAGCTGTCTAGACCAGATTTTTTTTGTTTTAACTTTTTATATTTTGTTTTATTTCTTTTCCTTTTTTAGCTGACATTTGATAATGTCACCAGTGACTTAAGTCAGGCAGCTTTGGTCATGGAGGGCTACTGCATAACCAGATTAACTTTTGCGGGAGGGTGTGGGGTTGGGGAGTGGGGGGGGGGGGGGGGGGCTTGGGTTGCAGACCATGACACTGACATTTGCATCATGCGACGTGCTTTGTTTCTGCCTGGTAGCGGTTTGAGGTCTACAGTATGACTGACTGCCTTGCTGTGTCACTGGGCAAGTGATGATTTGCCTTGTTCCGCATCAGGCCTGTGTTGTGCAACTGTGCAGGCTATAATTTGCCTTGTTTCACATTGGGTCTTTGTAGTACAACTGTACAGGCTATAATTTGCCTTGTTTCACATTGGGTCTTTGTAGTACAACTGGACAAGTGATGATTTGCCTTGTTTTTTTCCATTCAGTCTGTGTTGTACTACTAGGCATGACAACTGTTTGCCTCGTTTCACATTGTCTGTGTTAGGCAACAAGGCAACTCATTTTTTTTTGTCATGTTTACATCTGTGGTGTTAACAGTTCATGTTTTTGTATTGATGGTTGTGTCTGTGTCCTTCTGCCTGCGCCAAGTGACCCACTGTTAGTGATAGCTGCTTGGTTTATTGTGAACTTTGCCTGATGGTGCTCTTCAGTCCTGCAGCGCTGCCCTGCTTCTCATTCAGAGATTCACATACAGCCTTTAATTTCTATGGACTTTGCCAGCGGGGGCTCTTAACTCTTCTTTTGATGCGAGTGTTTTTAACAAAAGAACGTTGATAGTTGTTGTGCGCTTGTGTTGTTTTTTTTTTGTTTTGTTTTGTTTGTTTGAGTAGCAGTATGTGGGAGAGGTGTGGTAGCGTGGCTGATGTATGATAACAGTTGTCCATTTTCTTGCTCTGCTTTTGTTTTAGTAGCTGTGTATGGGAGAGATGTGATAGCATGACTGACTGACATATTGTAACAATTGTCCATTATCTTACTCTTGCTTTTCAGTGAATTCCCTTTTGTTGGAGTTAGACCATGCTCAAATGGCATCATCATGTTCTTGATTGTTCGCTGTGAGTAACTTCTGTTTGTTGCAAGAGTGCGGAAGTGCAAAACAGACGGGTTGCTGGCCAGGGTTCCATGTCCTTTTTTTTGTTTATAGCTGATGAACTCTTCTGATAACTGTGATTTGACTTTATCACTAGTTCCCTACTTGTTTATGGCTGATGAACTTTTCTGATCGCTGTGATTTGGCTTAATTTCTAAATAAACTGTAAAACTTTATCAACTAATGGGGTATTCAACAAGCTGAAGTAATTTTGGTTTTCAAAATATTAAATGGGTTAAACAGATGCTTCAGATCACTTTGTTTTTCCCTGATTCTGAGCTGCAGGAGTAGTCTCCTTTGTTGTTTCAGGTTAAAACCTTACAAGTCATAGGATGCTAAATGAAAATGGGTGTTGGTGTTCCCTTTAATGTAGTTAACAGAAAGAATGGAAAAAGCGTTAACTCCCATAGAGGTTTGGACATTGTATTCTGAACCCTTCTGTGATATAATGTGGATACTAAGAAAAATTTCTTCAGGTTCAGGGGAAAAAATTATACCTAGTTAGATTTTCTATCCGAAAAAAAAAAAAAAATGGGGGTGGGATGGGGGGCAAGCCGAAATGTTCTGTTCTTTCCCCCTAGTTCTGGTTTGCCAGGGTTTCTTTTAGCTTTGGAAAATGGTCATTGAGATCACATGGTAACACTCTGACATGGGTCATTTTGACAAATCTAGGGATCAGTGGCAAAATTTAAGGTTGTAATGGTCGTTTTCAAACATATCGTAGTACAAACCTTAGATCCTCTTCACAGGCAGCAGTGGGAATGTTCATTTGTTGCTTCTTTCTGCAGTTTGTATCTGTTAAATTTGATGCAGGGTAATGAACATCAGCTTCCTGCAGGCGAAAAAGAAAAAAAAACCCAGGGATTCTCATGCATGTAACAAAAAAAAAAAACTAAAAAAAAATGAAACAGCTGTATCCGATCTTCTGAAAGATGTGCTTCATTTCTTTCCAGTTGTTCACTGTAATGAGTATTAGTTGAAATGTGCATCCCATTACGATAGCCAGAACTTTCTTCACTGCAGGAATATACTGTTTGTGTGTGCAGAATGCAAGGAAGATGCTTGTCAGTTGTGCCTTTTCCTCCTCCTCTTCTTCTTCTTCTTCTTCTTCTTCTTCTCTCTCTGTCTGTCTGTCTGTCTGAGTGTCTGTCTATCTGTTTCTTTCTGTCTGTCTGTCCTGTCTGTCTGTCCTGTCTGTCTGTCTGTCTGTCTCTTTGTCTCTGTCTCTCTCTTGTCTTGATTAGGAAAGAAATTGAATTGCCTAGATTTTTGTTGTTGTAAATACACACTTGGCTTGGAATGAAATTGGAGCAGGTGGTTTACTTCATCTCCTGCATTCACTCTTTAGTTGTTCATATTGTTGTTAGTGCGAAAATATTTGCAATGGAAATTGTTCTATTGAGAGCTAGTGTTGGTATATATTAAATTTAGGGCAGGTTTTTGTTGTCCTCTTAAATTGTTGTCTTAAATTATTAGTGTTGGTTGTGCTCAGATTTTTGGTTTGATTTTGGTTCGGTGGTCTCTGTTATGTTTTGTGTATTTTATACCTTTAGCTGCCTGGCTGTTTATTTATTGGGTGAGTAAGAATCACATAGAAATTAACATCGCCTTCAAAGAAGCAGTTTTAAATGCTTGTCTTTTCTGACTGTGGATTGTTTTAATATTTGTTTTTCATTGAACATGTTTTGTTCAAGGGCAAGTAAAGCAGTGACCAAAAGTGAGCAGAAAAATGTATATAGCATTACGCAAGATCAGCGTTTTAATTTTGCTACCTTGTAACCTGGTGATGTCAAAAGGATGAACACATGTTTGCATGACAACACCAGTCAAAAACGCTTACTTTTACCACTCTTAGTATTAACTTTTGGGATTGAGCTTTGTATACATGGAGAAGGTGTTTGTTTCTAAGACTAGGCCTCTGCATTTTGTGATATTTGGTGTTTGTTTCTAAGACTAGGCCACTGTATTTTGTGACATTTCAAAGTAAGTTGGGTTGTAGTTGTGCTGTCTGATAAAAAATGGGCACGTGTGCACACTTCCATGTGCGCGCATGCGCGCGCATGCACACACACACACACACACACACACACACACACACACACACACACACACACACACACACACACAGGCTGCTAAACGTTGATAACCCTCAAAGTATTGACAAACACTGCATAAACTAATTCATTCATGCCCAGCACAAAATCACTTCTACAGATGTTCGTTCTTTTGATTGCTTTGATTTAAAAACAGAAAACATATAGTATACTCAGCATGTGCTTTGATTTAAAGACAGTATATACACAACATGTAGACTTCAGCATAGCGCAATATTCTGCGATTCACTGGCATTACACAAAGAATGCGCTACAGTTGAGATTTCCCACATATTGGTCAGCTGGTTTTCTAAATGTTAAAAGAGTTTTACATTTATCGCCACCACATACAGATGACACTGCTTTGTGCTTTATGCATCTTGCAGCTGTAAGCACAAGCAGAATGAGTAATGCTTTAAGCAGCCTGGGCTTGACTCGTAATCTGACATGAGAAATGTACATACAGAGCACGGTTCATTTTCACATTGACTAGGCCGTTGGTTAGGGGGCATCTCTAAAGACAGTTTGATCTGGTTAGAATGGCAGAAATAGGTGATGGAATTTAGTGCAATGCCCAGTCATTCTTTGGTGACTGTATACCTTGAAATAAAGCATTTTGCCATTTGAACGTTATCTCTGATATAAAAAGAAAGAAAAAACAAACAAGAACAAGGTGATGTGGTAAGCTGTTAAAATTGTATTGTTGAAAGTTAACAGGCATTCAACAAGGGATTGAAGGCAAACATGAAGATTGCAGTATTGGTTGGAGGGGAGGGGGGGGGGACAAAAAAAACCAATATGAGGGGCTGGATTGAGGGTTATTCTTATTTCTTCATTGCAACATCTGACCCCCGTTAAAGATATAGTATCATATCACCAGGTAGCCCTAATAGTATGGAGTGATATAATCTGTATATGATGTATGTCAAGTCTTTCCCCTCCCAGTTTTTCTGATATAAAAGGAAAAGAAAAAAAACAAACAAGAACAAGAGAGAGGGTGATGTGGAAAATTATATTGTTGAAGTTAACAGGCATTTAGCAAGGGACTGAAGGCGAAATCTGAAAGAGATTAACGTTTTTCATCTGATCTAAGATTTTACTGAAGAAAGATTTTTATCGAAATTTCTGGTGCATTTTTAAAAGATGTATTTTAAAAGAGATGTGTGAATTTTTTTTTTTTTGTTTTTTTTTTGATGACTCGTGGTGACAGCCCTGACATGGCTGTTTGCGGTCGGCTGGGCTGTAAGCAACATTACCTCCCAGTTTTTCACTGTCGTCCGGTCCTGGCCTCTTGTCTCTCCTTCCCTTACCGTACATGGTTTTGTTTTACTGTTGTTTAATTTTTCTTCTAAGTATATTTACGTTGTATTCTTTTAATTTTATATTTGTCTTTTGGGAAAAGTCATCCCTGCCTGCCTTATATTTTTCTACATGAATTTATCCTTTTCTCGTGTTGTGTGTGTGTGTGTGTGTGTGTGTGTGTGTGTGTGTGTGTGTGTGTGTGTGTGTGTTCAGATGACCTCAAACGAAATTTTATGTGTCATGAATCAATTTATATTCATGGTTTTCCAATTCAATCCATCTGTTTATTCTAAAATTAGGTGCGATTAAAACAATTCTCCATAATTCAAAAACAATGTCTCTGCTAATCCATCCGTGGCCTGAGACACGTAATTTCTTTGTATGTTGACTGTTTTAAAAAGTATCTTGAAAAAAATATTATGCTGAGTCTGAAAACTTTATTATTTATTTGCTCATCTCTGTCTAGTATTGCTTTAAAAAAAAAAAAATTCTTTTTAAGCTACAAAAATGTATTTATTTCTAAAGATTTCCGAGATTCATTGTAATGTTTTCCAGTTGGTGTGATATTTTCTGTCTTGATCCTGTGCGTCACATCTTTCCATACATGTCAGAAGAAAAGAAGAGACAGTCACAGAGAGAGGATGAAGGAGAATGGGTGAAGAGGAAAATCTGAACAGTTGACAGGTAATGTAGGTAGAGCTAGTACAAGATGATGCACATGTAGTTGCCTGAATAAACCCCTGTTTTATTGTTTTCAGAGCAAAGTATTTTGATAAGTTTTTGTTGTTCTTTGAATAATTATAATTGTGTTTTATTTTATTCGAGTATTAAATATAGCAAACAAATAAACAAACTTTTTGAAATTAATTTCAAGGGTCATGTATTTGATTATGTATTTAGCTTGGTTTCTTTTTTTTTCCATTTTGATTTACTATTTATCACATAGTATTCTATTCTCCTTTTTGTTTTCAATTACTTGAGTAAATTTAAATAATAAAAATTGCTCCCATTGTATAACTGTTATTTTTCATTTTATTTCAGATAACATTTTTTTTTTTCAATTTACAAGAAAGATTAGGTAGTTAACCTTCTAGGAACTTATGACATTGTGTCAAAGTTGTGATTCTGATCAGTTGTGAGATTGCCATTGTTTATGATACGTTATTCTGTGTTTGAAGTTGCGAGTATGTCAGGAAGAGATGGGGAAGGTGGGTAATGATAATTCATCATTTGTGTTCTTAACTGTATGTGAATGCATATTATCAAAAGGTAAATTCCAAGTTGTGGGTAGTGTGTGTGTGTGTGTGTGTGTGTGTGTGTGTGTGTGTATGTGTGTGTGTGTGTGTGTGTGTATGTGTGTGTGATGTGGCAGCATATGTTTTTCAGACCTCCTTTCCCTCTATATCCTCATCCAGGATGTTGAAGAGGGACAGCACTGTATGTCTCTCTCTTTAAAACCTTCCTCCCATCCCCACTTTCCACTGGGCTTTTGCCACCAGAACATTAATTCCAGAATTTGATTATCCTTCTTTTTGCTGATTTCAAGTTACTTCAGCTGTATGCACATATCAAGTGGTTGTAATGGCAGACATTTAATTTGAAAGGGAAATTGAAGACCAGAGTTAAAATTTAGGTATTCTGTCAAAGGGAGACTTATTTGAACTGCCATATTTCTACTGTTTCATGCACGTAGATATTAGTTTTACATTGCCATTATTTATTCAGGGAAATACAGTATGGCTTCAGTTAGATTTCATACTGACTTTTTTGCAGTATAATAGAAACTGGTGGTTGTGAACAAGTATCAATAGCGAGAGTAGAATATATGAGAATGAAAATGTATCGGTAGCATTGTTCGTTGTCGTTGGCTGAAATTGTTAATTTTCATTCAGCTACTGATTTATACCATATCATCCCAGGAAGTTTTTAATCAGCCAGGAAGAAGTTCCTGTGGCAAAAGTCTCTCTCCCCCTTTCTCCCTCAATCATGTCAGCTGTCGTTCACCAGTGCCGCCGGTTAGCACTGTATATTTTACGTTGCATGTTCACCCCTCACACCCCTTTCCATTGAGTAATTCTTTAGAAAATGTCTAGAACTGCCCCTGATTGAAGTGTGTTAAAGGATTTAGAGGAAAAACCAATTCATTCATAGAAAGAGTATCCAGTTGATCTGTGGAGGCAGTTTGCTCTTGATCGTTGGAGCCTATTTCAATTCCACATAGAAAAAGACGGTTCATTACATCAGAATACTCTTATGTTTCATTCAAAGAGAAAACCAAATCAACAACTAGGTGACCAAGAAGTTGAAAAAGTGTGCAGTGTGAGCTGAATGGTCTGGTGTGTGTATAGCTGACAGCCAGTCTTACGGGGATGGGCCACTTTCGTTCCTGGATGAGGTATTTGCTTTGCCATGAATTTCTCTTGTTTTGTCACTTCTGCCCGCATTCTTCACCCTCTTCTGCCCTCACCTGTTTTCGTCCTTTCTCCACAGGGAAATTCTCCATTTTTTGTAGGTGTGTTTTATGACGGTAGCTCTTTCCAGTTGAACGTTTCACTGATCCATAGAGCCATATTGAGATGACACCTTTTTGACAAAAGCAGAATACTAGGGGTGGGGATGGAGCTAGAAATGAAGTGCTCTCTGCAGATCTAGCAAGGAAGGATGGTTTATCCATAGGGTGTCTTTGAAGATGCAGTAGGAGAAATGTGATCCAAGTAAAGTGGATCCATACATTAAGCAAAGGGAATTTCCTCTTGAGTTTCTGACAGACGTTTGGGTAGACCAAGGAGGAGGGGATGATCAGTCAAATTTGGTAGAATCAAAATGGAAACCAGTATCTCGGGGCATCAGTAAAATAAGGGGGGAACCCCCCCCCCCCCCCCAAAAAGCAACAAGTTGACCAGTTCGGCAAGAACTGCAGTCACTGCACCATATAATTGATGTCCTCTCCACCACCACCCTTCATCCTTTCTGCAGACAGTATTGGTAGTAATAGCCTAATAATGGGAGATGTTCCATTTCCTTGATGCAGAGTATTCCGAATATTAAGTAACGCTACCGTCACTGTTCCGCGGATAATATACTAAATGATAATATCACTCTATACTTAGACATTATAATAAATGGTGGCGATACCTGTCATCACCACGCCTCCTGTGTTCTGTAGATTATATGCCAAATGATAGGTGCTATCACCATCACAGTTCTGTCAATAGTATACTGGAGGAGAGGAGATTTTCCGGTCACTCTTGTGCAGAGTGTACTCCAAATGATAAAAAGTATCCTCCAGTTCTGTTTTGTTAACAACGAGAACATATCACTTTTCAGATTACGTGATAACTGAAAGGAAGAGCATGAGAGATGTACATGATATACCAAATTGTAGAAAACGTCTGTTTTCTCCCGCCCCCCACTTCCTCCTCTCCTTTTCCATATCTCCATTCTTCCACTATTGAATTTGTACTGTAGAATTATGTCGGCAGACATTTAGATTACATTATGCTTGTTACAGGTAAATATTGAACTTGTTTTGCTATTTACACGGGGAGATTAAACATATCCAGTTATTTTATGTTAATGTTCCAAGCATCCGTTTCGTTAGCAGTCGCATACATCTTTATGCTCTGTATGTTTCATCGATCGATTCTTTTTGTTCTGTGTTCTTGACACGCTTGGAAGGGAAATTTGCTTTAGCAAAGACCTGAAGAGTGTTGTTTTTGCTTTCAGCTTTTCATGGCTAAAGATCAAAGGGGGTTGGGTGCTCTTGAAAAGCATTGAGTTGTGGTGGCTGCATTGGAAAGCATGGTATTGAGTTTTGCAGGTTTTGTTGTTTGTGCTTTGATCTGCAGTGTAAAAGGAGTGTGACAACCCAGCAAAATTGTACGGTTTTTCACATTTTCTTGTGATAGCAGAAGTGGGATTCAGTGAGTTGTAGAGCTGCTTTTGTTGCATAGATGTACAGGTAAACGAACAAAAATGATGTGTGTGCACATGTGTTTCGATTCAGTGATTTGCTCACACACGCCCACACATGCTTGTACACTCATGTGGAGGCACACGCTCACTTCAGTAGTACATTGTAAGCTGTTTTATGTGCGCTTTTTAGTTTGCTTTCAAACAAGGAAGGAATCATCCATAATCCGTTTGTGAAGGGTTGTGATGATATGGTGCTTTTGTTTTTTTGTGTCTGTGTGTGTGTGTGTTTTTTTTTATAAAAACTGTTTTTTATGTGTGTGCGTGCGTGCGTGCGTGTGTGTGTGTGTGTGTGCGTGTGCGTGTGTGTGTGCGTGTGCGTGTGTGTGTGTGTGTGCGCGTTCGTGCGCATGTGAGAGAGAGAGAGAGAAGGGGGGAGGCAGGGAAGAGAGGAGGTAATGTGTTCTGATGTCTTAAACTTTTTGCTGCTGTAACCTCTTCTAATTTTTGTCTTTTTATTTATTTATTTGGGGTCATCATGCGGAGGTCAGAACAGTTGCATTTGTCCATATCACTATCCAAACAACTAATCAAAGAAGCAAGTGATTGGAAAGGACTTAGTAAGTATGTTTTAATAGGAAATGAAACCATGCTGACCAAGAATGGAATGCAGATGTAAAAAAAAGTTAAAATCTAGAGACATCATTCATCATGTAAGCAGTGAATCATGGAGAGAATGTGCAAACACTAAGTGTTTGCATTTGCAGGTCTGCCTACAACAGTGGACACATTAACACACATGCGCCTTTTCTTTGCTCTTACAAATGTGCACTTTATTTCCAGTTTTACTCTTTAAAAGTGTCTTATCAGTGATTGCCTATTCAAAATCTACCCTGCCCATTGCGAGGAAGAAATACCAGTCGTCCCGCATACCATAATTGTCACTGTTCTTTACGTCAGTGTTTGTTTTCCACAAGTTTCTTTTCTTTCATGGAATTTTTGGTCATTTTTGTCTGAGGTGTGATTTTGCTGTATTTCCATTCAGTGCATTTCCTTATATTTGCCTGTGGAGCTGACATCCATGACTTGGGGGATCATTTTTTTTCTTTTTCCCGGCTTGAAAATCCTCTCAGTCCACCCTGCAGTTAATGGGTATCTGATTCAGTTCAGGGAGAGTTTGAGGCAGCAGAATGAGAGTGGGGGGCACTGCCTTCCATCATGCCATGCCCTAGACATTGTGAAATCTTAATAGTGCATTGCCCCAATAGCCAGTAGACTATGGGAACGTTAGCAGATGTATGAACCCAAATAAGAATTGGAACGTGAGCCATGTTGTTGATGCCAGATTGCAAGATGGAATATGGATCAAAAATGATCACACATGTACAAACTACCTGTGGTGAACCTTTGATTTCTTGTTGAGGAACAAAAGAAAAAGACGGGGCATGACAAAACCAAATAAATGAACAAACAACAACAACAAAAATAAAAGTAGGGATTTTACTTCTGGCAGGATGGGCTGTCAAATGCTGTCCATTGTGTGGGACCATCTAGCAGCATCAAATAAAAGTTTAGCCATACTTTTGGGGAAGGGGGCAGAGGGGTCTCGTATGGGCCGTCAAGTGCTTCAGAAAAGAGGATGGCTCCCTTGATTTTCAAGAATTTTGTACGTCATCCTTGAATAAGGAACCCTGGAATATAAGACGCATTAATTTTACCATATATGAAAATACAGTTTGCATTGTATACTTGATATACCAAAAATGTAAGTGTGACTGTACCTGAACACATAGAGCCAAACTATGGTGTGGTGTACGAGTGCTAAATTGATGTGTGTTCTGAATGATCATGCTTTAGGCTGTATAGACACAGACCCTGACCTTGATTGGAGGTCACGTGTACATGCTGATCAACGTGGCTAAATGGAAAAAACTGATTTAAGCATGTATAGGGTTCATTAGATAGAAAGGTACCTTGGCTGG
Source organism: Conus canariensis (assembly GCA_033310375.1). NCBI lineage: Eukaryota > Metazoa > Mollusca > Gastropoda > Neogastropoda > Conidae > Conus > Conus canariensis. The sequence goes on along the minus strand of CM065722.1, from coordinate 45,395,136 downwards.
AATTTGAGTGTCATTTTGTTATCTTAGACCTACGCAGTAGGTTTCCCATTTGATGCCTGTTGAGTCTGGATTCATTTTCAGTGCTCTGTCTACATTATACTGTATCAGTGTGCAAGTGCTCCAGTGTTTTAAAAGTCCCATCTGCGCTATTGATCAAATGTAAAATGAACAAAATGCTTTTGAGCAAATTCTAGTGTGCAGAGCAGTTGAAAGTTATGTTCCTCTCTTTTCACTTTTCTTTCTCCCCTTGTTTTCTTCCCTTGTCTCTTTTTTTCCCCTTTTCTTTCTGTCCTTAAATGCATAATTGTTTTATGATTGTTTTGCTTTCATTGTTTCATTTCATTTCATGGATTTTTATTCTTTCATTTCAGTTTTTTCTGTCGCATCATTTTTTTTTTTCTTTCCATTTTATCATTGTTAGTATTGTGAGTAATTGATTGGTGAAATACTGACTTTAGTGAGTTTGAATGTGTTTTGTTTGTTCAAATGTATGCATATTTACGTAAATTGAGTGTGTGTGTGTGTGTGTGTGTGTGTGTGTGTGTGTGTGTGTAAACATTGATGCATGCATACAGACCAAGAGGTGATTGTTTAAGGAGAATTTTTTTTTTTGGCTGAGGTACTGCTGGAAGCACTATGAAACCGAATTTTTAGATCGAGTGTGGTTGTATGGACCAATGGTTACGTGGAGCACTGTGATTTTTTTTCCCCTGTTTTACAGCTGGCAAACTTGGTACAAGTCTTTAACTTGATATCTTGTTTTTCAGTGGAAAGGTTGTGATGTTTTCTGAATCGTGAACAAGTTTAGCACATTTTACAGATCATTTGTGAGCCTTTTTTGAAATTTCTTTTCACCTTGATTTGAAGAATAATGGATGTTATTTTTCTTTCTCTTTTGTACAATCCTTTCATGAGGTGGAGTTTACTGAATGCGGTCCAGTTTCTGTGCCACTTGCTTGTTTCGAGGTTCTTGTTGATCCATCATTTAGATGGTGTTGTTTTGATGATATGTGATTTGTTTCTAATTCTAAGAACGCCTGCATAAAATGTGATTGGTTAAATTTATAGTGATGCGTTGCTTTTTTATTAAAAAAAAAAAATCATTTTATTCTTAGTTTGGTATGAATTCCTGAAGTGTTTTCAGTCTGTTTTAATTGCTGCCAGTTTCTGATGGCAGTGTATTCGAACCCTCTCTCACATTTTCTCTCTGTCTCTGTCATTTTCTCCTCCTCCACCCATCCCCATCCCCTCACTCTCTGTCTCTGTCTGCCTGTCTGTCTGTCTCATTGTCTCTGTCTCTCTCTCTCTCTGTCAGTCTGTCTGTCTGTCTCTGTCTCTCTCTGCTTCTTTATATGTATTTATGTGTGGGGATAGGGGGTTAGGGGCATTGGTGAAGAGGACAGCGAGGTAGGGGAGGGGGACGCACACTGTTACAAGTGTCTGTGCACTGCTAGCATGCTTACGGACTGTTTTGTTGTTTTTTCACTTTGTCTTCTTCTTTCATCTCTCAATATCCACTAGACCTGCCTCTCTGTCTTTACGTGACCCTCTCACCCTGTCCCCTCCTCTCCTCCTCTCTCCTCTCTCTCTCTCTCTCTCTCCTCTCTATCCCTCCCCACCCTCCCTGCTTCTCTCTCCTTCCCCTCTCTTCTCTTCCATCTCTTTTTCATCTCTCCCACCTCTCTCTCCCAGTCCACCCTCACCGCCCTTCCTTTGGTCCCTACGAAAATTCATGTTGAGAGAGGTTTAGAGGCTAATGTACAGATCTTTGTTTTTATTGATGTGTGTAATAAGAGGTTTGTCGTTCTTGTTTGTTGCTGTAAGTAGTTCTAGTGTGTACATTTTATCATGGTCTCTGTCCGCCAGTGCATGGGTGGTGCAACACTCAGATGGATGGTGAAAGATTTGACTACGAATTGTGTAAAAACTCTGAAAGCTTTATTTCATTTTTTTTATTTTTTATTTTTTTTAAATATTTTTTTAATATCTTTTTCCTTTTTGCCATTTACATAATGTGATAGTTACATGTTTACTTTCTGTATGACTTTACAATTTTCATTTATTTGTTGTTTTTTTTTTTTTAAACTGGTATTGTTTATTTCCAAGAAGAAGATGATAAATGATCAGTTTTATCTATTTTTTTTAGATTCACTTTTTTGTGTGGTGGTGTTGGTGGGCTGGTTGGTATGCCTTGTGTTTGCACCACCCCATGTTTGACTGAGTTCATGGCTTTCTGGGTGATAGTGTGGGGGGAGGGGTGGGGCTGGTCAGGCAGGGAGGGAGTGGGCGTCGGAGGGGGTGGGGGGTGGGTGGGAGTTGGTCTGGGGATATGCCTGGACCAAGTGAATTGAAGCATGTATCAGCATTGTACAGGGCAGTAGACAATAAAAAAAAAATCTCCAGCTTTCAACTTTCAGCAGTGTGTGTGTGTGTGTGTGTGTGTGTGTGCGTGTGTGTGTGTGTGTTTCGTTTTTTTGATGGTGTTTTGTGGATTTTCCTCTGTTTTATGCTGTATCTTTCTGCCTCTGAGTGTGTGTGTGTGTGTGTGTGTTCCATCATTCATACACAGACACACACATACACACACACACACACACACCACATGCACACACACGCACGCACGTGCGCACACAGTCACACACACACACGCACACACACACACACACACACACAGAGAAATATGAGCATGCATCCCACATACTGTGTTACTGTTGCTGTTATCAAAAGGAAACTTCTGTTACATGTATCCGTTACAGCACAACACACTAGAATATGTTGATGTATTTTCGGCATTGGGCAAGTGGCTCACTCCCTATCCATTACTTCATATCCGAAGCATTACAGTGTAAATCCAGGGCTTTCATGACATCTCCTACGGTGTTGGTCTTCCTGATCCTGACACTGGAAATGTGTTCTGTTCTAATTTCATTCTGTTTCTACCATTCTCTCGTGCTAGCAAGAAGAACCTGCCACAGTCAATCCGTGTGTGTGGACCTAGTTCACAGAAATGTGACGGCTTTCCATGCTGACATCTTTTAATTAGGAACAAAAGATTGTGCAAACACACGCACACACACACGCGCGCGCACACACACACACACAAACACACACACACACACACACACACATGCACGCGCTCATCATCATAACACACACGCACACACGCGCGCGCGCACACACATGAAACACACACACACACACACACACACACACACACACACACACACATACACACGCACTCACAGAGACAGAGAGAGAGAGAGAGAGAGTGTGCGTGTGTGTGTGTGTGAGCTTTACACTCATTCTTTGTCAGAATAGGGGCATACGTTGGATTGGTTGGGTTAGACGAACAGATTTTTTCTCTATCTGTACGCTGCCGTCAGGCTTTTGTGCCAAAGAAACGGCCCAAAGAGGTTACACACCCATAGAAATGCGTGGACTGGCGCATATGCCATACATAACAGTACGTGAAATTACACAAGTCTTTGCATTTGTCAAAGGAAGCCAAACTATACATGGGTGGTTCGTAGCATAAATCTTTTGAACGATTGTTGGCAGGAAGAAGACTAACTTCTATATTTCATGCTGTCTATGGTCGGTGCGGGGCCAAACCTAGGTAACTGTGTAGGTGTGGCGGTTTTGGCGAGGAGATGACCCGACTGGGGAAGTAGGACCGTAAGGGTCCATGGAGAGAGGCCTTTTTAGAAGTCGAATGGCAATGCCTCCAAAAGCTAAAAAATTTTTTAGATGTGAAATGTCCTGTCTTTACTGATAAGACCTAAAGCACTACACACACACACACACACACACACACACACAGGGGGGGGGGGGGGGGGGGGGGGTTACATGGTGTGGGTGGGAATGGGGGATGAGCAGTAGGCGAGCCCAGATAATGCCCCCACCCCATGGGTCTTGCCCAGAATCGTCACCGCTTTTAAGTGAAATAATTCGTGGTGTTGCGTCGATCAATCCTCTTCTTCGCCGAGTCGAACTATTTCGAAAGAAGACGATGAAAGAGGAATTCATAAACTTTCCAAACAGATTGAAAATACATATGTCCATATTATACAAGCAACGCGTTACAATCTATTGACCTTCCACAGGCAAGACAAAGAGGGACAACAGAAGGAACCGGATTCTTTAGG
>CM065722.1:45378491-45385991 GCA_033310375.1 Conus canariensis | reverse complement strand
TAATGCAAATGTCTAACTCTTTATTCTTTCAAAATTATCCATCAACTTCGGTTAAAAGTACTTGACAGTTGTAAAGTTTCATTCACAACACGTGATACAATCATTAATTCTCCTCTCTCTCTGTGTCTCTGTGTCTCTGTCTTGTCTCTGTCTCTGTCTGTCTTCTGTCTGTCTCTGTCTCTCTCTCTGTCTCTCTCTCCTCATCCTCTCTCTACTCTCCACACACACACACACACACACACACACAAACAACCACAATCTCTCTTCTCTCTCTCTCTCTCTCTCTCTCTCTCTCTCTCTCTCCACTCTCTCCCCACCTCCACTCTCTCTCTCTCTCTCTCTCTCTCTCTTCTCTCACACCACTACACACACCAATTATTTTCATCTCTGTCTGTCTTCGTCTGTCTGTCACACACACACACACACACACACACACACACACACACACACACACACACACACACACACACACACACACACACACACATATCTATTTTTATCATTTTCACATGATTACAATTGTTTCCAATCCGGCTCCACTAAACAGTGTCATTTTTAGGTTTGTCCTGTCGCTGCCCCGACACCGCAGTGGACATGTACCAATCACTATCAAGCCACCATGAGAATCCCACTGGAGGAGACGCTGCACTGGTGACTAGTCACTTTCGCGGAGTGTAGTAGTGGTCAGTGGTGCCTGATCTGATCTGGCATAATTATGCATGCAGGACACTTTCTGCTAAGCCCCCTCCTGACGACAGTAGCCTCTTGCTTTGTCTGGAACTAGCAGAGTGAATGCTATCATCCACAGGGCGCCACCATGCCCATCCTGCGACCTTCCTCCACAAGGACTTCCAATACACGAACTCAGCTTGAAAAGAATCGAAACGGAGGTCACCTCGAGAGCAGGGCATGAAGAGCCATAGAGTTTGATATATTTTTTTTTCCCTCAAACGCTGATCAGTGAGAGTAAGGATCATAAAGTTCCATTCTGACCCTAGACTAAATGCCAGGGCTGTACTTCATGCTTTCTTTCAGCAATATATCATTGTGTCAACCAAATCTAAATCTGCTAGTCGTGTTTTGTCTTGTGAGTCCTTGTGGAAGGTGTCAGGATGGACATGGTGGCGCTCTGTAGATGGAAGCAGTCACTCTGCTAGTTCCAGACTAAGCAGTTCTCATTAAGACCTCGTTCTCATTCAATGTCTATCTTGAGCTGAAGTGGATGAAGATAAGTGATTGCTCGTTCATTTTCGTTGTCCTGATTGTTTTGTTTCTTGCCTGAAGAAGACCTAAGAGGTCGAAACGCGTCGTGTTTTGTCTTGTGATTTGTCAACTTTTTTTTTTTTTTTTTTTTTTTTTTTTTTTGCGGTGCGCTAACATTAATATTTAAAATTTGTTCAAATCCAAATGATACAGACAGCAACAGTGTTCGTCGGGAAATGTGAGCAACATTCTCAAAGATGAGCAGATAATGCCCAGTTGTATGGTTCCCGTCTTCCCAATGGCGCCCAAAACACATTTTCCAATGGAGCCCAGAGCCCAGAACCCAGGGCACACTCAGCAATAAGCAAGAGGCAATCAGAACCGAAAAATTCCAGACCAAATGCCTCTGCCTCGACCACATGATGCTGTCTGACCCTAACCCAGGAACTATAGATAATATTCAGGAGAGTATGCAAGCAGCCGTTCGTGAAATTTTAAGGAAGACAGACACACTTTTAAGTCTGATTCTGGAACAAACTACAGTTACGTAAGTGTCAGAAATGTCAACGCGGATATAACAGATGTGGTGTCCGCACACACACAGCAACGCGTTATTGCTGAATTTCAAGTAAAAACTGAAAATCAGACATTTTTCATGGCGCTATGAAACCAATATTTACGCAATGGTGCACGTGCCCCCACACACACACACACACACACACACACACACACACACACACACACGCGCGCGCGCGCGCGCGCACGCACGCACGCACGCACATACACATACACACAAGCACGCGCCCCCCCCCCCCCCCGACACAACACACACACACACACACAAACACATCTATCAACACGAGTGCAACCTCACTGGTAAATAAACCAGGGGAGAATCTCAGTGGGGAGTTCTCTTACACTGCACGGATATTCTCACCGATAAATAAACCAACCTATGACGACGCTATGGTGTCGCGAATAACCATTAAACGGGTATTCTACGTATCATATTTGTCACTGACAGATTGAAGTGCGGAGAATAAGCTGCCTTTGACTCTCTCGTTCGGGTTTGGGTATGTACCACTCAGAATTCGCTTTCAGTTTTCTTTTGCTATTCATTTTTTTTCGAGCGTTACATGAGGTGTTGTTGTTGTTGTTGTTGTACTTACCTTTATATCACTCTCTTGGTCCTTGTTGTTGTTGTTGTTGTTGTTGTTGTGCTTTTTAGCTGCTTTTATGTTTGTTTAGATTTTGAACTGTCTCATTTTCTGCTCTCTGTCTTGACCCTCCCCTAACCCCCACCCCCCACCCCCCCCCCACCTCCCCCGTCCCCTTACCACACCCATTCCCCGTCCCTTCTTTTGTCTTTCTTTTCATTTCCTTTGCTGATTTCCTTCGCTTTTGTCCTGTTGTTGTTGTTGTTGTTGTTGTTGTTGTTGTTGTTGTTGTTGTTGCTGTCTCCCAGTTCTTCTACTGTGCTTATTTTTCTCCCTTCCCTCTTCATAGCTATCATCGCCCTCCCCCCCCCCCCCCCCCGCCCTCTCCTCCCACTTTCTTTCTCTTTCTTTTCCCTCTTTCTTTCTTCTCCTTTCCATCTGTATTTTTCTTTTATTTCTTCCTTCCTTCTTTCTTTTTTTTTTTCTTTTTCTTTCTTTCATTCTACGTTCCCTCTTTCCTTTTAGTTCTCTCTGTCTCTTCCTATTTTCCCCCTTCCATTTAGTCTCTCTGTTTTCTTTTTCCTTTGTTTTCTTATTCTCTTACTTCTGGTTCTTTCTTTCCTGTCTCTTTTTTTTATTACTTTCTTTCATTTTTCTTTTTCCTTTCTTTTCACTGTCTTTTTCTTTCATTGGTTTTCTTTCTCTTTCTCCCACCTGTTCTGTTCTTTTCTTCTCTCTGTGTTTTTGTTTCATACTGCTTACTTTCCTCTTTTCTTTCTCTTGCTTCATTGCTTCTTTTATTTCCTCTACGTATGTCCTCTTTTTTTTTTTTTTTTTTGTCTTTCTTCTTTTTATCTTCTTTTGAACTGTCTCTTTCCCCTTTAATTTTGTTTCTCTTTTTCCTTTTTTTTTTTTTTAACTCTCTCTCTCTCTTTTCTCTTCTTCTGTCTCTCTCTCTCTCTCTTTCTTCTTTCCTCTCTGTGTCTGTCTTTTCCCCTCTTTCTTTTGATTTTCTATTTCTTTTGTCTCTTTTTCTTCTTTCCTTTTCTTTTCCGTTTTCCCTTCCCGATTTTTCTTCTTTTTTTCACTTTCTCCTTTACTGTTATTTTTCGTGTGTGTGTGTGTGTGTGTGTGTGTGTGTGTGTGATGCGCGCGCGCGCGCGCGCGCGCGCCGCGTGTGTGTGTGTGTGTGTTTTCCTTCTTTCATTATAATCTTTGCCTCCTTAAGTTTCCTCTCTTTTCTATCCCCTTTTCCATTCTCTTTAATTTTGATTAATTATTTTTCATATGCACTCCCTCGCCCTCCTCCATCTCTCCCATCTTTTTCTTCCTTCCTTTTCTACCTTCCTGACTTATTTCTCTCTGCTAGTATTGCCTTCCCTATTTTGTCATTCCTCCCTCCCCTATCCCGTTTGATCTGCAACTGTAATCTTCGTATTTGTACGCACTTGTCATTGAAAATGAAATGCCACACTTTCTGACAATTTTGTAGGAAAAAATACGTGTAAGTTTAAGGTTTGTAAGTACGAACACACACGCACACGCACACATACACACACACATACAACACACACACACACACAACACACACACACGCACGCACGCGCACGCGCGCGCGCGCGCCACACACACACACACACACACACACACGCACGCACGCACGCACGCACGCACGCACGCACGCATACCAACCAACACCACACACACACACACACACACACACACACACCACACACAACACACATGTTGGGTCAAACATTTCTATCTTTACACAGACGTTGTTTTGATGCTATGGCTTTGAATTACGTCTTAAGTTTGAGAAAAGATTTGCTTCAAATCCTAGTTTGTGATACTTCTCAATCAGTTTTCTCAGAAAGTACAGCCTTTACATTTACAAACAAGGCATGAAATTGTCATTAAAATCAGCGGTTTGATTCATGTATCATCTTTGAGAGTGACGGAGATTACTTTATGCTAGCTCCATCTCATTGTTCAATTTAATCTAATTCAATGACAAGGTTGGCAAAACAGCGAAGAGGGGTACAAAGCTGTGTTCACATGGAGCAGCTTCATATTTCACTTTCATTACAAGAAAAAATATGTTTTGTTTTTTTTTTTTTATATATATACAAATGACAACGACCAGTACGGTAACTCTTAATGCTTTAATACTGTCGTATGCCTGCGTGCAACTGGAAAGCACTACGTAAAAGATATGACAATGATTATAGAAACTTTAAGAACTGGAACACAGACAAACAAAAAAGTATCAAGAAAAGAATAATGTTTCTCATGTAGGCCTGCATATGGAAAATCGACGCTTTCAAAAGTAAGTACACTAAAAGTATTTCAGGTGATTCAGAGAGATAAAAATTGAACACTCTCTTTCTAGCAGTTAAATGAAAGAGCTTTTTCCTGTCCTTTCCAAATACCAGGATCAGGAAACTTTTCACTCACCCACTCTGATACTTCGTTGTAGTTGTTACTGTTGTTGTTTTTGCTGTTTTATGCCACATTCGTATACATAAGTATTGGTAAATGTTCTTGCACTCGCGCACAAGCACACACACACACACACACACACACACACACACACACACACACACACACACACGCACGCACGCACGCACGCACGCACGCACGCACGCACGCACGCACGCACGCAGACACACACACACACATACACACACACGCACGCACGCACCCACAAACACACACACACACACACACACACACACACACACACACACACACACACACACACACACACAACCACGGCTCCCAACACCCCTTACTGTTCCCATATGTGTGTGTGTACACAGTAAGTTCTGTAGTAAATAAGCTGTTAGGTGTGATCGAATGACAATGTGAATGGCTTGTCAAAACGCAATGAGTTAGTTTCCAACTAGAACTGCACCAAACAACTACTATTTGTTATTATCGTCGTTTGCTGTTTGGTTGTTGTTGTTGTTGTTTTTGTTTCTTCTTCGTCTGTCTGTCTGTCTGTCTACCTATCTGTCCTGTCTGTCTGTCTGTCTTCTCTTCTGTCTCCTCTCTCTCTCTCTCTCTCTCTCTCTCTCTCTCTCTCTCTCTCTCTCTCTCTATTTGATGCGGATTCTTCGCATCTGAAACGATGAACTGAACCTAAATACCTACTCCAGGAACCAAGCAAGTCAACACAGACTGTGACAGAATAGATCGCCGCACATTTGTCAAGCTGCGTGATATAGTGCCTGGTAGGCGTGTCAGTTCAGCTTAGCTTATAGCCTATAGGCTTAACTGACTGACTAATCTGATATAAAAAAAAAATATAAAAAGCGCGTTCTGTCTGTCTGTCTGTCTGTCTGTGTCTGTTTCTTTTCCTCAGACAAATCCAAAGCTTTTGCGTCAATTCAACCTGGGCTTATTTGGAGTTCACTGACTCACTAATCCAATAGAAAAAGTGCGTTCTGTCTATCTGTCAATCTGTCTGTCTGTCTGGTGTCTGTCTCTTTGCATGTCTGTTTCTTGTTTCTCATACAAATCAACAGCTTTTGTTTGTTCTCCATATTTGGAATGATGACTCATTAGTGCACTGGGCATATCAATAGCACAGTGGCAATCACGGCATTTTTTAATGAGAGCTGCAAAGTATACCTAAAGCGCGTTCTGTGTGGCTCTGTGTGTGTGGTGTGTGTGTGTGTGTGTGTTGTGTGTGTGTGTGTGTGTGTGTGTGTGTGTGTGTGTGTAAAATGAATAAATGAATATTTAGTTTAATGTCTGTTCACAAGGATAGTGATTTTAGACACCATGCAAAAGTTACCCCTCCCCCTTCAAAAATATGAACAAGTGAAATAAAACTTCAAAGTAATCTTCCAATAGGTGTGGATAGAATAACTTTTGCAATTAAAATAATGTCAATTTCTTCATCATTCAAAATGTCCCTTATGTTGTCATACTTCAGAAAAAAAATCCATATTATTCATTCGATATCTAGCAAGCAAAATTGAGCATTCTAATAGTAAGTGATGAATTGATAGTTTAAGATTGCAAATACAATTAACTTTTGCGTACTTAGCTTTCCACGAGTTTAGTCGTATTTTGTACAGTAAACTAATTATAGGTCTACTATATGTCAAGACTTTAGATCTAGAAGCAGATGGACTAGTACAAGTTGATTTTTCCAACAAGGAGTACATTTTATCTGTTGATAATGCCAATTTCTCATTTGAAACCATGTCAGAGTTACTGAAAGCTCCTCGTTTAGCAGCTCTATCAGCAACCTCATTCCAAAAGAGCCCAGAATGAGATGGCACCCAGCAAAAGTCAATACCAATACCTTTTATAGCAATACGATGAATTAAATACTTAATTTCAAAGACAATATCGTTACGACCGTTGCAGCTGTTTTGCTTGAGCGCGCGCGCGCGCGCGTGTGTGTGTGTGTGTGTGTCTTCTTGCTCCCTATGCAAATCCACAGCTTTCATCACATCTCAAAATTTTGCACTGTGACTCATAAGCACACTGAACAGATAAACAAAATGAGCCAGTTTTGAGCTGGACATCTGCATTAGTCGCAACATGCCGAAGCGAAGCGAAGCGATGTAGGGATTCAAAGCAAGCAGGTCTAAATGAAATGAACGTCATCATGGGTGAGAGTCGGTAGAAGGGGGGGGGGGGGGGGGGGGGTGGAGGGGAGGGAGGGGGGTGGAAAGGTGGGGAGGAGGGAGAGGGGTGGGAAAGAGGTGGGAGGGAGGAGGGAGAGTGGAGAAAGAGGAAAGAAGGGAGAAAGCACACATTGATGTGTGGGGCGGAGGTGGGGGGATGTGGAGCGGGCAGGTAAAAGCCAGGGCCATTGTATTATTGCCTTGACATATGCCACGAGCATTCTGTTGATCATGAGATGGACCGTCTTAGAGACTACCCTAAAATCTGGATGTCGGACTAAGCATTGGTCGACACGAGCTCTCTTCTTCTGTCTTGTTGCGCAAAGACAGAGAATGGGGGCGGAAGGAGGGGGGGGGGGGGGGGGGGGGGGGGGGGGGGGGGGAGTGGGTAGCTGGGTGTGTGTGTGGGGGGGTCTCAATCTTCCAGACATTTTTCACGACCTCCTGTCATGGACAAAAACATCGATGGATGGTCACTCAGTAGAAGCATTTCT
>CM065722.1:45370991-45373491 GCA_033310375.1 Conus canariensis | reverse complement strand
TGCCGACCGCCTTTTGTTAGTTTGTTTGTGTGTTGTTGTTTTTTGTACAACTTTGTGGATCCATTAGGTCCCTTTTCCAACGTATTATCCTGTCAGCTTCCTCAATCGGGGAAAGAAGCTTAGATAAAATATTCCTCGTCACAAGCCACGAGTAGTAAATGGTAAGGTGTTACAGTGTGAGCTGCAAGCTGGAGATGGGAAAGAGTTATAGTAACAGTTGCAAGTGGTAAATGGTAAACAGCTATGATGACAGCTACCGTAGTGGCTGCTACAAGAGGGGGATGGTAAAGAGCTATAGTGAGCTACAGGTGGGTGATCTGAAGGGGCTGTACTGATAGTTACAGGTGGTATATGGTCAAGGGTTATATAGCGACAGTTATCAAGTGATAGACAGGAAACAGTTACAGTGATCGCTACAAGTGTTGAATGGTACGGGGCTTGAGTGACAACTACCAGTGATAGGTGGTATAAGAGCAACAGGAACGACTTCAAGTGATGAATGGTAGAGAAATGTGGACATAACTACAAGATGTGGATGATAAAGAACTTTAACGACAGCTACAAGGGCAAACAGACATAGTGACAGCAACTAGTGAAAGATGCTCAAAGGTTATAATGACAGCTACAGATGGGGATATAAACAGCTGTAGTGACAGCTACAAGTACTAAACCGTGGATTGACTGCCAGAACCCAGTATCTCATATATATATATATATATATATATATATGGGAGATGGTGGGTTCTGGCTGTCAACCCTTGAAATGATAAAGAGCTTTCGGGACAGTTGCAAGTGGTAAATGGTAGATGGCAAGGAACTAAAGCGACAGTTAAAAACGCTCAAAGATAAACAATTATAACGAGAAATACATGCGGTAAACGATAAACACATATAATGAAGCTGCAAATGGTAGAAGGTAAATAACTATGACCATAAGCTACGAGTGGTAGATAATAACAACTGAAGTAACGGCCATAAGTTGTCGATGATAAACAACTGTGATAGAGCAACGAGGGGTAGTGAAAGCTACAAATAGTAAATTGTTGAAAACTGTGGTGACACCTCCACATGATAGGTTATAAATAACTGTAGTAACAGATATAAGTGATATGTGGTAAACACCTATAGTGAAAGGTACAGGTGGTCGACAGTAAACTGTATTAACGGCAGCCTCAAGCGATAGGTGGTTAAAATAACCAACAAACAAACTGAAATTCTAGCTACAAATATCAAACGGTAAATAACTGTAGTCACAGCCACAGGTGGCAGATAACAACTGTAAATAATAGATTCACGGTTTTCTATGATTCGCCGTGTTCCCTCCCTTGATTTTCTTCTTCTTTTTTTTCTTTAAAAGAGCTCAAAACTTACCTCTTCAAACTTCATAAATAAGTGTTAACTCTGACTGCGGTTCTTTCATTGTTTTGATGTGTGTGTCAGTCTGTGCCAGCAGGGAGAGTGGACTGGACGACTGACAGTGGATTGGATGTGGAAGCACTTGTTAGTGAGAATATGACGTATAAACGTGTGTTTGGGATGGACTTAAAAGATATTTTCTTTTCTCTATCACAGCTGTATTCCCATGCGTAGTTGATAGTGGAATTTCTGAACTCGTATTACATCATTTTAGCTTGTATCTCTGTGTTTTTTGTTTGTTTGTTTGTTTGTTTCTTCGTTGCATTTTTTGTATTTTGTTTTTTGTTGTTAACTATTATTCCTAAGTAATACACAAAAAAAGCTTCATGTACTACCCAAAATGTTGAACGATAGAAGCACGTATTCATGTACCTATCCATCTATGTATGTAGGTATCTACCTGTCTATTTGTTTATCTACATATATCTACCTACGTTCCTACCTAACGACGTACCTGTCTATGTATCTACCAACCTGTGTACTTTCCTATCTTCCTACATACCTACCATCCTACTTACGTACCTATCTAGCCCCTCCTTACCTATCTGTCTATCTATCTACCTATCTATCCACCTGTCTGTCTGTCTGTCTCTCTGTCTATCTATATGCTGTCCGTCTATCTATCAATCTATCTATCTTAATTTGTCTGTCTTCCTGTTTATCAAAAAGCTGGTGTTTCTGTGTCACTTTCCCTCCGCCGAATTCACCTATCACGGCGGTAGAAAGTCCTGCTGATGTTGTGTTACTTTTTCTGACACATGCAATTATTTCGACATATGGTTTCTTTTTTTTTAATATTAAGAATCTTCCTCTGATGTTTAAGATGTTTGTTTTTTGTTTGTTTCAAAATTTGTCCCACCTAACGCAATAAAGTGTCAATAAGTAGAATGCAGCTTGTGTGTGGTGCGTGCGTGCGTGCGTGCGTGCGTGCGTGCGTGTGTGTGTGTGTGGTGTGTGTGTGTGTGTGTGTGTGTGTGTGTGTGTGTGTGTGTGTGTGTGTTTGAGTGAGTGTGTGTGTGTGTGTGTGTGTGTGTGTGTGTGTGTGTGTGTGTGTGCGCGCGCGCGCACACACACACACACACAC
>CM065722.1:45310991-45368491 GCA_033310375.1 Conus canariensis | reverse complement strand
TTTCTCCAAGAGTAAACGAGACAGCAGCTTTCGGAGCTATTTCTTGATTTAAATATGCAGATAGCAATGCTATCCTCTTTATCTTCCCAGTTAGTAAACCTGTATAGCTCTGATGTTTGACATTCCTTTCCGAGGCACCATTAGGCGGTCCTTTTCCAGAAAAAAACAAAACAAAAAAAAAAAACAAAAAAAACAAAACAAAGCAAAACAAAAACAACAGATTCAAAAATAGATAGGAGTGAAGTACTTAATGACAACATGGTTGCAAACAATTGACGTGAAACAATGACAAATAAAACCTGTCAAGGAAGAGAAAAATAATATACCTTCCAGGTACTGTTTTCCTCAAGAAAATCCTTTAAAAAAAAAAGAAGAAAAGAAAAGAAAAACAAAACAAAGCAAAACAAACAAACTAAAAAAAAAAACAACATTCCACACTCGGTGTTGAAAAGATAAAAGCGATGCCTAGTGTTTTTTAGTTGAAGGAAAGAACAAAACAAAACAAAAACAAAAACACATAAACTGGAAACGCTTACGCTCTTGCGAGAAATCAGGTTAAAAGGGCATGCGAAATACTGTCAAGAAAAAAAAAAGCAAATTAGCGAGAAAGATTAAAAAGCTGCCCCCACCCCCCCACCCCACCCCCCCCCGCCAAACGTACGCATATGTCTCTTCCAACATTAAACCCAGACAGAAAATTAGCAGCCTCGTTATGCCACATGAAACACTTTCTCGACCGATGGGGGGAAAGCGCAATGATCATTTCACAGCTGAAAATTGTTATGAACTGCCACATGTTTTCCAAACATACGGTTAAAAAGATGTCTTAGGTAGAACTTGCAGTAAAATCAAATAACCGAATAATTTACATAATTAGCTGAATGTATCTTAATCATCTGATCCTGATGGAATACATCCAAGAGTGTCGAGGGAAACAAAAGACTGATATTTCCTTTAAAAGGAAATCTTAAATGAGGCAGGGAACAATAAACAATAAATAAGACTCAGGTAAGGTAACTCTTGCTTCCATAATGAAATGTATGGATGCCCATAACTTCAAACGAACGCTGCTTACGACACCGTATGGCCTACCAGAAATGACAATACAAAGCACACAGAACAAACATGGAGACATTCATTTGGAGATATTAATTCGTTTGGAGTTATGGGCGTGTATTCATTTCAAATGGGAGCAAGAGCTATCCTACCTGTTTGTTATTTTTTCAAAATTTTTATTTAATAAAACAATGAGAAACGGTATGTTACCTGACAGCTGGAATCAGTTAAAGTCAAGCCAATCTTTAAATAAAAAAAGGAAATAAAAATGAACTCAGTTATTAAAGACCAGTAAGTCTCACATTAACTACCTGCAAAGTTTGCGAGAACTTAATCAGGGATGAAATAAATGAACATTTGATTTCAAACAACTTACTGTCCATGTCCCAGTTTGGAATACGATCTGAAAGGTCTTCACAACTATTAAATAGGCCTACAATACTTGACCGGTTGATTATGCAAAACGTGAAAAAAAAAAAAAAAAAAAAAAATTCCATGTGATACTGTATACGTGTATCTTCAAAAATAATTTGACAAAGTTCAACATAAAAGAAAAGTTAAAAAAAAAAAAAAAAAAAAAAAAATGAAAGGGATACGGCATTCAAGATAAACTTCACTTGCTAACTAGACTGAAAGTTTTTGGTTTCGAAGTGTGGTGACTACAGACTCATTTCACCCACAGCACATTTTGCACCAAGATCGAAGAGATAGGTGACAGTTTGTTCGTTCTTTGTTTCCATTGTTTTGAATGTTGTTTGTCTTGCCTGAAGAAGACCCAATAGGTCGAAACGCGTAGTGTCTCTTTCTTAATTTGTTTGTTCGTTCGTTTGGCGGCTCATTAATTTTACTTTTACATTTTTTTTTTTTGACAGACAGATTTCAGTATGTCAGTATTAGTGAAGCAAAATCGGAGACTATACGTGTTACCAGTGGTGTTCCTCAATGCGGTGGGACATACTCCTTTTTTGTTTTTATCTAAATAAATGATACGCCAGATGTTGCAAACTGCTTAAAACTGCCGATGACACTAAAGCGTATTTTACTGATGGAGATAAATGTAAATTACACCTGTATTGACGCGTTGGTTAAGAGGACAAATATGACTGGCAAAAAAACTTCAATAGTGATACATTAAAAATCTTACAAATCTTAAAAAGAGGTTCAAATATCTCCGCCTAACAACACATACAAACAAATCACAAGACAAAACACGACACGTCTCGACCTCTTAGGTCTTGTTCAGGCAAGATAAGCAACACTCAGGACAACGAAAATGAAGAACGAGCAATCACTTAGGTCTGTCAGATTCGACGCAAGATACGCCCATCTTGTGATTGTTTGTTCTTCATTTTCGTTGTCCTGAGTGTTGCTTATCTTTCCTGATGAAGACCTAAGAGGTAGAAACGCGTTGTGTTTTGTCTTTTGATTCGTTTGTCCATGTTTTCAGTGGAAATATTTTAACCCCTTTTTAAGATTTGTTTAGATTTCTGCCTGCAGTCGCCTCACTTTACAACTAAAAATCATACATCTTGGTAATAATCTCAGACATGGATATAAAATCGATGGGTGTGAACTACGATCTACAGATGTGGAGAAAGATTTGGGGGTCATGGTTGACAGTTATCTGACCTTCGAAGCATATCACAACTATTGTCTAAAAGGCAAATAAAATAGCAGGGATGATCGTTCAACATATTCAGTTCAAAATCCAAGATACAATGGCACCAAAAATCCCGAATGAGACTGTCCTGGAATTTGATAATTTGGTGTGGTCCCTTAATCTGAGCAGGCACAAAAGTCTTGTAGAAAATGTGCAGAGATTTGCAAAATAACTCAAGTTATGAAGAACTGTTAAAATAACTAAAATCGCCCAGCCTTGAGTATCGAAGAGCTAAAGGTGATATGATACAGATTTTCAACATTCTGCATGGTTACTACGATGTCAAAATCACTGACAATCTGCTCTCCTTTAGTAGATTAATAACGATTGGACACTCAATGAAAGAAAAGGAAGGGTGAAAAAAATCTTCATGGTTACATAGATGTTAAAATCAATGACAATCTGTTCACTCTAAGTAGATTAATTACGATTGAACACTCCATGAAAAAAAAGAAAAAGCATGCACTCTTTTTCACAAACAGGGTTATAAATCTTTGGAATTCAATACCAACTTCTCTTGTTTTAAGAACAAACACAGAATTATTGTGCAGCCGATCGAAAGAACAAACAAGCTGCAAAACTAATACAGCGCGTTCAGACCTATTTTTGCGGTCTTGTTCAGGCAAGGCAAATAACATTCGAATTAACTGAATATGAATTATTTTGTCGAAAGAACACCAAATGGGTCTAAAAGCGTGGCGTTTGTTTTGTAATTATTATATCATTCTTTCGTTTGGCGGCGCAGCGATTCTATCTTTGGTTTTATTTTAGTTTCGGTATGCAGTCACCCTTCTTGGAAACCTTCTGTTGCTTCAGGAGGGACATTCAACAACTTTAAAATCCTCATGGATAGACACTGGGAAAAACTCTGATTGTAATTTTGGAAGTGGGTACAATATTGCTTTTATGCTGCTACCCTCAATAGAAAGTTACAACAATAAAGGAAATTATATATTCTACACAGCAGACTGAAGGCTAGTTAAGCCTGTACCAAAAGTGTGATATTTGATATGATATATGACATATGATACAACATGATATGATATATGACACGATATGACATTTGATATAATATGATATAATATATGATATATGATAGAATGAAATATAATGATATGATATATGACACGATGGATGGTATGATATGATATGATGTAACGTATGATGTGATATGATATGATATAATATGATATAATATGATATAATATGATATAATATGGTATGACATGATACGATCTGATCTGATCTAGAATCTCATTTCCTCCGTGAACAGTTTTCAAGTCATGGAACAGTAATATCTCTCTAAATAACTGTGCGATCACGAGACAATTTGGTGTAGCTGTGGTGTATTTGGGCAAGTTACGGTTAGTTTATGGTTGTTTGGGTGGGTTCCGTTAAAAATAACAGAGAGGAGGAGGGGCAGTTGGGGTGGGGTGGGGTATCAATGAGTTTCCCAGCATTCCTTGACAATTTCACTACCACCAAGATGGCGGAGAACATGGAAAGTTCGGGAGCTGGGAAAATGACCATTTCGGTCAAAACGCCGAAAGAAAAACACGACATTGAAATCGACACGAAATCAACAGTTAAAGATGTGAGTGTACACCTTTCAGAGCTCTAAGTCACGTGTGTAATTATCTTTCTCAGAGCATTCAAAATCAAATTGTTAAATTTTTATTGCTGTTTTCCGAGTTGTGATTGCCCAGTGACTGTCGTCTGTTCTGTTTCTTCGGACCTTTGCCTTTTTCTCAACAATTGCATAATTGTCGATTTTGCCATGTTTGCTGTCGAATTACACTCTAATCGTAGTATGTAATATAGCCAGGCTGTCATTGAACTGTAGAAAATACACTCATTTTAGTTGAGAACAAGACAAATTATAACAGTTTCTGGGTAAACGGATTTTATCTGATGATGATGACGACGACGATGATGATTGAATTTTGTCACGTGTCATTCTTTTCACTCAGCGTTGCCGGAAATGGATTAGTTCTTGCTCTGGATATTTCATCTCTGCGAGTATCTCCGTTTTCAGCTATTTCTGTGTCGATCAACATGGTTAACACAATTCCAGCGTATGGTTGCAGTATGGGTTCCCCCCTTCCGGCAACCAGCAGGCTGTGCTGAAACCTCAGCATATGAAGCTCTTTGAATTTTTTTCCCATCTAATTTATGTAATGTAGTGTATTTGATTTAAGTGTTGTGAATCTCTTTGGTATGTTCGAAAAGAGGATGGCAAGGAGTTTTAGATGCATACTTTCACAGCTCTTGATGGTTATATACCAAGATGGCACATGGATCAAGCAAACAAGAAGACATAAACATAGAAAGTTCAAAGTTCTCTCACAACACACACACACACACACACACACACACACACACACACACACACACACACAGAGTGACACACACACACACACACACACACACACACACACACACACACACACACACACACACAGAGTGACACACACACACACACACACACACACACACACACACACACACACACAATGTGACAGATACTTTGATGTAGACACAGATGCATGCAAAGACATGCACAAAACTACACACTCGCAGACGGTTATACCCACATGTGTTTACAGAGACACTCGAAGCATGCATGCTTCTCATTTTGTTCCCATGGAAGATCATTTGGATTATGCTATAGCAATGAGATTATCCAATTTGATCACAGTATCTCTGTCATCAACTGTGACATCATCAGTCTGAATTTCAGCTCTATACATGTCTTGATTGGTTGTGTGACCATCTCTGTCAGAGCGGATGTCTTGTGTGTCAATTGTATCAATGAGGGACGCTGAGTAGTCATCTTTGTTGTCATGATGATTCCAGTGGAAAAAAAAACAGATTGTAAATGTCTCAACAGTACTTGGCCAGGGTTGGGTGTGCATTAATGCCAAATTTATCTGAATCAGTTGATTTAGGCCCACTAGCTTGATCAAGAACATCATCAAATAAAAAATCTTCACAATCACTTATTTATTTCACTTACAGTTGGCTCTTCTTTACCATCTGAACCACCTTGAACAGCATTTTCAATGACATTCCAGTGAAACGATTTGAGCAAGTTGGCACTGTGCACTGTACTTGTAGCAGATGAACAACAACATAAATGTGTAGGCCAAAGAAAAAGGTCAACAGTCCTTTGTTTTACTTCAGTCAAGGCTACCGACTCAGAACTTAGCCTTATTAATTAAGGCAGCAGTGTGGAATAATGATTCTGTGGCAAAGCATATTCATTTATTTTGTTTTGCTAGGGAAAAAATAAAAAGAAAACGGATGTCTGCGGACTCCTCTTTTCCTACCTTCGTCCACATGGATTTTCATAACCACTAACAAACGAGATTTAGGAGATAAAAGGATTTGATTGTAAGAAATGAAAATCAATTTTTAGGATTAAATGTAGTTGTATAGAGTTCATGTAAATTAAAAGCACTTTCTGAAGTGTGTATTAATAATTCATTTTACAGATTATTCTAGACTTATTCAGGTTAATCTAAAACAAAAGTAAAAAGTATGATCTCGTTTAAAAGAAATTGCAGTAATGAAATTAATCTCGTTTAAAGGAAATTGCAATAATGAAATTAGTCTATTAATCTCATTTAAGACAAATGGCAATAATGACATTAATCTTTCAAACAGGTAATCATGTGTGTATGTAAGGGAGGATGGGAAGAGAAGGAGGGGAGGGCAAGTTGAGGAATAAAATCAGTATTCTGTGTCTTGAGTGCAGATATCGTTCTGGGATCATGTCTTTATTGCGAAGAGCTTTTGGATGTTAGAAGACAATAAAGAAATCACTTATTAAAACAACATTAGAAAATGGTTTTATTAAATTAATTGACACAAAACTGTCAATACTTATTGCTTGCAAATGGCATGTTAGTGATGTTACAAAGATTCGTTGGATCATGATGTCTTTGTTCATAGTAGACTGAACATTTCTTCAGACAAGTTTAAAGTCTTTAACACAAATCTGTCGCAAGAATTTATGCATACATAGAATTCAGTGGCTGGACAGCTATTTTACTTTTTTTTTTTTCAAGTAATGATTATATACATTAGTTCTGACCAAGCCATAATAGAGACATCAAATTAAAATGTGCGTCTCCATCACAAAAAAATCAAAGTGTCAATTCTTGACACAGTCATGACTATGATGAAAGAGGAAATGAATACTACATCTTCATTCGTACAAAAGTGCTCAAATTTCTGTTGATACATGAATGTGGCATTTTGTCCTAAGGCTTGAACATTATTGAACAGAAAACATCCTGTGGATCGACAAAAATCAAACCAGCATGTTGCCACCAATAGGAAGACCAGAAGCAAATATTGAAATGAAATTACTCAGTTGACTTTATCAGAAAAATAGCCCATATATATGTACACAAATTGATAACCTCAGAAGAAATAAGATTTAATCTGCATTTCACTTTCTTAAAATTTCAGCTTAAAGAGGAAGTATCCAAGTGTTTTGGGTCGCCCATTGAACAGCTGTGCCTGATTTTTGCGGGAAAAATCCTGAAAGATGGGGATACCCTGGAACAGCATGGAATCAAGGATGGGTTGACTGTTCATCTGGTCATCAAGACCAACAGGGTGAGTTGCAGAATTTCTCTCTCTTTTCTCTCTCTCTCTCTCTCTCTCTCTCTGTCTGTCTGGCTGTCTGGCTGTCTGTCTATCTCTTGCTGTCTCTGTCTCTCTCTCTCTTTTAAATGATGTTGCTTTTCTCAGGTGACTAGTTTGAGCATTATCTGTTGAGCTAGTGAGTGCACTGGGTGAGAGGATTGCTTGTTTGCTCTTAAGATCTTGATTAGATCTCAATTGCCTTGTCACATAGGCAGCCAGTCTGTGTCAAAGGAGGTTTTAAATCCATTTATAAAGGGAGTGAAGATTCATGTGCGAGGAACTTGCGATTGAATTGTTGATGATAGTGAAGTGATAAAAGCAGTTCTGTGATGACTTTGTTTTGCGTATGGATGGATGTCCATCTGACAAAGCTGAAAGTTGGTGCTAAGGAATGATTTTTACTCTGTCCTTTTCAGTTTGTGTTAGATTGTTGTGTACAATTTTTTTTTTTTTGGTGGTCTGTTTGCAAGATAATTCAGAAGTGGATGTATGTTTGGGTTTTTTTTCTCTATAGTTTTGTTTTTTAGTCAGCATTAAAAAATGCTTGAAAAAAAAGAGAATTTACTGAGTGATATTTAGGAGAATGACAACTGTAGAACCCCCCCCCCCCCCCCCCCCCCCCCAGAACATTGGAGGGAAGAGTTGCAGGTACAAGTGAGTCATGACACTGACAAATGAATAACATTGACAGGGACTCCAATACAGAATCCTTTGTCAACATGGTGCATTAAAAGAAAAAAAACAACTCAGGCAAAAACAAGGGGAAAAAACGTAAATGAAAAGAAAGGATCAAGAGCTTTGTTAACATCTGTTCTATAAATTTTTTTCACAGTTGGATCAAATGAAAAACAGAGTTTCTCATCTGACAAACCTAAATTAAATCAGTTTTAGCATAGACCAAGAAGGGAAAGAACCTTTCCTGTCTGACAAACCTAGGTCAAATCAGTTGTAGCATAGACCAAGAAGGGAAAGAACTTTTCCTGTCTGACAAACCTAGATCAAATCAGTTGTAGCATAGACTAAGAAGGGAAAGAACTTTTCCTGTCTGACAAACCTAGATCAAATCAGTTGTAGCATAGACCAAAAAGGGAAAGAACCTTTCCTGTCTGACAGACCAAGATCAAATCAGTTGTAGCATAGACCAAAAAGGGAAAGAACTTTTCCTGTCTGACAAACCTAGATCAAATCAGTTGTAGCATAGACCAAAAAGGGAAAGAACCTTTCCTGTCTGACAGACCTAGATCAAATCAGTTGTAGCATAGACCAAAAAGGGAAAGAACTTTTCCTGTCTGACAAACCTAGATCAAATCAGTTGTAGCATAGACCAAAAAGGGAAAGAACCTTTCCTGTCTGACAAACCTAGATCAAATCAGTTGTAGCATAGACCAAAAAGGGAAAGAACTTTTCCTGTCTGACAAACCTAGATCAAATCAGTTGTAGCATAGACCAAAAAGGGAAAGAACCTTTCCTGTCTGACAAACCTAGATCAAACAGTTGTAGCATGGACCAAGAATGGAAAGAACTTTTCCTGGTAAGGAAGGATTATCTTCTACTGAGTAAGTTTAGATTACATGTCGGTACGTTACTCATCTTCAGTGGCATTGCACCCATGTTGTACATTCCAACCTCCTGTTTGCAGCCACAGACGTGCCCAGCTTGCTGCAGTCCTGGTGGTGTTCAGTGGTGCCTGTTCTGATCACATTTCACCACATGTACCTACTACTAGTAGTAGTACTAAGCCCTCTACTGATAACAATAATTGCTTAGTTGCGAAGCTGTCACTAATGGTATCCCGGAGGCGTCACTATGTCTATTCAGTGACAGTTCCCATGAATTTGCTGATACTGGCAACCCAAACAGCATGAAACCAAGGCCATAGATGTGGAGAGGACATTGAAACTGAGGTCACCGTGAGAGCAGGGCATGAAGGGCGACAGAATTTGAGACTTTTTAAAATATTATTTTATGCTGATCAGTTAGGATGAAGATGATGCTATGGATCTCTGTTCTGGTCTGAGACTGCATGACAGGGCTGTATTTTACGCTTCCTTTCATAGTATATCCCAGCGTCAACCAGGTCCGAAATACAGACACATGCAACGTTGGTCAGGAAATTGAACAACACTCTTAGAGACGCATCCATTAAGTGGATGAAACTTAACTATGCAGTTCCAGTCTTCCCAACTGAGCCTATAGCAAACTCAACTGTGGGTAAGAGCTGGTTGGTATTGTTCAGATTGTTCCAATAGTTTAAACTGTACACAGTTGTCTATCAAAGACAAGTAATAGATCTAGTGGTGAGTGGATGTCAGGTTTGAAATAAAGCAGCGTATCGAGAAATGGCTTATCATTAAATGCTTGGGGAGTTCGTTTAGTGCTGATTAAATCCCACACCACTTAGAAACTGTTTTTCTTGTACTGGTGTATTTTATCTACCAAAAGAAATTGACAGAATCTGTAAAAGGAGGCAAAAATACAGGTAGCTTTGTTCAGAAAGACCTTACCTTTCCAGGTTATGAGCATATACGGAAAGAGTTAAAGTCAGTGAACTTTGCACATCACTTTTTAGACTACTTTCTTCATGTGAGAGTTAATGAACTTTGCACATCACTTTTTAGACAACTTTCTGCATGTGATTATATATATTATATATATATATATAATATATATATATATATATATATAATGCTGAACAGTTAAGTAGTGGGGGAAAACAAGTGCAGGCCAACAATTCCTCAGTCGTTACAGTAATGACTTGGCAAAGATTTAAACTTTTAGAGGAAAAAAAAAAATTAAGATGGAGAAAATGGGGAATGTATTATAAATATGAGAAACCCTTCACTAGCTGCCTGAGGGAACCATCATAATCCCTCTTGAAGGCACATCTATTTGTATTGCCTGCTCCTAGGCCTTTCGTCTGCTGGATCGGACTCATCAGGGAGACACGGCTGGTTGTATCTGTGCCCTTGGTGTCAAATAGAGACACACCACAGTCCATAATTCTGTGGTGTTCTCACCACCAAGGGTTCAAAAAAGAATCCAACAGCACCCTCAAAGCAGCCAGTGAAAAAAAAAAAAAAATATATATATATATATTTTTTTTCTTTTTGGTTAATGACACACTATGTTTACTAGATGAAATGTCCACAGTTTCTATAAATAATTGTGACGTTTACATTTTTGCATCCTGGCTTTTTACATGTGTAGAAGACTGAGATGGGAGAGGAGGGGGTGGGGAAAAGGGGGTGAGAGAGGGACAAGTGGAACTTGTGCATGTGGAGAGTGGGTTATATATATTGCTGTGTGTTATTTGTATGATAAGAAAAATGAATAAAAGAAACGTGTCTCCACAACTTATTTTGAGAGATGATTTACCATAAATACTGCATGTCAAAGAAATTAAAAAAATGAAGTATATTGCAAATATACCATGTTTTGTTGTTCACAACACAAAATATGGACATTGAATTAGGATCTAAATTATGCATGTATTATGTATGCAGGAAAGGAACTTTCTGACATGCAGGCGAGTTACTGAACATTGCAGTTTTTTTT
Source organism: Conus canariensis (assembly GCA_033310375.1). Taxonomy (NCBI): domain Eukaryota; kingdom Metazoa; phylum Mollusca; class Gastropoda; order Neogastropoda; family Conidae; genus Conus; species Conus canariensis. Next base: position 45,357,564 of record CM065722.1, on the reverse strand, counting down.
TTTCAGCAGTCTCAGGGCCAAGCAGCGGCCACCCCCTCAGCTGTAGGTGTAAGTTTGTTATTTGATTCTACATCATGTTAATTGTTGTCGAGTGTATGGTGCATGTGGATTTGATATTTGATTCTCTATTACGTAAATTGTTGTCGAGTGTATGGTGCATGTAGATGATCACATAAGAATTAAAAAAGAGTGGGTGTACTGAACAGTGATATATTTACTTTCTGTACCTTGGTTAAGGACAGTATTACATGTATGTTTGGTATTGTACAGTCATACAAAATTTTGGGAAATGTTGGTGGATTTAATTTAATGAATGAAAAATGCGTGCATTTGATTTGCAGAAAACTGAATCATTAGCCATAGGTGGATTTGCCAAAAAGTTACATGTGGAGCATGTATTTTATTTTTTTGTATTATTTACTAAGCTGTGTCTGTATCAGTGTAGAACAGAACAAAAATCACTCAGACTACAGGTATTTCGTAATAAGCTGAAATACAGATATAAAACTGAAGAGTATATTGCTCGAAAAAAAATTTGTGTATAATGATTTTCTCTTCAGGTGGCACCCATATATGCAGTGTTAGCAAACCTAGACTTAATTGTGAATGATTCTGACCTTGTACATCATATTAGTATCGATATGATTATAGCGCCCTAGAACTGTTACATCGCCCAAAACAGCCCCATTGGAAATTGTACAGAACCTTTAAAAACCAAAAAAATGTAAACTTTCATTATACACTTGGCTTGCTTTATGTTCTCTCTCTCTCTCTCTCTCTCTCTCTCTCTCTCTCTCTCTCTCTCTTATCCACACAGAGATGTTCTAACCTTTCGTCTTCAAAAGGGAAATTGGTATTACCATTTTTTTTATATGTCTGTTTTTTTTTTTTCATTTCTACCATTTGTTTTTTCTTTATTTTCTGTTACATTGTACAATATGAACTTTCTTGAATAAAGATGCTTTCTTTACAAAAAAGAAAAAGAAAATTAAAGTTGTTTATCCATGGTATGCTTGAATAAAGAGTATATGTTTATGCAGCAATATACCATCCACAGTTACATGCAGTGGAAAACCCTGACAAATGAAATACTGTATGTTTAGGAACAGCCTGGAGGAGCAGCTCAGCCCCCTCCATCCCAGCCAGCTGGAGGAATAGGTGGGGGAATGGGTGGAGGCCTTGGAGACCTAATGGGGCTGAGTGGGATGGGGATGGGCTCTGGTACCTTCCAGGAGATGCAGCAACGCATGCAGCGGGAGGTGAGTGTCATTGACACCTTGACAGTAGAGTTTGTCAGGTTATGCCTCAAGTTTCTTTGTCTACATACACCCCTGTTCCAACATTTTCAGTTTTGATGACATGCATTTAATTGGATTGCCTCCACAAGTTTCGAAAAGCCCAGAGATACCTCATATTTTTATTCCCCTCAAGTTGCCTATGGTGCTCTTGATGTGTGGCACTATTTCACCAGCAGAAAAGTATCTATTAAATGCTTTCTTTTTATTTGGTTCAAACTGTCACCTAAGCTGCTTAACATAGTTTTGCTCATGTAGTTGTTCATTGTAGGTTAGCTGCATCATGCTTTGATACAGTTTGCTTATGTGTCATCCCAGTATGCATGCTTACATTCATGTATTCACAGTTTACTGTCCTTATTAAAAAGAGTCCCGTGTGTGTGTGTGTGTGTGTGTGTTCAGCTGATGAGCAACCCGGACATGCTGCGGCAGATGATGGAGAACCCGTTTGTGCAGCAGATGATGTCCAACCCTGACATTATGCGTCAGCTCATCATGAGCAACCCCCAGATGAGAGAGGTCATGGAGGTAAGGGAAGCGGAGGGCAGAGGGGAAGGGTCTTGAAGCAATAGCATGGCTGCAAATCCTTTCCAGTTTTTCTGGAATTTCTCCATTTTGAAAAGTCATTCCCCTAATCCTGAGTTTAATGTAAAATCCAGTGTCAACATTTTGTTAAAAAATGGTGGATTAGGGATCGATTTGGAAATGGCTGATATGATTTTACAGCATAAAGCTATAGTGATGTTTGGAAATGTTGTCAATAACATGCAGTCTATGGTACATGTCTTTCAAAGCCCAGCTTTAATCAGTGGAATGAGTAGGGAGTCAAAAATCCCTGGATACTGAATTGTGACAGATAGGTTGGCAGCTATGGAGGTGATACAGAATGGGTGGTAGTGGACATAGTTTGTGCTTTGAAAAAAAAAAGTGACATATTTCATTCACAAAACAAAACAAACAGAAAAAAGAAAAGAAAAGAGAGTGCGCCGTAAAAAAACGAAACAACAGAAAACAAAAAGTGACTTCTGTTTCTTTCACAAACCAAGGAAAGGAAAAAAAGGAAAGAGAAAGAAGAAAAGATAACCGGATGCTTTTGTCAGAACACTTTCTTGATTTATTTCCTCCGCTGCAATGTTAAATTTTTTATCCTTGCCTGTTGTTTGTATGTCAAAAAAACAGGACTGAAGTACAGTTCTCAGAACCAATTGTAATGTGTTTCAAAGGGCCAAGTAGCCAAAAGACGATCTGATTTGTTCAGCTCGGTGCTGCAGATCCAGATCAAGGGACGGATGCAGCATCTGTCACACACTGTTGGAGGTATGCATAATGCCCCTTGCCTTTCTGCTTGTTGTGTTAACAGTGAGTGTCGTTTGCTTTGTGCTGTTGCAGAGGAATCCGGAGATAACTCACATGCTGAACAACCCGGAAGTGATGCGACAGGTAAAGGCCTGATGGGATATCTCTTTCCTTCCATACAGGTTCCTGTTCTTTGAAAGATCACAGCTTTCCTGATCTTATTGATCCTCATTGTGGTCTTAATGGGGGTGTGGGGGGAGGGGGGGGGAGAGATGAAAATATGTGTGGCACACCTGCTGCTTTAATTCTGCTGTGATGACCAGACATTTGAAATTACCACTTGTCAGCCCAAGCCCAAAGAGAGATGCGTAGCAAACTAAATGTTAAGTTTACTGTCAAGCAATAACAATTTTATCATTCACGTTTGAGTCATGTGTTGATGTAAAGTGGCTAGTGGTTTACACATACTTGACCTGTGCGCATGCAGGTTCCTGGTAAATTTTTTTTATCCTTCGGTTTAGTTCATGTTGCAAAGAGAAAGTAGAGGTTGGGATAAGAGCTGCAAACCTGCAACCTGACCTGGTTTCACCAGAGACGCTTCATTATTTCGGGCTGTATTCCATGCTCCTGTCATGACATTCAAAGCTCCAGAATTATGAGAGCCATCAAGCAAAGTTTTATTTTTCAATCAGTACTGGTTTTTGAACAAGACGATAATCTTTCTGCAGCATTAAGTCAGTTAAACGAATGTTGGTCAAAACTGACAGTGTAGGATAGTGCTCTGGTTTGAATGCCCAGAAAATCATTCTAGAATTTTCATTGGTCGATTGATATACTTAATTCAACTGGCATCTCAGATAGAGGTGTGTAAAGAAAAAGAAAAAAAAAATGTGTGCAGAAGTGGAGCAGAGTAAATATTTAAGCTGTGTGGGCGCACATGCTTTAGGCAGACACTTGAGACATGGAATCATCACAACCATGCGAAAGCTGTAGAATTGTTGCTGAAAATAATACTCTCCATGACGACTGCATCTAACAAAAGCGCTGTGATGCGGTCTGAGTTTTTGTTTGCTCTTTAGGATGATGTTGGTAATTGAGCCGTTAAATTTTACTGAAGGGCATGTTTTTTCCTTTCAATGACCGATATGTCTTTTCTGTTTGATGACAGTCCAAACTTAAAAGTGATAATCTGTTTTAACTTAAAGTGATAAACTGTTGTATAAATTTGAAACTGATCTGTTGCAAACTTAAACTGAGAATGGTCAACTGTATGGTGTCTGCAGACTATGGAGCTGGCCCGGAACCCTGCGATGATGCAGGAGCTGATGAGGTCCCAGGACCGTGCCATGAGTAATCTGGAGGTAATGTTTGTGTCTCGTATAGATATGTGTGTTTGTATGTGCATGTTACTGTGTCTTTGTGTCTTGCATGTGAGTATGCCAAAAGTTGATATCTGGTTTTTTTTTTTTTAACAGTTCCCGCATCAGATGCTGGAAGAAAATGGTGTACTAGAGTTGTTTTTTTTTCTTTTTCCAAAAAAAAGTTGGACTGAGGCATTTTGAAGACAGAACTTGCACTGGGCGCATTTGTCGTCGTGTTTTATCAATCGCTCATAAATCAACCGAAGACATGACCAAGCATAGGATATATTTTTGTTCAAGACAGCAACCATCAGACCAGAAAATTTGATGAACTTTTGGGTGACACGAAAGTCATGAATAAGTGGATGTGGGATGAAGCTTGTGTATGTAACTGTCCTGTGTGTGTGCGTCTGCCTGTACATATGTTGTTTTTTTTGTCTGTCTGTACATGTTTGTGTGTGAGTGTGTGTGTGTGTGTGTGTGTGTGAAGTCTTAGGAATGTGTTGAGAGTAATCGGGAGTTATTGGCCATGTCTGCACATTTAACAGTGTATAAGAGTGTATGTGTGTGTGTTTGTGCATGTGTGCGTGTATGTTGTTTGATACTGATTTTGTTAATAGACAATTTTTGTCTCTTACATCTGTGCATCACTGTGTATGGGTATAATTTTTAGAACATGTGTTTTAGCAGATTTAAGCATGTGTAGATATGAACATGTTTACGCAAAAAAAAAAAAGAAAGCTTGTGCTATTTGTCTGTATTGCTTGTGTTTGTGATTTTCATTGGATAAATTCAAACAGAAAAATGTGTATCTGCAATGCTTTGTGCAGAGTTTACCTGGGGGATTCAATGCGCTTCAGCGTATGTACCGGGACATCCAGGAACCAATGATGAGTGCTGCCCAGGACAGTCTGGGGGCCAACCCGTTTGCCTCCCTCCTTGGCACGGGATCAGGTCAGTGTCCACATTGCGTGTCTCCCCAGGCAGGCATCATTGCATGATCCACTCTGTTGTTAAGGAGTTGCGTCGTTGTTTGTCGTCATAGTATGATGAAATCTCCTGTCTGTTCATTGACTTGTTGACAAAACCGGCCATTTGCCAGAGTTATGTTTTCATGTGGAAGTGTAGATGTAATGAGGTAGGGTCCTGTTTCCTGTTGTTTCTCTTTGTCGTGTGTTGACTTCTTCTGGAATAGACCTGTTTGTTTGTCGTGTCAGCGTCTCTCCACGCAGTTTCTAAAAGTGTGAAGAATGTGATAAAAGATCGTGAAACAACCACATATGATAGCAGTGGTATTGTCTTTGTGTAGCATGTAAAGCATTTTGACCAGATAGAAATTACTTTTCTGAAGTCTTGCTGGCAAAATCTCATATTCAGTTTGGCAATTCAACAGCGTGCTGAAAGGTACTGACGGCAATGGTACTACAAGCTCTGCAATTTTGTTTTTAGAAAATGCAAGAGAGCAGGAATTGCTCACAGAGTAAACCATTAGACAAGGTATTAAAGAATTGTCAAAGAAAGTATATGTTTATTACAGGTACTAAGATTCACTTCTTTGTGGCCCATTCTGGCAAATCCAACATTTTTGTAGAAACGTATGCAAATAGCATTTTTAGGGTAAATATGTCTGCAAGTTTCAGATGATAGGTTTGCATCAGAATCGTGACTGCTGAAAGAGTTTAGGCCACAGTTCTTGATCATTTCCCCCACCCCCTACCCCTCAATTTTAAATCTCTGCGCTGGTCATGTGGAAATAGTTGCAGCATTGTTTCTGTCCACTTCTCATTTCTGTGTGGTCAGTGTTGTGGACAGTTGCATCCTACACATATCCAGCGGTAGGAATCATTTAGTATAGGGGAAAAAAAAGCCTGTTCTTTTTCAACAATCTCTTGTCCCGGTGCATATAGATATCGGTGGTTAACTTTTGTGTTATGCCAGTTTGTAAAAGAGATGTTACCAGGAGAGAAGGGAACAGGGTTTCAGTATTTACATTTTTATTGATGTAGAAAAAAGGGAGTGTAAACACTCCACAATCACACACACACACTGGAATGCATATACATGCTTGAGAACACAGACCCATGCATACATGCATGTGCGTGCACTCACACACATATGCACTCACACACACTGTCTGCCACATATGCTATTTTAAAGAGATGTGTGAAAGTTTTTTTTTTTTCTTTTTTTTTTTTGAGATGACTTGTGAGTTGATTTTAACGTGGTGACAGCCCTGATATCGCCCTTTGCGGTCGGCTGGGCTATAAGCAACATTACCTCACCTTACCCCTGCCACAAAGGCAATTACTCATAAAGCAAATTAGAAACATAAGGCAATGAAAAACTGCTGAACTAGGGAGTTTTTGGTAGTGATGCTTTCTACGGGGTTCCCCTATTCCTTGCTGATGCTTAATGAAGGGAGTTGACTTGAGAGTACTCGAGGGTTTGTCATTCGTTAGATTGAACGAAGGGTTTTGAAAGTTTGCCCTGGCATGACGGTGCAAGTGCTTAGAGGTCTTCATTGATTAAGGTAAGGAATAGGTTTGTAAGGCCTTTGAGAGAATTCATGGTTTCAATCAGTAGCATATGTATGGTTGAATTGAAAGATAGCAGACAAAATCTGATGCAGGCCAAGGAAAAAAGGGCACTGAACAAGTCTTCACAAGCAGATCTTATGTGTACTTTCACGGCCGTCAGTGAGAGGATGCATGGTTAGCTCCCCTGCTCTCAGAATTTTGGATCTTAAGTGAGGATCCTTCATGATGGCATTTGATTATGACAAGAAGAGTTAAGGCATGGTATGAACAGGTAAGTGTGAGAAAATTGAGTTGTGTTATGACCCAAGTGGAAAAGAGTAGTCACATGTCAGTTTTCAACACTGGAAATTTGTAAGAAGTTTATTTACATGTAGGCTTTGTTGTGGGTCAGGTTTCATTTTTAAACATGTATGCTTTGTAGAAGGATGAGATTGTGTGAGTATTGCTGTGCTGTTTCTGATGGTACTAATGATAGTTAACGATGATGATGATGATGATGACAGGTACAGGCAGTGGACAACAAGGGAGAGAGAACACAGATCCCCTGCCCAATCCCTGGTCTCCAGGAGGAAGCACAACTGGGTCCAGTTCCACCACAACTACTGCCACCTCCACCACCTCCACCCCCACTTCAACCATGTCCACACAGGGTCTTCTTGGAGCTCAAGGTGATTTGGAAGCTTTGTTTTCTGATTATCAAAGAGATGAATGGCGCTTTGAACTGTTAGCGTAGCTGCTGTGCTCGGCTGAAAACTGCCTATCTGTCTCTCAGAAGCTATGCAGTCGTCTTTATTTGTATGGAAGAAGGATAGTAGATCAAGTCCTATTTCTTTGGTTTTTAAACATCATTTTGTATTTTTATGCACTCTGAAAAAATACTATCCGATAATTGTATGTCAATACACTCTGAAAAAATACTCTCTGATAATGGTATAATAGTAATTGGAAGTGATACACAGTATTTTGAAATTTACACAGTCACTGCGCTAGGTGTTAGCTTTTTGCTGGGGGGATTAGAGTGTCTGTACTGTGCTATTGGTGTGCGTGGGAAGATTGATGTCACTGTACCATTCTCTTGGTTTGAAGGGGAAGATTAATGTCATTGTACTATGTTATTGGTGTGTGTGTATGTGTGTGTGTTTGTGTTGGAAGATTTATACTCTGTACTACGTTATTAGTGTGTCTGGGAAGATCGATGCGTTGTACAATATGAAGATTGATATCATTGTGCCATGCTCTTCATATACTGGGGAAGATTAAAGTCATTGTACTATATCATTGGTGTGAGTGTGTGTATGTGTGGAGGAAGATTTATACACTGTACTATGTCATTAGTGTGTGTGGGAAGATGGATGCACTGTACAGTTTGAAGATTGATGTCACTGTACCATGCTCTTCGTATAATGGGGAAGATTAATGTCATTGTACTATGTTATTGGTGTGAGTTGGGGGGGGGGGGGGAATTTACACACTGTACTATGTTATAAGTCTGTGTGTGGGAAGATAGATGCACTGTGCAATTATGTTATTTGCGAGTGTTGGAAAATTGATGGCTCAGCACTGTTACTGGTGTGTGTTAGAAGGTAGATGACACTGTACTATGTCATTGGTGTGTGAGAAGGGAGTTGGGGGGATTGAGAACTGTATTATTTATTTTTGTGTATGTAGGAAGATTGATATCGCTGCCCTATGCAATTGGTGTGTGAGAGAAAATTGCTATCTTAGTAGAGTTATTTGTGTGTGTTGTGTTTTTGAGGGAAGACATTGATGCCTGTGTACTATATAATTGGTAGTGACAGTGGTTGGTGAGGCAGAGGAGAATCTGAAGTTTCTGTTCTATGATAGTGTGTGTATGGGAACTTGATGTCACGGAATATCGATGTCGCTACACTATGCTTTTGGTTCTTTGAGGAAGATTGAGATCACTATGTGATTTTAATCGGAGCGTGGGGAAATTGTCATTGCTGTGCTGTGTTTGGGAACATTTATGATACTATACTGTAGTTCTGTTTGGGGGGGGGGGGGGGGAGGATTGACATTGTATCATGTTATTGTGTGATGACATGCTTCTGAATTATGGGTGTGTGAAGGAAACTGATATGCATGTACAAATTGGTGTGGAAGATCGATGTCACTGAAGTGAGTTATTGGTATGTTACGGAGGATTGATGTCATTGTACTCTGCTCTGGGTGTGCACAGGGTCCATGTTCAGCACGCCAGGGATGCAGTCCCTGATGCAGCAGATGATGCAGAACCCCCAGATGCTGCAGAACATGATGCAGGCCCCCTACATGCAGTCTATGCTGCAGTCCATGGCAGCCAACCCACAGCTTGCCACACAGGTCAGTCGTTGGATCTATCCCAGGTAAAGAAGAAATGAAGGGGGTAGCAGAGGGCAACAGTGGATCATTGTTTCTGACTTGTACATTCCAACCTCACTGGTGTTTTTTTTTTTTTTAGCAAATAGTAATACTCATTAGTCACATTTGAACCATTTTGACATTTTAATTTTTTTTTTTTTTAATACTTATACTGGAAGCGCGATTCTTTGCATTTCAGATCGGAGATACCCTGCAAGTGCTATGGTTTGTGAAAGAAAACTGTACCCAAAAGCTGGCTGTTGATCCATGTGAAAAGTTTTTTTGTTGAAGTATGTCTAGATTTCCATGCATGTATTTGCTGTGTGGTGTGGTCGGTATGTGCTGGAAGTAGGTTACAGATACTTGTTTGGATTGACTACTTTGATGAGGCATGTGACGTATACTTTCATGCCTGTGTGTTGGTGTGTACAGATCATGAGCAGCAATCCCATGTTTGCCAACAATCCTCAGTTGATGGAGCAGTTCCGCACACAGCTCCCCACCATGATGCAACAGGTATTAGCCGCCTCCCCCTCCATCTTTACTGTCCTCTGTGCCTTCTTTTGCATTATAATTACAGCGCCCCCCTCCATACAGAGTTACATTCAGACACATGACAGTTTCAGTGCCAGCATTCCACAGAGAGCTTTCAGTATCAGCAAGGTCTTGAGATCACCAACCAGACAGATCTTTTCTCTGCTTTGGGGTGACTGTGGAAGAGCTACCAAACGCTATGCGTTTGTTGACTGTGTATGCTGTATCTCCTTTTCCCCCAAATTGATACGTCCACTCATAGCGCTCGGCCCCACCGGGCACAGGTGCAGCCAACACCTGAGCTCGATGAGCGCTTCGACTCCGGAAGCAGCCTTATGGTCACCCCGACGCACGACCTCGGTGGTGTCCATAATCCTGGGCGTGCGGGCACGCCGCGCCATGGGCCCGGCCGTGCCCATGCACAAGGACGGTCGACCTACCCCGATCGAACGTCACCTTCTTCCCTAGGGGTATTGGACGTTGGGGAACCGACCTTTTCGGATCCCCATTTGGGCAACGTCCGCGGTCCCGCTCCTCCGGGGGGAGGATCTACCAGCGGGACCAAGGGTAACCTGACATATTCCTCCAGGGGGAGGAACACGGGACCGCATCCTGACCAATCCGCACTTTCGCGGGTTGGGGGCTCGATTTCCGCATCCTCCTCCATACCATTATGGCCCTCCCAGGCCCATTCCAAGGACGTGTATGGTACAGTGCACGGACCTGGACGGGGACGACAGGCCACGGCCTCTCAAGACCCCCCCAACAGTGATTCAGGTTACCCGGGTCCCCGGGGATTTTCTGCCTACACCCCAGGGCCGCCACAGCCCGTTTACCTCCCCGGGGACCGGTGGCTCTATGCCCCCGAGAGAGACCAGTGGCTTAACGCCAACACCCAGTACGACCAGCTATATGGTCGAATGTGGCACCCGGCCTCACTTGCCTGGGTCGACCTTGGTCTCCCTCCTCGGGAGCTGTCCGATCGGCAGGACGATGTCCCGGCCGCCGATTATAGGGCCACCGGGACTCACTACAGGCACCCCTCGACTTACCTCCTGATGACGGGTGCTATGAACCCTCTCAGGACCAGTACCTCCCTGAGGCGGACGATGAGGAAGAACTAGCCTCCACCTCATTGTACGATGTCCGCACGATAGAACGGTGGCGACCAGACCTCGTTAGGAGGGAGGCCGCACCCGCTGACGAAGTTCTCTCCCTCTCCCATTTCGCCGGTCCCCCCCCGGCCCAGAGATCTAGACCAAAGATCGTTGCCCCCCAATCCCTCTCCTCAATTTGGGAAGGCCCAGCAACTCGCGCCAGGGGTGCGCACGCCATCCCTCCACCAGGACAGGGACCCCTCTCGGCCCCACATGCAGCCCAGGTCGGTTTCCTCCTCGGGGACCGCAAGAACCCCTCAGTCTCCTCCTTGTTTACGGACACAAGGTGATCAGGAAGGCGAGGCTGGAAAGACCCAGGCTGATCCTCGTAACGCCATGGTGGCCGACCCAGTCTTGGTTCCCGGACCTCAAGTCCCTCACCCACGTTCCCCCCCTCCGGCTCAGCCCTCGCTGGGACATGCTGAGACAACCCCGGTCAGGTCTTCCTCACTCCAATCCCAAGATGCTTCGCCTACACGCGTGGCTTCTATGCCAGCCCAACTGCGAACATCTGCAGCTACCCCCCACTCGGACAGACCCCAGTCCGTCCTAGACACACTAGCCGGGGCAGGGGCCTCTCAGGGATTACGGGACTTAGCCTCGGCATCTCGCAGAGCCAGCACCGAGTCCCTCTACAACTACCGTTGGGAGAGATGGATAGCCTGGTGCTCAGATAACTCTGTTCCCCATGACTGCCCCTCCAACATCCAAATAGGAAATTTCCTCTCCCACCTATCCTCTTCCCTTAAGCTGTCGGCTAGCTCCATTCGGGGCTACAGATCAGCTATCTGCACCACCATTCGTCAACTCGGGGGCCCTTCTTTTGACATTGACTTTCTGCTCAGAGAGGTGTCTAGAGGAGTTGCTCTACGGGAAGCTCAGTCCCCTAGGCGCATTCCCCTCTGGGACCTTTTTACGGTCCTCGATGCCCTCAGAAAACCCCCTTTTGAACCCATTGCTTCTATTCCTTTTGACCTCCTCTCCCTTAAGACCACCTTTCTCCTCGCCCTGGCCTCGGCCAGAAGACGAAGTGAGATTCACGCCCTCAGCGGTGACCCCAGAGATATCGCCTTCCACAGGGACGGCTCAGTCTCTCTCAAGTTCCTTCCGGAGTTCTTGGCAAAGAATCAAGAACCGGGCACCCCCTCTCCCTTCCTCGTCATCCGTTCCCTGACGGACATCTTGGAAAGGGAGAAAAAGATGGAGACATGGACCTTTGCCCCTCCAGGTGTCTCAGGTACTACTGGGAACGCACACGCCCCAGGCGCTCCTCCCAGAGACGACTCCTTATCTCCCTCAACCCCAACAATACTAGAGATATCTCGGCGGGAACTATCTCCAGGTGGCTCTCCAAGACGGTGAGATCTACCTACGCTCAGGCGTACAAGGATCTCCCTGTCCTATCACCCAGGGCCCACGAGGTCAGAGCACTGGCCACTTCCACAGCGTTCCAGTACTCTGTCCCCGTGCGCCACCTGCTGGAGGCAGCCTACTGGCGTTCGGAAAATCCCTTCATTAATTTTTACCTGAGGGATATCCGCATGACCAGAGCTGATGGGTCTAAGGGGATTTCCTTTGTGGCGGCCAATGCAGCCATATCGGTCAACCCCAAGAACCACTAGGGCGCTCGCCCTCCTCCGATTCCTTTAAATTCTGCTATGGTCTGACATGGTAAAGTATATGACGCCAAAATGGGGAGTTTGTGTTATACTCCCTGTTTGGCTAGTATACTTACCATGTCAGACTCTAATTCCCTCCCTACCTTCCCCTCTGGCGCCAAGGTTCTCGGGGTTACCATACACCAGGCCTCGCTGAATGACGTATAGGAAGTTGACACTGGCTTCTTCCGGGGCCGGAAGTGGGGTGACATCACGTGACTGTCTTATGACTGCATTGGCCACGGAAAAAATTCGGCCTGACAGAGCTGGCTAACTGCCGTTGAATGCTATGGTCTGACATGGTAAGTATACTAGCCAAACAGGGAGTATAACACAAACTCCCCATACTTTTGTCATTCTGTATGCAGAGCCCCAACTGCCTGAATGAGGGAAATAGCACTGATGTTGACAACATTCCTGAATGTTTTTTTTAAAATTATTTGCATTGTTGTGTGTTTGTAGTTTTCTGCATGTGAATACTGAACTTTTTATACATCATGGAAAAACTGAAGTAAGAAATTTTTCCTTTTGAAAAAGGCAAACCATCCAAGTGAGTTATGTTGTGTTGACAGTTGAGCAACCCGCAGGTGCAGGCGGCGATGAGCAACCCCCGTGTGATGGAGGCCATGATGCAGATTCAGAGAGGCATGCAGACTCTGCAGTCAGAGGCCCCCTCCCTTGTCACAGGGTGAGCCGTTTCTTCAACCATGTACACCTTGACCCAGTGTAGTGCAGAGCTTGTGCTTGTGTGGTCAGCTGTTGATCCATTGCACTCTTCAGTGTGATTTTTTTTTTTTTTTTTTTGCCCAGGTAGAATGATTGCATTGAAAAAACAAATCTAGGGCAAACCAGTGAGCATGTCTGTTATGAAAGACTGTGAGAGCAAGTGTATGTGCACTTGTCTTTGTGTGGAAATGTTAAAGTAATTAATGTTTTTTGTGTGGAAATATTAACAAAATAATAATACGTGTTAGGCACAATGCTTGGGGGGGGGGGGGGGGGGGGGGGGGGGGCTTGACCATCCCACACTGTCATTTTCTCTGTCAAGGTAGATAGTACAGGTGTGTGTGTGTGGTGTGTGTGTGTGTGTGTGTGTGTGTGTGTGTGTGTGTGTGTGATTCAGTGCATTAAACTCAAGTGATTACTTTTGTCTCTCTGAAAATTATTCTTGAACATGGTTAATGTATTGGATGGCTGTTGCTGTTTTGAAAGTTTGTCTTTCAGCTGTAGATTTGCAGGACCAAAATGAGAAGTACAGACTTTTTACAAATTGTGGAAACAGACACACATTCATGCACATGCTTTTGCGAGTAGATAGGCATTCAGTGTGCAAACCACTATGCATCTGCACAATTGAGTACATGTCTGTCCTCTCACATGCTGACACTAGTGCATGCTCATATTGTGATAAAAACATTCATACATATATACATTTGCCCATGCAGATTATTTTTGTATGTGATAGAAACATTCATATATATATATTTTTGCCCATACAGATTCTTTTGTATGAAAGTTAAGGCGTACAGCCACAATCTTGGGTTGCCAGAAGTGTGTCATAGTTTGCACACACACACACACACACACACACACACACCAAGAACCAGAAATGCAACATTGTTGAACATTTCAGTTTACCTGAATACTAAAAATGGTGAATTTCATGATCAGGCTTCTGACGTAGATGATTGTGATCTCTCACTTTTGAGTCGAAAAACACGTTTAAAAAAAATCCATAAAATGACACCGGACGTCTTGGTCATCTTGCAAACTGCCTCTGTAGTTCAAAGCAAGAGGTTTTTTGGGTTTTTTTTTTGTTATTGTTTTTTTATTATTGATTTAGCAGCACTTTGGGTGCTAAGTTGTCCACAGTCACGTTAAATTTACCATTCTCTGGCATGGTTGCTCATTACCACATTCAAGATGAGCTGAAAAACAATGCCTTTAAAACTTCAGGGCTCACATCTAAACACTTTGCAAATGACTGTCAGTTTAGCTGTAGAAGATACCTTCAGCTGCCATGTTTTAGTGCTCAAAGTTGCCCAAATAACCTGTATGGGGAATGGAATGTATGGTGACCCTGGATGAGTGGATGGATAGTTAACAGGTAATGTGGGACAGAAGGATCATTAGTGAAAGGAAATATGCTTCATTTGCATATTGTGAAAATCTGAAACAAGTATGTGTGATTAAAGATATAAATCGTGATAAAATAGAAGGTTGATTTTAGCTGCATTAAAGCTAAGGTGCAGGACAGTTTTTCTGCTTCAAATGACCATCTGCAACAGTATCGGGTAAACTTTTTGTAGGGGAAGAATGGTGACCATGCACAAGGGCTCTGCCCAGAGCTTGGTTTCATCATTTTAAGCAAATGAAGTTGAGATATTGCACTTCTTGAAGTTTTTACATAATATAGTGTACATGTTGATAAACACTGAAACAGGTATGTATTGGACTACTTTTGGTCATCAAGATTGGAAAGCTTCAGGGAGAACATGAAGTTGAACTTGCTTTGTTCTGTTTTGCTGTCTCATCCTCTGTGCCACCACAGTGGCATCATACCCATCTGCTCATTCTGCCTCCCTGTCCACAGCGACAGTCTGGCTTGTGTTGCCACAGCCCTAGCACCGGCAAACCACAAGGAGCAGTCATTGTCAAGTCGTCGTAAGGCAGCTCACCAGAACAGAAACTGCACTGCTGTTGAGTAACTTTGATGGCATTCAGTGGTGCCTGTTCTGATCCAGTGTGCGCAGGGCACCATCTACTAAGACCCATACTAATGACAATAATTGCGTAGTCATGGAGCCAGCGTGAGTGAGCTCTTTCTCCAGAGAGCGCCGCCTTAACTGTCCAGTAACAGTTCCAATGAACTTGCTAATACCGGTAACCCAGTAGAACCTGATCAGAGACAGGATGCGCAGCGGAAATCAGAACTGGACTCACTGTGAGAGCAGGACATGAAGGGCCACAAAATTTGAAACACTGTTTTTTTTTATGCTGAAGGATGAGGACGATGGAAATTATGTTATGGATTTCCTTCTGGTCTGAGATTGGATGACAGAACTGTGTGCTATGCTTACTTTCATAGTATATACCAGCATCAACCAGACCTGAGAAATACAAACATCTGCCGTGTTCGTCAGGAAATTTGAGCAGCACTGTCGGAGACACATCCATTAATTGGATGAAACTTGACAGTGTGGTCCCAGTCTTCCCAGCTGAGCCCATAGCAAATTCAACTCTTGGTAGGAACCAGTCCGGGCAGAAAAGTCCTACATGTAGATGGCTGTTATGGGAATTGAACCCATGATCTGCCAGCTGGGAGTCATTGGTACTAAGTACTTCACCACAGCGGCTATACACCATAAAATTTACCTGATGGACTAAGTATAATTGTGATGAGGCCAATGTTGGCTGTTCCAAGTTTGGGTAATTCAAAGAGATCATTTCAGTCGGTTAAGTTAAAGTTACATGTGGTCACTTTTAACAGTATAGACAGTAATAAGACAGTGACTACAGGAACAGTATTATTGTCACTTCAGCAAGTCCTTGTTTTTGTTGTTGTTTAGCTTACCTGGTCAGCCCCTGTCCACTACCACTAGCCCCAGCAATGCCTCCACATCTCAGCCTTCCAGCCCTGCCCAGTCTACCACCACCACTGGGACTGATGCTGCGCCGACAGCTACCACCACCACCACCACGGCCAATAGTGGTTCCACCCCGCTGGTACCGCCCATGGGTAGTCAGGATGCCTTCAACAACATGATGACACAGCTGACCAGTATGATGGTTGGGGGGCAGTTGGTGAGTGTGCATGCCTGTTGTGTGTACTTCGGGTGTGAGAGAATGCATCATATTGTGTGGGTTAAGTGATCTTTTAGTTGTTGGTTTGAGAGAGTGTATATCTGGGTGTGTGAATGTAGTGTTGGTGCAGTGTGTTGTGTGTATTTAGGATGCGAGAGAATGCATCATATTGTGTGGGTTAAGTATTGCTTTAGTTGTTGGTTTGAGAGAGTGTACATCTGGGAGTGAGTGTAGTGTTGTGTGTATTTAGGATGTGAGAGAATGCATCATATTGTGTGGGTAAAGTGTTCTTTTAGTTGTTGGTTTGAGAGAGTGTGTATCTGTGCGTGTGAGTGTAGAGTGTGTGTTGTGTATGTGTAGAATATTGTGAAGAGTTTTCTTTTATTTTTATATATGTATTTATTGTAAATTGTTTTTTTTTCTGTTTCTGTGCCATCTTGGTTGCAGTATCTCCTTGCTGCTCATTCAGTCTGGGTGCCTCGCATACAGCCACATCCCAGTTGGTTACACAAAAGCCTTGGTACCAGTAGTCCAGAGGGACAATCAGTATCACATCATCATGCCGCAACCCACCAGAGTGCAGACTGCCATGCTGGTCTGTGTCGCTTTGGTGGTTTGCAGTGGTGCCTGAACCAATCCAGCGAATGTGGGATTCCACACTCTCAAACTAGGCCAACTGATGACCTTAATCACTTAATCATGCAAGCAGCCAGTGTGAATCCTCATCAGGTGGTCACCACCACATCCGCAGTGATGGATCCCCGTGAATTAGCTGATCCAACAACCTTGGCACAAACTTACCAAGGGTACAGACAGAGAGAGGGAATGGAAATGGAAGTTGCCATGAGGGCATGAAGATCATGGAATTTGAGACGTTTGTATGATGACCAACAGATGTAAATAATGTTCCAGTGTCACATATTCTGGTCTGAAGTCAGTGCAGAGCTGTGCTCAACTCTCTTTCATGATATAATCTGGCATTACTTACTCCCAAAAGAAAAAAAACTCTGGCAGTGTTGGTCAAGAGATTTGAGTAGCATTCTCACAGATGCATCCTTCAAGTGGATGAAACTGGACTGTTATTCGTGTTCCTGTTTTTTTGCCCATAACACACTCAACTTTGGATAGAAGATAATAGGGGTAAAAAAAGAAGAAAATCCCACAAGTAGATGTCTCTGATGGGGTGGAAACCCACAGGCTGTCAGACCACAGTCTGTGATATGATGCTTTGCAGAATGTCTGTGGCTGGGGTGTGGTGCATAGTACTTATCAGAGGTGCAAACATATCTAGATGGCGATGTCCATTTTCAGAACCAGCCCCCAGAACAAAGGTATGCCTCACAGCTGGAGCAGCTGACCGCCATGGGATTTGTGGACCGAGAGGCCAATATTCGAGGTAAAAGATTTGCACAGGGCTTGTTTTTTCTTTTTCTTTGTTTGTCCTTTTTTCATGTCATGAACTTAATCATTGTCCTGAAAAGTGCATCATATGTGTTAACGTTTAACATTTGCATTTGTGTGTAGCGTACATTGTTACATACGCAAAGAAGTCACAAACTATTTTTAATATGACATGGGTATGGAACATGTATTTGAATTACATTAACTCTAAAAAAAAAACAAAAAAAACAGAAAACGTTTAAGGTTAATGAGGACCATTTTTCCTATTCTCTTTTCTCTCTCACCCTGCCTCTCCATGCCTTCATCCCATCCCATTTTGACCCCCTCACCCACTCCTCCATCACTCTCATCTGCCCAGTACCCCTTTTTCTCTCCAGTCTGTGTGTGCGTTAGTGTGTGTGTGTGTGTGTGTGTGTGTGTGTGTGTGTGTGTGTGCGTGTGTGAATAAGTATGCTGGTTGGTTTAGTGTGGTTTGTTTCGATTGCTGATTCCACCCTCCATGGCCTTTCTGTGGCATTACTCACACAACATACACAGTACACCCCTACTGAACTCCCTACTGACGACAATAATTGCTTAGTCACGGAGTTGGCTAGATCGTGTGTCTTACTGAAGTTTTTAAAAGCTATGAAAGTATTTAGAATGTTGATGGTATTTTTGTAATTCCATTCAAAGTGCCTTTTTTTTCAAATTCAGTTTTGTTTTTAGTGATTGATGAGTAATTTATTGTGTAGTTTCGTTTTTAAAGGGGCCAATGGCTTTTCTGAATAAACAGTCTTGAGTCTTTCTCCCATAAACACACAGTGCTCCAGGAAGCACATATGCAAGCACACTCTCACACATAACATGCTAATGCACGCACACGCACACACACACACACACACACACACACACACACACACACACACACACACACACACACACACACACATTTAACTCACTCAACTCACAGAAATGCATACATGCACAAGGAGTTTGCATTTGTTCACTTGTTTAAGTGTTTATTTTTTGTTTCAGCTTTGACAGCAACGTTGGGTGATGTGAATGCTGCCATTGATCGCTTGCTACAGCAAAGATGATCCCCCTTTATCCTTCCCCCTCAGTCTGCCTCTTTCCCCTGCCCCAACATCCACGCTCCCCCCTTCCTTCCTCCCTCCCTCCCTACAGGGTGCAAGTGTCTGCCTTCTTTGTCTTGTACGGCGCCAGTGTTTCTTCACTGCATCAGTATTACAGCAGAGAGAGCAACACATGCATCAGTGGGAGGGTTGCAAAGTTTCTGTGAAAAGGTGATCTTTTAAAAATTGTGAAACGGACTGTAATCCATGTGTTGAAGATGGAAACACTTGGTGTCAATCATTGTTGTTTTTCTTTTATCAAACATATTTGTATGATATACAGCTCTTGCAACAGTTGGGAATCCAAAAAGTAACCCTACTTCCAGTCTCATGAAGGGCGTTCTTGTCCGTTTGGTGCCCTGCTTTAAACATAGAAATGTGTCTGTGCAGATACACTGAAGCATGTACGTGATTATTCACATGTGCACGCACAGGCACTCACATACACACAGTCAAGTATAACCAAGAGAATGTTGTCCGATTTCCACTCAAAAGTGCGGAAACGGTGAATTGTCTTCAGGGAACTGATGTAGGTATAGAAGCAGTTCTTCTGGATGTGGGAAATCCGTATATTGACCAATAAACGTACAGAAGAGAGTGTCAATGCATTTCGGACAGCTTCACTGCCTACATGAGTGCACAAACTAAAAGTATATGGAGCCTGAAAAATTAGGATTGTGCTTTGAGTCTTGGCACTACTGGCAAAACTTGCTCCTTGTATGATGGTGATCTGACCTCCAGCCTCACAACACAATCCAACTGCAGTCATGCTTTTAGTGTTGTTTAAAACAATGGACGATAACCTTTTTTTTCGTGCCCCTTTTTTAATTTATTTGGCATATGGTGCATCTTTATTTGCAGGCCTGTTGCTTTCGTTCTCATTTTTCAGCTGTTTCGTCAGATGAAGTTACTCAATCTGCACTTTCATTGTCAGCGGTCTAAGAGGAGGAGAGTGAATGTTGAGCTTGGGAGAAAGAAAGGTGTTAGTTTTATCTCTTGTGTGTTGCAGATGATAGTTGAGCAAGGAGAATCAAGAGTTTGTCATACCAAATTATTTCCCGTCAGTTGATAAGAACCAATGAGAACAAAAATTAAAGTTAGAGGAGGTCATGACCAATCACTGCGGCCAAACGTGAAGATGGCAATGGCCATATGTTAAATGAAAATGTGCCAGTCAAATACATAGTAAATCATCCCATCGAGACAAAAATTGAGAAGATTCAACTCCTCGTCATACTAGGATGGCTGTTTTGTTGACCAGATTAGCTCTAGAATTCTGTATCATTATCATTTTGGATGTCACTTTCACATTCATGTATCTTTCAGATAATGATCCACTGTTAAGTATTGTGAAGTCTGATTTTTTTTTTTTTTGGTCTGGCTGAACAAACACATTTCTGTCTGTTGATGTTTCATACTTGTACTGGAACAGGCTGTAAGATGTTCATCGATTACAGCTCAGTGTGTTGCACTTGGATTGCAAGCTTTGGGGAGGGCTTTGCCAGTTATGCATTTCAATCCTATAGATTTTGTATAACTGTTGAAGTGAAAAGTAGAAAGGGGCTGGAGTGTTGAATGAGATTGATTTTGAGGGAAAGAGATGAGTTATGAATAAGGATGATTGCGAGATTGATTGTTATGTGGAGAGAAAGTGGCAGAAAATCCGGCACAGAGATGCACAGGCTCAGAAAATGAGAAAGTGTGTGGTTTGACAGAATGGGAGATAGAAGAATCCTGTGTATGTGTGTGAGCAAAGAAATAAAAGGGAAGATCACTGCATGACTACAAGAGCGATTTGACCAGAGAGACCAGAGAAAACAACTTTTGTGAAAACAGTTCTGTGGTTTCCTCAACAACAACCGAACAATTGTTGTGGTGCATATAGTGATGTATGTCATTGTTAATCTTTGTGCTGGTATTATTATATATACTCTGTGGTGGTCATCTTCTTAACATGTCACAGTATTTTTTTTCCCTATTGTTTGGAGAACCAGTTTATTCAATGCACGTAAAATGGGTTTGTGATTTTATGTGTTGTTAGGCATGGGGTTGGTGTTCTGTGAAATAGAGGACAAAAATTGACAAGAGTTGGCATCTTACATCATGTGACAGAATAAAGAATAAACGAATCATGCAGAAAAAAAGTGTGTGTGCATATGTGTATGTGTATGTGCTTTGGGGGTAGGGGTGGGGGTGGGATGGTTTTGTAAAAGTACAAATGAAGGTAATCAAGGTTCTTGGACAGTTAAAGCATGTGCTTATTGTTTGTTTGAATGCTTGTTTTTCTTGTGTTTTGTTTCTTGACAAGGTCTCAAAATGATACTTTTTGGATGGTAGAGCTGTTGTTCACAAGTGACTGATGAAATTCAATTCTAATCTAAATCCCAGTAGAAAAAAAAAAGAAGAAAAATACCACACTCCCGTGCACATGTATTGGTGTATGTTGTATGAGCAAGATCGATCTAATGTTGAGAGGTTCTTGTTTGTAATGCTCAATATTTTGAATTTATTGCTAATCCCTGATTTGACAAATCAATCCTTTGGCTTTTCACTAGCTGTTCAATTGATTCTTGGTTCTAAATCAACTAAATGTCATCATGTCATTACATTTTGGCTAAAAATCAACAGACTTAAAAAAAAAAAAAATCCAAGCTAAAAACAAGTTTAACCTTGTTATGTATATTTCTAAAGTGTTGCTGGCAAATTTCTGCATATCACAAAATTCTTTTTTGGGGAAAAAAAAGTGTAGAGGGCATGTGTGCCTTCCGTAGAATGTTTCTATATCCATGAGCAAATGCACTGGTAGCCCTTGAAATGAGAATTGCCTTTATTTTGCCATGTTGTTTGGGAAAGAGTGAGCTCTGACTTGACTCAAAACAACTATCAAAGAGGAAGCTATTCTGCTTTCAGTTAACAGAAGCAGCGTATTGTCAACTTCAGCAGAGCTCATGCACCTTACAGACCCATTTTTCACTGTGAAAATTGATTTAAAGAAAAAGAAAAGAAAAGCTGGAATTCGAGACAAGTTTGTTGAATCAGACTACATTCCAAGAATACCTTCAAAGAAACAAAGCTTTCATATCTAACACCAGAGATTTTACATTCCCAAATGTTACTCTTTGCAAAGAAATATCCAAACAGATGATGAAGTCCTTCGAATCCCCCTAGAGTTTAGATCCATTATTCCTTTATGACCGATTCTACCCTGTAAATTACTAGTGGGCAAGGTGTGTTGTGCTGTCTGTAATTAAACTGTCATTGGCTGTTGACATTTGACTTTAAAAACGAAAATTACTACAGACTTGTTGAAGGCTGTGGTTTGGGGATGTTGCTCCAAAAGGGAAATTGGCCTCTGTTTTCAACAGAGTTTTTGTTAATTGTATCTAATTGGCACTCGCTCTGAGGTAAATCAATTGTGGAAAGGTTTGCTTAGTTCTTCTTCTTTCTTTGAACATCCGCCATCATCATTTTGATGGTTCTGATGTGTGTAAAAACTTTGGGGGGTTTCCACAGGGTGTTGACATAGACATGTAGGACTGACAGCCGGGGGGTGGAACTTGTGGGGGGGGTGGAAGTGGCGGAGTGGGGGGGAGGGCACTGGTTGGTCAGATTTGGGACTTGAAGCACTCCACTGAGGTTGAGGAAATAACCTCAGGAGGCAGGCTGTTCCAGTCCCTGACAGTCCTTGGGAAGAAAGAAAACTTCCTGTAGTTGGTTTTACAGGCGGGGAGAAGATAAGTCTCCCCATGAGACTGTCTTGTAGTCCGTGCTGGGGTGTTTGGTGTAGGCCTGAATGGGGTGTTTATGCTGACCTCTTCATGATGGTATTTGAAGAAGGTGGTCAGCCTTGCTGCTCTTCTTCTGTCTGCCAGGGTGGACCACTGTAGATGTGTCAGCATGGAATCGACACTTGAGGTGTGACGGTGGCGGTTCACAACCCATCGAGCTGCACGGCGTTGAACTTTTTCCATGTTGTTGATGTTTTTGGCAGTGTAGGGGTCCCAAACAGGTGAGGCATATTCTAGGGTGGGGCGAACTAGGGCTTTGTAGGCAGTTTCCTTGATGTTAATAGAGCCTACTCGCAGGTTTCGCCTGAGGAACCCTAAGGTCTTGTTTGCCCTGTTTGTTACATTGGAGATGTGGGTGTCCCAGCTAAGATCTTGGGAAATGGTGACCCCCAGGTACTTTGTCTCTTCGACGCTTTTGAGATTTTGGCCATGGAGATGGTATGTGCCAGTCAGTGTGTTTTTCTTCCTGGAGACGTGGAGGGCTTGACACTTGTCTGGGTGGAAGGACATTTTCCATTTTGTTTCCCAGGCTGCCATGTGGTCCAGGTCCTGTTGTAGCTTCCTTTGGTCTTGGGGGAAACTACAGTTCTATGGCAGAGAGTGTCATCTGCAAAGAGCCGTGTTGTTGAGGAGAGTTGTTCAGGGAGGTCGTTTATGTAGAGGAGAAAAAGGGCTGGGCCCAGGACTGATCCCTGGGGGACTCCTGACTCTACTGGGACGGCCTTTGAAGAAGCTCCATCAACTACCACTGCCTGCTGTCGGTTTGCCAGGAAGTTCTTTATCCATTCATGGACCTGGCCAGTGATCCCGTAATGTCGGAGCTTGTGGATTAGAAGGGAGTGGCAGACTTTGTCAAAGGCTTTTGAGAAATCCATCACTAAGACGTCTGATTGTTTTCCCTTTTCCATATTGTAGGATAGCTCATCCACAAGCCCCAGCAGTTGGCTTTCACAGGATCTACCTCGCCGGAAGCCATGCTGTTCCTCACGCAGGATGTTGTTTGCCTCTGCAAATCCCATAATTGTGCTTACCACAATGTGCTCTAGGATTTTGCATGGCACACTCGTGAGGGAGATGGGGCGATAGTTTTCAGGCCTGTATCGTTCACCCTTCTTGAACACCGGAGAGACGTTTGCCCTTTTCCAGTCTTTTGGTACAATGCCCGTATTTATGGAGGACTGGAAGAGAAGCGTAAGAGCTGGGGCAATTTCATCACCAACTTCCTTCAGGAGGCGAGGGTTGATTCCGTCTGGTCCAGAGGCTTTGCTCGGGTCTAGGCCTTTTAACAGTTTTCTAACTCCCGCTATTGAGATGTGGATGTGGTCACATGTAGGTCCTTCAGGCTCTGGGCTCATGTCAGTCCAGGACTCAAGTTCTTCTGGTGAACAGGACAGCTTGCTGCTGAATGCTGACTGAAACTGTGCATTCAGTATTTCTGCCTTTTCCTTGGGTTCAGTAGCTAGCTTACCAGCTACTTTCAGTGGAGAGACACTGGCTGCTTCCGTGCGCTGGGACTTGATGTACGACCAGAATGATTTCTTCGTTCCAGGCTTTGTTTCTTGGCTGTCAGAGATCAGGTTTTCAGTATAGGACCAGTAGGCTCTACGGAGTCTGCGCTGAACTTGGCATTTGAGGACTCTGACTTTGGAGTGGATTTTTTCATCTCCAGTCTTTTTCCATCGTTTATACAGTCTGTCTCTCCTCTTGATCAGCTTCTTGGTGTAGTACTCCACCCATGGTTCGGAAGTGAACTTGTGTTGGTCTTTCAATGTTTTGTTTTTCGTTTAGGATTTTCTTTTTGATGTATTTCTTTCCTGATTCTTTCACATGTACAGTGATGTCCTCAGCTGTCTGCTGGGTTTCAAAACAAAATGAGTTGATTCCAATTCGACATTGTTTTTCTCATGTTATTGGGCACCTTATTGTTTTTCTCATGTTATTGGGCACCTTAAATTGAGATCTTGAGAATTGCCAATTGCAAGGAAGATAACAGAATTCAGTTGATTGTACCGGAGACAGGAATGAAGTTCAAAGTTTAAAACAACCTAGTGTACAGTTCTCTTTTCTTAGTGTTTCATAAACTACTAAATTTTCAATTCAAACATAAATAAAGTTAATGTCTTGAAGGGTCAGAGGTCAGAAAGGAAATGCGCTACTGCTGTTACTTTTTTCCTAAGTGCTATAAACAGTAACATCATCTGATTGGTAGGAATTTTCATCGCAGTGCTCATCCTGCCACAATGAAATGTCAGGTGAGGCATTTTGTTCATTGTAGAACAGTAATTACTTGTACTCGCATATCAACAGAGGACCGTCAGTCCACTCACAGTATCATAAACTTGCTGTCACTTGCAGAGTAAAATCATCTTCAGCTGTTGTTTTTCTGCCTGCACAAAAGCTAACCAACATTGAAAGAACTAACAATACAAGAGCGCATACCACGTTCCCCGCACCCCCCACCCTCCTCGACTGTCTCTCTCTCTCTGTTCTATGTCATTGCCACAAAGAACCGGAGAACTGGTGATTTTTAACAACAGTTTATTGGTTGTTGACTAGCTGATCAAACCAAATCACAGATACAATAATACAATAGTAGTTCGGTCTATTATGTGAAAATGGTTAGAGTATATGTCTGGTCTTGGCATGTCAAAAAAACAACAACCCCAAAACATAAACAAATCTGATAGTAGACGGCATTGAAAAAAACCAGCCTGTTGGATAGAATCATGGAAGAAGCTACAAGGAGGGAATGGTGAAGTATGGAGATCAATGAGTGATGCAAGCATTGACATAAGAACATACAAGAGTAGAAACCGGTATAAAACGTATATCTGTGCTTCACTATTGTGAAATATATACTGCATTGAACCCCAATACATACATACACATATATATATATATATATATATATATATATATATATATATATGAAAAGAATAAGAACAACAGTGTTTTCATGTACAATGACTTGAGGAAGCTGTCCACCAGCAAAAATTTGTGAGGAATATATTGAAGTCTGAAGACATGAAAAGACTGTTGTTTTTATTTTTGTATTTCACTGTCTCCTGTGTTTACTATAGTTGTTTTACAAGATGGAGAGCATTATAAACATATAGATATAATATTTATGCATATGTACATATATATATATAGAGAGAGAGAGAGAGACGGAGAGTGAGAGATTAATACACACACACGCATACACATTTTGTTATGTAACACGTTCAGTTCTGTCTGTCTGTCCATCTCTGTTCATGCTCATTGAACAGATCCATAATTTTTAAACTTTTCATCTAATCTTCTCCAAATTCAGCATAGTGACTCGTTACATCTAATATAGTGGAAAAGTTGAGAACAAATCACTTCCGGGCTAGACAGTCGCATTAATTGCATTTTCAATGCTCACGGCAAAGCAATGTAACACTGGGATTCACAGCAGACATACCTCGCTCTTGGCATTGACACAGACTAAAAAACATTGAATTGGTTTTCAGCAGAAACAGCTCGGTTGAGAGAATTGTGACACTGAAGATATAAAGATAACTGGTTATAATGTTTTTCCTTCTATGCATTCGAAGCCGGTGTAAGGCAAAGAGGTGATTTTTTCCTTTATTGTTTTTCCATAGGGATTGGATGCGGATCTATAAGGCAAAGGTGGACAAATACTATTGTGTTGTTCATTTTTACCCTAGTGTTGCCAAATTGTTGGTCACAAAAACTGCTGTCTTCTTTGCAATATACGGGTAAACTATTTGGGAGGGAATGTAGGGGGGAGGGGGAGGGGGGGGGGGGGGGAGGCAGGAAAACTAGTTCTACCATATTTACCAAAGTGGATGGAAAAAAAAAAGATGTATTCTATAGTTCTTGTTTCACTCTGGTATTGCTTAATTATAGGTCCAAAGAATGTTTGCGAGCTTTGCAATACAAATTATTTATAGCATTTATATGAGCTATTTGTTGGATTTCTCATTCAGATCAATATTAACTGACTATATATATATATATATATATATATATATTTCACCAATAAAGGTGCACTCCAGGTTTTTCTTTTAAAGGAGAGCTAATTGACTAGGATTTCCAGTGACACAAGGTATGGAACAAAACGGGAAAGAGATGAGAAAGCGCTTTGTATGACGTACACCATCACCCCACCCACCCCAAATCCAGGCCACAACATATTGGTATTATTTACTGAAGGTCACGTCACGCAAACACATTTAAAAACTTCCTTGAAATATGAAAATAAGTCATGAAATAATGAGCCGCCCGGTGAACGCAACAAATACTGAATAAAGTAACACCAAAAACGCCCCAGCCTGTACTTCTTCAGGCAGAACAAGAACAAACAACAGAAAGTAAGATACAGTAAGGTTATGGAAAAAAAAACAACAAAAAACAAAAACAACAACCCCCCCCAAAAAAAAAATTAAAAAAAAAACAAAAAAAAAAACAACCCGGGGTGAATAAACTTTCAGTCATTATGGAAATGACTTGGCGGGGATGGGGTTGGCACGAAGGGAGCAGGAGGGATGGGATGCAAAGGTCGACGTTGAAATATAAATATCAAGACTTTTCGCTGACAGCAATGTGAATCATTGAGTTCTATACTTGGAACATTTGCTCGTGCACGACCAGAGCCACCATTCTTCTCCTGGATGAGAACGCTTCACTGTTTTCAGTCTTCGCAGTCTTCAGCAGTAGTGGCACTCCACCTATTGGTATCTGACACACAACACCATCCATAATGATGTGGTGTTTCCACCACCACGAGGGAAAACGTCGCAATCCAACTGACCCGGAAAAGGACCAGCGCAGGACGGAAAAGGGTAGAAAACGATATCAGTGAATGTGTCACCAAATTAAGTCAAACTGTCAAAATAAAGGAACGTATTTCAGCCTATGCTTGTAGATCCAAAACGAATGAAAAGGAAATTATTTGGATAAGAAGTGACAATACAATAAAAGGTAATAATTTGAATAAATGTAAGTTACAAAGTATAACATACAATGACTGGAGGTAGAGGTCAAAACATGAACATGAATACTGAAGCACTGAGTCGCCAGATAAAGGCAACGAACATTAAAGTAACTTGCATGTATTGGTCTTCTGAAGGCAGGACAAGAACAAACGGCGGAGATTAAGTAAAATGGGAGGAAGAAAAAAAAAAAGTAGGCTAACTGAGCAGCTTCTCAGTCACTACGAAATGACTCAACGGGGATAGGTGCGTGGTGAGAAGGGATGAGGATAACAGGAGATATGGGATTACGTTAAAGGGTGACGTTGAAATACAAATATTACATCCTTCACAAACAGCAATAGGACTCGTTCATTTCTGTAGTTCGAACAGAACCGTTAATCTATGCCTGACCAGAGTCGGCTCTCGTGTCCTGGATGAGAACTCGTCAGTGGTCATGGTCTGCAGAAACTGTGGCAATGTAACAAACAACACTATCTGACAGCAGTGGGAGTTACTGCACCGAGTTCCGAATTTTGAAACGGATTTAATCTTTGTAGTTCAACGTCATTCTTTTCATCCCATCTCTCCTGTTCCCCTCCTCCGTCCTCCCAACCCCACAACCCCATCCCCGTTAAGTCATTTTCATAATGACTGAAGATTTGTTCACAGGCACCCCCCCCCCCCCCCCCCCCCCCCCCCCCCCCCCCCCCCAGATCTTTTAATTCGGTTGTTTCGTTTGCTGTTTGTTCTTGTCCCGCCGGAAGAAGGCCAACTGGTTGAGGCACGTTACTTCCGTTGTTTGATGCGTTCATCTGGCGGCTCTGTGCTTCAATATTCATTTTCATGTTTTGACTTTGAAACTTCCCTAAAATGGTTTTCTTTAGAAAAAAAAAAGAAAAGAAAAAGATCAATGGATTCTTATAAGTATGCTTGACCTCAGGGGGTTTGATGTGGATTCTGGCAGTATGCTGACACAGTACACTGATTAGCTTTCATATCTGATTTGTGCCAGTAAAAATAGAACAACACAGATTTTGGACCCATCAAAACAAACACCTGCAGTTTAGTAAGCGGTGAGTGAGAACACTGAAGGACGTGACAGCCAGGTGATCAGAGCACTGGACATTCAATCTGAATGTTGCCGGTTTCAATGCCTGCCTTGTGGGTGAAGTGTGGGGCAGGAATTTTCAGATCTCTAGATTAAGGCACACATATATGCTTGTCCTGAACTCTGATCGTGTGTGCACGTTGCAGATCGATTGCCTGTGTGTGGTACATACTCTTGTGTGGTAATAATCTATATGGATGTTTTGGAAAACGCAAATATACCAACTGTGCATCACAAATACAGTGACAAGGCCTCCCACATATCATGGCCAATGAGCTGGCACGCTGACGTGAAAACATCTGCACAGCATCAATAGCCATGTTCGTGAACGTGTAAACTGGAAACCCTAGCTGTGGCCTGCCACTGGGAATGGTATATAGAGCGAAGACACAAATTTAGACCTCGTGAAAAGGGATTCAGTCACAGAAAGGAAAACTAGCCTATACAACAAATTTTCATGCAGATCCACTATGTCGGCGTCATTTCTAGCAGAAAAGCTTCCGATGTTTCTATTCCTTTAGCACGCGGCCAGTTTGGCAGCCAAGAGACCTCAAAATCCACCTTGCTTCCAGACACTGCCACTGCAAACAACCATGATTTTTCAGACCGCCTGTTCATCACAGGCGGTGTGAAAAATCTCCTCGCTGTAAGATATTGTCACTAGAAAAGGCGAACAATAGTACAATTCAAGTCATTTTGGGGGCAGATCTATTGTCGAAGAAAAAGGATCGAAATGATGCCCACTTCAGCAAGCATTTTCAACCATTTTACTAGAACGGCTATTTTCTTCTATATGTTTTAAGGAGCAAGAAAAATCATGGAAAAGAAATGATTGGGGAAGGGGGGGGGGGGGGGGGGGGGGGAAGCGGAACCAAGTGTAGAAAAATATGTTCTCTTGATCAACATGTCCAGTCTGAATAGTTTCAATGTTCCTACGCCTGTTGTGCACAAACCATAAACCTTGGGTACAAAACAATTTCACACACAAACGTCAGAAATGAGTATGCAAATTATCTGAACATTTTCATCATATTTAGGGTTGTCCGGGAATACATTCAAGAACTGTAATAACACAGCGAAAACCGGTTTCATTCCATTTTGTATTTATGTTTATTGGCAAGGTTCAGAAAAGGACAACTTATTGCATTCCGATCGGAATCGGTTCTCCCCAAATATGTGTGTGTGTGTGTGTGTGTGTGTGTGTGTGTGTGTGTGTGTGTGTGTGCGTGTGCGTGCGCGCGCGCGCTCGTGCGTGCGTGTGTATGTGTGTGTGTGTGTTTGTGTGTGTGTGTGTGTGTGTGTGTGTGTGTGTGTGTGTGTTCTGAAAGTGTTCAACATCACCGATCACTATGCAGTCACAAGAGACATATATGACAAGTTGCTATGTCGTCCATTGACTATTCAAAGTCAGCATTTTCTTCCCTAAAAATAAACCGTGGAAGTAGTGTAATCTGATGTTTTTGTTTCACTGGTGTTACCCTTAAGTCCAGTTGGTTACCAGCAGGATTTTTAAGTTTGACGTTATTCGCAGTATTGCATCAAGTTGCAGTTTCTGATTCCTGCTACCCCCCTCCTCCCGCTCCCCACCCTCTGCCCGAAGAAGACTTTTCTGGAACATTTTTTCCTCTTTGTGCTTGATTTACAATCCAAAAGTGATTCCGGCCGTTTGAGCCCCACCCCTTCCCTCAAAGGTGTTACTTATCTGTTTGTTTGTTTGTTTGTACATAATCTACCATCCAAATAAGAGTCTCTACCAACAAAAGACTTTTCCCTGGGCCTTTCTTTTGGTAATAAACTTTGGTATTCTAAGATATATTCCCTTGCTTTAAAAACTCATTTTGCTAAAACTTTTGTTTCAAATACAGTAACCTCCTAAAGTTGATTTCCTCCCTTCCACCCCACCATACCCTCCCCCCCCCCCACCCCCCCCCCCCCCCCCCCCCCCCCCCCCCCGATCTCTCTCTCTATTTTTTTCCCCACGTATTAGCGAATTTGTACACTTCAGGTAAAGGGACAAAAGTCCGTCTCCAGCACAGTGTGGATCCAGTGTCTGAACTTTGGTATTGTGTTGACAACGTGCAGCAGTGGCGTCAATTCTAGGCGTTCAGTTCTTTTCGTAGAGTAGGAGTAAACAATGGTCAATTGTCGCTTGGTCGTCGTTAGTCCATTTACATATTCGGATGGCATTAGTGTACATGCAGTTTTCAGAAGAGGTGAAAAATTGTATCACTCTATTAGGGGCTTCGAGAGTGTGCGGTGCCAAAATCGCTTAGGGTGAATCGGCCGACTGTAGACAAAAGTATCCCAGCAACATTTTGAGGGTAAAAAGTGGCAGGCCAAGATCGTTCACATAAAAATGTGTTTGCACTTTCGAGGGTTGTGAAACAAGATGGATCGACAATTTTTGAAATTTCTTTGGAATTTCCGAGTTTCAGTCTCTATGAAAGTGAGTGACCAGCAGTTCAAGAGAAATATCCACGAAACTGGACATTCAAAGCATCCATCTGAAAATTCAGCCACTCATTGTACTTTCAAATTTAATGAACGAAATATTTATTTTCAACCTGTCCAAGAGGACCCTGCCCACCACCCTCACTCAGTGTAGCCAGTTTCCAAGGGTTTCCGGATGTCCGGTGTTGTAGCAGGGTATGCCGGGTAGGCTCTGTGGCCGTTTATGTCGTCCTTTCCGTGTGGAATTCTTTCTCTTTATTTAAAATTCCGGCGATTATGTGCAGAAATTTCGAGGTTTAAATCGACACCATAAGAAAAACAAATGAATTTTGTACGCTGCCTGCAAGTCTAGGGGCTTGTCAAAGTGACTCAAATTCCCAACCTCTTGAGAAGATCATTGTCCAGTTTATTCAAGAGATGAACGGGTTGGTTCTTGAATCGATGAAGATGTTGGTTCTAAAGGCTTGCCCAAAGGATTTATCCGCAGAGTCTGGAGTATTTGTAGCTGGACATTACACACACACACACACACACACACACACACACACACACACACACACACAGAGAAAGTTTGTACGTTAATGTCTGTTACACCAAGACACATGTTCAGTGTTTCTAAAAAGTCACCTATCAATTGCTTTCAGTAGATAACACTGATAAAACAACACAAGCGTCCAGTATGTGACATTTTAGCGCATTCCCCAACATACAGATTGCTCTTCTTCCACATATCAGATGCTAGAGTGTAAGCTGGAACTTTTCGCTGCTCCGTTAAATCTCTTTCATTATCATCACTAGTATGCATTCATCTATTTTCAGCAGATATGGAGAGTGCGTAGCAAAAGCGTGCTTAGGCTAACTTCCAGTTTTAGTTTGTCTGGAAGCAGAATTGTAAGGTTATATCCAATTTCAATTTTTGTCTAGGTCACTTCAAAACTACCGAGTGTCTTTGCAGAGCTCTGCAACAGAGCTTGGTAAGAACTTCCGAAGATAAATTATTTGTTGCTGGTCTTGAAATTGTTGATGATCTCAACAAAATGAAACGTTTTCAGTTCTTTCTTTCCAACATTCTAGAATAGCTAATTTGAGCGGTTTTCATATCTATGCATAGTTAAATGCACTCGGACCAATCATTTGCTTGTACAGGCTTTGGACAATTTCAAAATCGCGTAGACGGCTGACTGAAGTGATCGACATCAGATTACAGAAGACTGCAGTACGTCCGTGTTGATAACTACCAGTGATTAGACATTCAAATCTTTAGTACGCTGAACGAATAGGTAGTTGGGAAAACCATATCAGATTATAGAAGACTGCAGTACATCGCTCTTGGTAACTACCAGTGATTAGACATTCAAATCTTTAGTACGCTGAACTAGTAGTTGGGAAAAACAAACTCAGAAAAGCGATTCCTCCGTCATTTAACGTAGTGACTTTGCAAAAATATATAATGGAAAAAAAAAATGCTGGAAAGAGATTGGGAGCAGAGAGAATTAGGTATGAAGTTTACAGTATAAAAACGTAAATAATGCGCTTTTCATTGCCAGGCTATGGGGATCATTAGTGAAAATAAAACCATTTGCCTCACCTGCCGAATCTTGGTACTACTGTCTTCCATCTCGGGAGTACTATTTGTACCTTTAAAAGACTGCGAGCGCGCGCGCGCACGCACGCACGCACACACGCACGCACGTACACACACACACACACACACACACACACACACACACACACACACACACACACACACACACACACACACACAACTGAAACATGGTGATTACATAGACTCATTTCTTTTTATGCGAATCCAAACAAGAAAAGTTTGAAAAAAAAAAAAAACCCACACCAATTCCACCTCCTCTTCTCCCCCCTGTCCCCCCTCGCCCTACACACACACACACACACACACACACACACACACACACACACACACACACACACACACACACAGAGGAAATGTGGCAGTCAGTGTATGGTTTAGGCATTGGTTTCTAGCTTTTCCGTTCAGCAAAATTTTTAGCAAAACAATTAGTGCTTTTGTTCTCCCATACAGAATAACTATTCTTGGTTCAGCCAGTTTGGAATCAGTGTACATTGTTTGTTCCGCTGTATCACCCCCCCCCCCCCTTCAACCGTGCCACCCTCCTAAGTATCCCACAACACTATCCAACTAATTATCCCACCACACTACCCAACTAAGCATCCCACCACACTACCCAACTAATTATCCCACCACACTACCCAATTAATTATCCCACCACATTACCCAACTGATTATCCCACCACACTACCCAATTGATTATCACACTACCCAATTAATTATCCCATCACATTACCCAACTAAGTATCCCACAACACTACCCAACTAAGTATCCCACCACATTACGCAACTAATTATCCCACCACACTACCAACTAATTATCCCACCACACTACACAACTAATTATCCTACAAAACTACCCAACTAATTATCCCACCACACTACCCAACTAATTATCCCACCACACTATCCAACTAATTATCCTACCACACTACCCAACTAATTATCCACCACACTATCCAACTAATTATCCTACCAAACTATCCAACATATTATCCCATCATACTACCCAACTAATTATCCCACCACACTATCCAACTTATTATCCCACCACACTACCCAACTAATTATCCCACCACATTACCCAACTAATTATCCCACCACACTACCCAACTTATTATCCCACCATACTACCTAACTAGTTATCCCACCACACTATCCAACTTATTATCCCACCACACTACCCAACTAATTATCCCACCACACTACCCAACTTATTATCCCACCACATTACCCAACTAATTATCCCACCACACTATCCAACTTATTATCCCACCATACTACCTAACTAGTTATCCCACCACACTACCCAACTTATTATCCCACCACATTACCCAACTAATTATCCCACCACACTACCCAACTTATTATCCCACCATACTACCCAACTAATTATCCCACCCACCACACTATCCAACTTATTATCCCACCATACTACCCATCTTATTATCCCACCACACTATCCAACTAATTATCCCACCACACTATCCAACTAATTATCCCACCACACTACCCAACTAGTTATCCCACCACACTACCCAACTAATTATCCCACCACACTACCCATCTTATTATCCCACCACACTACCCAACTAATTATCCCACCACACTATCCAACTAATTATCCCACCACACTACCAAACTGACTATCCCACCACACTACCCAACTAATTATCCCACCACACTACCCAAGTAGTTATCCCACCACACTACCCAACTAATTATCCCACCACACTACCAAACTGACTATCCCACCACACTACCAACTAATTATCCCACCACACTATCCGACTAGTTATCCCACCACACTACCCAACTAATTATCCCACCACACTACCCAACTAAATATCCCACTACACTATCCAACTAATCATCCCACCACACTATCCAACTAATTATCCTACGACACTATCCAGCCCTGGGTCATCTCACCACGTGTTTGGCCGAAAAGAAATTAATCCTCCCCCTCCACACACACACACGCACGCACACACACACACACACACACACACACACACACACACACACACACACACACACACACACACACGTACACAAGGACGTACGCACGCGCTTGCGCGCGCGTACACACACACACACACACACACACACACACACACACACACACACACACACACACCACAACACACACACACGCACACAACCAAAACATGGTGATTACATAGGCTCACTTTCTTTCCATGTGAATCCGTAAGAAAGTAAAGTAAAAAAAAAGAAACACCACTAATCCCACCTCCTCTTTCTCTCCCCCCTCCCCCCTCCCCCCCTCCCCGCCTCCCCCCAACGCACACACATACAAAAACAGAGGCAAGTGTGACAGTCAGTGTATGGTTTAGGCATCACTTCCTACCTTTTTCCTCTCAGCAAAATTCTAGCCAGACAGTAAGCGCTTTGTTCTCCGGTAAAGAATAATTATTCTTGGTTCAGCCAGTTCTGGATCGGTGTGCATTGTTCGCGCTGCTGTCTCACCACCCTCTCCCTCTTTACACGCACCATCGTCCTTATCATCCCACCCCACCACACTACCCAGCCGTGGCCTCATCTCAATGCGTGTTCGACCGAAAAGAAACACACACACACACACACACACACACACACACACACACACACACACACACACACACACACACACAAACAAGCGCGTGCGCGCACGCATGCAATCTCTCTTTCTCTTCTCCCCCCCCTCCCTCTCTCTGTCACCCCCCCTCCCCCTCCCCAACACACACACACAGAGGCGCGCGCGCAATACTAAATAGGCATTATTTTCTGCTTAGAAGTCGACACAGATGACGGTCTCACCCAGTTCATACGAACAGCAGCAGTTATCGCAATCAACCAGGTGTTTAAATCTGCTAATAATGTGATCGCATCATGTCAGTCAGTGTTCCAAAGACACGTAGTCTCAAAACAGTCAGAAAGTTCTCGCAGCTGCTGCTAACTTGGACTCAGAAGGTGACCTTACCTGTGTAACTGGAATTCATAAGTAAAAAAAACAAAAACAAAAACAACACACACACACACACACACACACACACACACACACACACACACACACACACACACACACACAAAACGAGCCCTGGCGTAATATTGACTGTTCGCAGACTTTTTTTTTTTTTTTTGTCCCTGAGGATGAAACATTTAGCCTGTAAGGTAGTGAGTTTACTTGGTAAGCGAACCAGTCGTGCATACATCAGCAGACGGTATAGAACATGATAAACGAGGCAGCCCGGGTTGTATTTAAAATCGACCGTTAAAACTGGTTGTACCCTTAGTCTCATTGGAAAATATGAACATTTACTAATCGTGCATATACGTTTAGCGGACTTTCCCCGGATCGAGTCGCTGCTTATTCACACTGTACTAAGGTCGATCGTTATAAGATCCCTGAAAGGTTCTCACATAATACTTGTTTCGTTTTTTTTTTTTTTTCCTAATCTACCAACCTGTGATGGGATGAGCGATTTTAACATTGTCCACACACACAGAGAGAGAGAGAGAGAGAGAGAGAGAGAGAGAGAGAGAGAGAGAGAGAGAGAGAGAGAGAGAAGGAGAGAGGGGGATGATGTATTCCAGCGTATCCTTCTCTCTCTCTCTCTCTCTCTCTCTCTCTCTCTCGTTTCAAAACAGGCCAGGTCATGACAGAAAACTTGCAAGTAGTGATAGATTTGATTTTTATAGAATGATAAATGGTTTACATAGTGTGCCTAGCTATATGTCAATGCTTATCAACAGAGAATGGAAGCTTGTGATGACAAAATTCGTTTTGGTATTTCTTTACGAATAAAAATGTCAATGTCAGTGTCTCTCTCTTTCTCTCTCTTCACACACACACACACACACACACACACACACACACACACACACACACACACACACACACCAGAACTGGACTAGTTATAACAATGCCTGTACCATACTGCGCTTGACCAAGGGGCAGACGGAAGTAGCAATTCTTGTATGCCCTAGCACCCTCCACAACACCCCCAAGTCTGTCTTGGGACAACAACATACATCTAAGTTATTTTTCAAATGTCACATGCCAGTCCGTGTTATCCGTTTTTGCTCTTCTTGGTATGAGCTCAATATACTGAAACAAGCAACTGGAAAAGTAAACACTTTTTTTTCCCAATGAACAGAAGAGAAACCAAACAAAGAAACAAACACCTAAAAAAAATGAATAAAGGAAAATCAAAAAGAAAAAGAAAATAGAAAAAAAGAAGACAGCAACATACGGAGACTTCTTTTCATCAGAAACACACAGACACCATCCAGAGATATAGAAATAACATGAATCCTAGCTTTAAAAAAATACCCCTCTCATCACATTTATGAATGTGGACAGATTGGATTTCTTTTCTTCCACAGGTGTGGAGTGGGGGTGGGGGGAGAGAGGGGGGAGGGAGAGGGGGAGGCGGGGAGGGGGAAAGGGGAGTGGAAAGAAAGGGACAGGGGTGGGGGTGGGGAGGGAGTGGAAGGCTGAGTGAGGGGCTAGATTGATACAAAAATTCGTTGGACGAGCACATACATTCCGGCTGATATCATAAACATCAAAGTCTTCCACGGTTTTCTGTTAACGGCTTTGTTGACATGGTACTAGTATTTCGGCAATGTGAAAGTGGAGAAGAGGGGGGAGGGGGAGGGGGGAGGAGGGGGTGATAGTGGGGGGGGGGACGAGGGCAGAGTATGGATGAAGGGGACGTCACGAGGTTGATGAGAATTGGAGCCTTGGAATGAAGTTGCTTAAAAAAAAAAAAATCCTGGAGAGATGGCAAGGGGGTGGGCGTGGGGGGACCCCTAGGACACTCGGACAAAGCAGACCTACGCCACCATCAAACAAATCCTGGATCCGTAACTTTAATGAGTCCATGGGTAAACACAAAATCGTTTTGCAACAAGAAGTCATCACAGCTGCAGGCTGAGTACCTAGAGTACCTTTATATAATCTGTAGCTTTAATGAGTCCACAGGTGAAATCAAAATTGCTTTGTATGTAGGGAAAGTCATTGTAGACACAGGCTACGAACTATATATATATATATATATATATATATATATATATATATATATATAGATAGATAGATAGATAGATACACAATTGAAGTAAAAAGGCAAACAAGCAATGTCAACAAATATAATCCAATATTTCGAGCGGCTGCTTTTTCACGGACGATATATTCTAACGTGACTCGAGCTTACATTACAATCCCGTGTCGTACCAACAACACTAAGATTCTTTGAAAGCTTCCAAGGACTTTACTTGACTAAAACGAAGAGAAGTCAGCCATCGGAATAATGTCGGAAGTTACATCAACAAAATGACATAGCCGATGCGCATGTCGGAAGTTTATAAGCATCGTCTGCTATGTACGACATATCATCACATCTCCCCCTTTTTGTTACTGGACAATCAGCACATCCGAACGTGTGCAAAATTTCTTTAGAGTCCGAATGAAAATAACCAGGGGAGAGACTATCAAACCGAAGTGTCAGTGTGTAACTGTACTGTCATTGAGGTTCAGTCCTGGTAGCGGGCAGGAAGGTTGATGACCCGGCCCCCGCGTGTCCTGCGTACTGGTTCAGGTACTGGAGTCGGAGACTTTGGAGTTGGCTCTGGAAGGGGAGCTGGAACAGCAGGTTCTTCTGGTGGCTCCTCTGGTATGTCTGGACTGGCGGGCGTGTTGAGCACAGTAGGCCTCCCTTGGACTGGGTTACTGGCTGGCTTGGCAGATGGGACTTTGGGACAAGGAGACCATGGTAAGGATCCGCCAAGACTATTTTGCAGTGTCACTGACGTGGACAGGCGAAGATGCTTTCTGTTACGCCTGTACTGGTTGCCGAATGGGGTCTGCACAAGGTACGATCTGGGTGCAACTTGACCAAGCACTGTAGCTGGATTTGACCATTTGCGCTCATGATCTAACTTCTGTAGCACAATGTCATTTGGTCGCAGTTCTGGCATATCTTCAGTTCCATTGTGCCTGTCATAGTGCTGCTTGTTCCTGCTTTTTGCTCGAGCATCATTCTCAGCAATGATACTCATGTCGACTAGCTGTGGTTCCAGGTTTGACTGAAGAACAGGCAGTGTTGTGCGTAGTCGACGTCCCATTGCAAATTGAGCTGGACTCACTCCTGTTGGTGTAGTCGCTGTAGCTCGGTATGATAGCAAAGCAAGGAAAGACTCATCTTGCTGCAGGATGCGTTTCGTAGTTTGAACCGCACGCTCTGCCTCTCCGTTTGCTTGTGGAAAGTACGGACTCGTCGTGTCATGCTTGAAGTTCCAACTGTTGGCAAAATGCTTTGAAATCTCCTAATGTGAACTGTCTCCGTTATCAGTCACGAGTAGTTCAGGAACTCCATGACGAGCGAAAACGTTCTTTAAGCTTAGAATGACACTGTTTGCAGTCAGGTTTGGAAGGTGTGCTATCTCTATGTATCTGGAAAAATAGTCAACAGTGACAAGGTACTGGTTGTTCTTGAAGTCACAGATATCAGCTCCCACCATCTGAAAAAGGACGCTCAGGAAGTGGAGTTGGATTCAGCGGTTCTTTCTTCTGTGTAGGTTTTCTGCCTTCACAGTGACGACAAGACTGTATCATGTTGACAATGTCTTTGTTCGTTCCAGGCCACGAGACTGAAGACTTGGCACGTCCACGGCATTTTGTGATTCCCTGGTGACCAGCATGAATCAGTTTCAAAATGTCTTCTCTCACTGTAGTTGGAATGACGATCTGACTGCCTTTCACAAGAAGATTTCCATGTACACTCTGTTCATTTCTGACGGAGCACAACTCTTGTAGATCTGGATTGACTTGGCTCTTGTAGAGAGGCCATCCGTTTGTGGTGTACTGGAGAGCTTCCTTGAGTTTATCATCTTTTCTTGTCTTTTCTGCAATCTCTTGAAATTTCTTGTCCGTCGCTGGCCATGATGATCGAACACAGTTGAGATGAGCTTCAACATCATCGATCATCTGGCAAACTTTCTGATCTTCTTCTGTCAGCAAAGGACTTGTTGACAAGGTGTCCGCAACACCTAGCTTTTTTTTCCTGGAGTGAATGTAGCTCTTGGGTTGAAGCGCATCAATCTGATGAGTAATCTTTGACAGCGTAAAGGAGTCTCATGCAGATACTTGGTATTAATCAATGGCACGAGTGGCTTGTGGTCCGTTTCCAGCTTGAACGATTCCAATCCAACGAGATACCTTTCAAAATTTTCACATGTCCATGCTGCGGCGAGCCATTCTTTTTCGATTTGAGCGTATCCACGCTCTGCTGGAGTGAGAGTTCTTGAGCAGATAGCCACCATCTACCGTGACTCGAGCTTACATTACAATCCCGTGTCGTACGAACAACACTAAGAGTCTTTGAAAGGTTCCAAGGACTTTACTTGACTAAAACGAAGAGAAGTCAGCCATCGGAATAATGACGGAAGTTACATCAACAAAATGACATAGCCGATGCGCATGCCGGAAGTTTATAAGCATAGTCTGCTATGTACGACGTATCATCACATATTATATAAACAAAGTAGATAAAAATCCAAACAAACATGTTCACAACGTCCCAAATTTTCGGATTTAATTGCCTTCGGCAGGGGGTATATATACATACACACACACACACACCACACACACACATATATATATATTATATGTGTGTGTGATATATATATATATATATATATATACAATAAATTAATAAATTCCAAGGATAAGTACCGCACCATTCCAGTAACTTACAGAGCAGCTTGGTGTTGCAATGACTGCAAGAAATATTCAATTATAAACAAAGCTTGCTCTTATGTCTTAGATTGAAGAAATAGGGGGAGATAAGCATTCATATCTGCAGTGGTAGATAATTCTGCCTAACTAAACAGTATGTGCTTGAGTGGGTGAATGGGGAAAAAATAAATAAAATAAATGCTTCTCAAAATGAGCCTTCAGCAAGCTTATAGTCTCCAAGGGGGAGACAATCTCCAATAGGGAGGAAACTCACTAACATATAACTCCTGGTCAGATACCGATATTTCGAAACCTGATTGTTTCTCCTCAGTGACCGCGGAAAGTGATAATTTGACTCCTCTGCCTTTTCGGTTTTAAGAAGAATGCTATCCCAGAAAAAGGCTGGTGTGCAATGCAGTAGTATGTTTGTTGCGTTTTCAAAACACCAACCAAACGTGCCACCTAAGAAGCAAAAGGAAATCATGAAGGAACAAAACAAGCTTGCTGAAGGCTCATTTTGAGAAGCATTTATTTTATTTTTCCCCATTCACCCACTCAAGCACATACTGTTAGTTAGGCAGAATTATCTACCACTGCAGATATGAATGCTTATCTCCCCCTATTTCTTCAATCTAAGACATAAGAGCAAGCTTTATATATATATATATATAAATATATATATATATATATATATACTCTCCCAAAAAAGAAACTTGACACTATTGTAATTTGGATTTGTTGTGAAAATAAGGGATGCAGTGAAACTGTCATATCAGTATTTTGTAAAGCAACCACTGCACTTGCTAAACCTGCAAACTCACGTGCTTTGAACATCCAAATGTCCGTCTGGCTGATGATACAATCAATTCGTAATTTTGCCCATTTTGCCTTTCACGTGCACAGTGGTGAGCTGTAACTCGGCATTCTGACACGCTTTTCCGTTGGGTATAAAAATCCAAAGCAACCATGGGTCAAACAATGCACATAACACTACTGCCGGCAAAAGAAGAATGCCAAGGTTGTCTGATGCTCAACGCAATAACGCAATTGGACGATTGCAAGCAGGGGCCACTCAGCAAGGTGTGGCAAGGCACTTTGGTGTGTCCAGACAGACCATTGCTGCATTATGGACCCGTTACAACATCGCTCACAGTGTGAGGGACAGGCCGAGGTCAGGTCGACCCAGGGTCACTACTGCTGCTCAGGATCGTTACATCCGTGTGCGCCACCTTCGAGACCGCACTACAACGGCAACATCCACAGCGCTCCAAATTCCGGGACATCGAAGAATTTCTGATCAAACAGTTCGCAATCGTCTCAGGGAGGCCGGCCTTTTTGCTCGACGACCAGTTCGATGGAATATTCTGAACGCAGGTCACATGGCAGCACGTCTTTAAGTGGTGCCGATACAGAGTGGGGTGGCCACGTGCACGATGGAGAACAGTTTTGTTCACTGATGAGTCACGGTTCCTCCTTAGACGGGTTGATGGGCGTGCACGAATTTACCGACGTCAAGGAGAGCGTTTTGCCCCTAACTGCATTCAGCAAGTGGACCATTTTGGTGGTGGTAGTGTCATGGTGTGGGGAGGAATACGGCACAATGGCAGGACTGATCTCGTGCATGTGGCAGGGAATTTAGCAGGAGCCAGATACAGGGATGAGATCCTGCAGCCTCATGTCCCACACATGAACACCAATGGAGGAATTTTCCAGCACGACAACGCTCGCCCGCATGTTGCTCGAGTCTGTCTTGATTTTCTGCATGCCAGCAATGTCCAAACTCTGCCATGGCCTGCCTGTTCCCCAGATCTGAATCCAATTGAACATTTGTGGGATGTCCTGGATCGACGCGTGCGCCAGAGGAACCCACCTCCACAGACACTCCAAGAGCTTCTTGAGGCACTCCAGCACGAGTGGCAC
Organism: Conus canariensis; assembly: GCA_033310375.1. NCBI lineage: Eukaryota > Metazoa > Mollusca > Gastropoda > Neogastropoda > Conidae > Conus > Conus canariensis. The sequence goes on along the minus strand of CM065722.1, from coordinate 45,315,473 downwards.
ACCATTCCACAACGTGTGATTGCAAACATGATTGCGTCGATGGGTCCCCGATGCCAGGCAGTGATTGACGCCAATGGCGGTCATACCAGATACTGACATTTCGTGTACCCTGCTGTCTTTTGCACTGTCTGATTGGTTTACTTTTCAGTCAATAGAGTTAAATGTTTTCAACACGTGTCCATTGGTAATCAATTAGTACATGGGTCATAATTTGTTGTTTGAATCAAATCCGATTTTGGCAATAAAAAAAAATAAATACCGGTGTCAAGTTTCTTTTTTTGGGAGAGTATATATATATATATATATATATATATATATATATATATATATATATAGCGCTGAACAATTTAGTAGTGAGGAAAAACAAGTGCAGGGTAACAATTCTTCCGTCATTATATTAATGACTTGGCAACGCTTTAAATAAAAGGAGGAGGGGGCGGGGGGTGGGGGTGGGGGGTGGGGGGTGGGGGGGGGGGAATAAAATGAGGACATAAGATTAGGAAAATATATCATGAATGTTAAACCTTTCAGTAGCAGCATATGGGAACCGTTGTAATCCCTCTTGAAGACAGATCTATTCATATTGCCGGCTCCTAGGCCTTTCGTCCGCTGGATCGGACTCATATATATATATATATGGTTAAAGCGGGAGTCATTAAGTGGAAAATGAGCATGTCCAGAGGGTCATGGGTTCGAATCCCAGCCATGGCTCGTCCCAAGATGGGAAAAAAAGGGGCAGCAGAGGGACATCCGGAGTCATGAACCGGGTGTGGCCCAACCCCCCTAGAGTGTCAGGAGATAAGGGCCGAAACACTTGCTTGAAGGGGCTTCTCTTCTGAGGACTCTCTGCTGCCACGCTCTCCACGAGTTTCTTTCTACATATATATATATATATATATATATATAATATATATATATATATATATGTATGTATGTATGTATGTATACACACACACACACACACACACACACACATATATATATATATATATATATATATATATATAGAGAGAGAGAGAGAGAGAGAGAGAGAGAGAGAGAGAGGTGTGCGCGCGCGCGCGCGCGTGTGTGTTATGGAATATATGAAATGTCAACATGTTTATGAATAGAAAGTTTTAATATTCCATGAAAGTATGTATGACTGTCCTCCTGGTTTCGAGCCTGATAACCTTATCGTTATTCACGCTAATTCCGCTAAGAAAATCTTTTCACGCTTGGCATCATTTGGAGTCAGGATAACCTCAATGCTGAGGACTTGTGTCCCACGTTCTGTCCGGTGATCGTTTCTCGCCCTTTCAGATCAGCTCTCGGCCAGTCTCCCTGTTCTACAACTCCTTACAGTCCAAGAACAACTTGCCCGTGACAGCTTCAAGGCTAATCAAAGGCAAATCTCACTATGCATTGGACAGTGGGAAAGGAAAGCCCTCCGCTCTCTTGGCTGCAGTGGTGACACCACTGGCACTGAAGTTTGTGCTGTCGTGGAAACGCGTTTTCTCACTATTAAAGATGAGGAACAATGATGTGACATCCCCACCCCTGCCTGCCCTGTGTCAGTTCCACCTCTCCCTGTCATCACAGCCTTTTCCTTCCCCGTCAGTCCCGTGATGCGGCAATGTTTTTCGCCGTCGCTAATTACCGAGTATTCTCGCCGTTTGTTTCAACAAAATATGTTCTCCCTTTCCAACAACACTTCGTTTCAACTGGCGCAGCTTATAATCACCTTACTCCACCACCCATTTCATCTGTTCTATTGTGTCCCTCTTTCCCTCTCCTCTCTCACTGCTGCAGCTCTGAGATCTATCTGATTTTTTTTTAATTTTTAACCGACGAAGTTGAGCTCCCTTGTCTTAAAGCACTCAGTGGTCACGTGAGACGTCATCGGCTGTGACGTAAAACATTCCCTTTGGCCGACCAGCCGAAAATGCCATCTCCACCAAAGTCATCGATCGGTTAGACTGACAGTTTGGTCCAGTTCGTCCGTGTGCCAGCGCACTTGGGGAAACTCGTATCGGCTTCGTCCACAGGGATGACCAGATCATCTTGAAGACTGTCATCGTTGAACACATCCTCCTTTCCGACCACGTCTGCCTCGTCTTTGACGTTCTGCCTCCTCCTCATCTGCTGCATAAATTGTACGTGCGCGTAAGCAATTATTGCATACGCGTCTCTATTTGAAGGTTGCATGACTGAAGTCTCGTCCTGCTGCTTTGCCTCCAACTACTCCTGATGGACCGAACACCTTCTTTGGCTGCTGAATCAACATGCTCCCTTCTACACGACGCCTCATCTGCAAGTCACCCCCTTCGTCTTTAGTCTCCTCCGTCGCACGAGAAAGGCGCAGAGATGAGAGACAGTGGCTGAATGTGGCTTGACTGCACAAAAGCAAATTTGTTAAGCCGCGAACAAATTTGGTAGCCTAATACCTTTTTTTTCATGCACCCAAATTTGCTTACTTCAATGTCAAGATTCTTGCATGTTCTATTTCAAAAACAGCTTAGATCATTATAAACAAGCTACTTGATTAAAGAAAAATCTTCTACACAGACATGTAACCAATCACAATCTGTGTTTCTACAGGCCTTTTCTGACTTTTTTTTTTGGTTGGCCACATCACCTATTTGAGAACGTCGTCAGACCTCCAGGCTAAAACCTTTCGTCATTTCCCGATCCTCATTCTCTGAAACTCCTCTTCATTCTTTCCTTCCTTCCAAACCGCCATTAGAAAGATGAACTGATCCGTATGAACTTGTACCGTCTACGTTCGCTTCCTACGTCTGCTAACCGTTCTGACCACAGCACTGAAACTGTGCTTCTTATAATCTGCAACGACTTATTGGCCAACCTTGAAACGACTACATTGCAGTTCTCTCACTACTAAACCTGTCAGCAGTTTCTTGTAATATCGAACGTTCTGTCCTTGTCTCCCGTTTGTATACTGCTATTAGGCTGATAGGTAGAAATGTCAGCGTGTTTAAAACTGACATTACTGACAGTCATTGAGTTGTTTCTGTCCATGATCCCATTCCCTGCCCAGCTCTGTTGCTTTACGTCTTGCCTCTATGCTCAGTTCAGCGGCAGGTTTTATTCGTTTTGTACACTTATCCTGTCTCCGTCATGATAAATCAATATTCTATTACCCATCAAACATTTTCTGACAACAGTCTGCTTTATGTTCCTGGACTTCCCTTTGATTTAACAACAGTGATTAAAGGCATGCAGTCTTGTGTATCTGACCTTAAAAATTCTGGATGACAGACAACACACTTAAATTAAACAAAGACAAAACTGAAAAGATGTTTCCACCGATATTCGAATCATCACTAACATCCATTGATTCCATTACCTCATCAATTCCCCGATCTTTTCTTCTGCTCTTTTTGTGTGTAGTAGGATCTCCTACAAAGTTGCATCCTTCTGCCACACACCCACTGAATCTTGTCGTCCTCAATATCTGACTTACTATAGCACCAGTACGCCTGCATCCTATCAGCTGATCCCGTTTTATCGTCTGACACCAGTCTTGTCCAAATTTCGTCTTTGTACACAGAAACTTCAGTCAATGCTCCTTTGGCTATCAGGCCCCATTTATTTGAAAACAACTCCCACATCAACTTATATTGCTTTTCAGCCTCTTTTCAAATAAAGCCGGGAATGTTTTTTTTTTCTCTGAATGATATAAGCTAGTGTTGTTTGAGAGCGTATTGCGTGCTTGGTTGCAGGTATTTGTTTGTTGGTAAATCTTTTGCTGATCGTTTTGTTTAAGAGGCAAGGAGGTGGGTGAAGAGACGGAAAAAAAAGGTTTGTTTGGAATAGTAGCACAGTTGAATATGGCGTCAGCGTTTGAGTTCATCCTGCGTATTGTGCATCGCTTTTGTGTTGTTCTTGTTTTTCTTGTGTGTGTATTTGTCTATTGTAAATGCTCACGGCATTTTCTTGTTTTTTTTTTTTTTTCTTTTTTCGCGAAGTGTTTCTAATATTATTAATATAATAGTAATAGTAGCAACAACAATAACAACAATGGTAAAAATGACTTCACAGCGTTCTTATTCAACGAAACATTGGTGAAATTTTTCTAAATGGATCCCGAATATGTCGTTTGATCAGAACTCGCGCCACATTTTAACTGATTCGTCCTTCGGCAACGTCAATGATTTTACATCAGCCCTGTTCCATTTCCCAGTTTGGTTAAAACCCTTTTGGTGACGGTTTTGGACGTAATCTTGGTGACGGACAAGTAAACAAACAAACAAACAAACAATTAAATTCAATAAAAACACAAAACACCGTCTGTTTTAGCGCAAGCAAAAAAACAAACAAACAATCAAAGAAAAAAAAAGAAAAGGGCGTGGTATGAAAACATAACCTTTTTGGCGCAGGTAACCAACCAACCAACCAACCCACCAACCAACCAACCAACCAGACAAACAAACGACGACAACCCTTCCCACCCATGCCCATTGCAGAAGGGGAGCAACTGACTCC
>CM065722.1:45295991-45308491 GCA_033310375.1 Conus canariensis | reverse complement strand
TCTAGTCGTTTTCCGTGTTATCCAGTCCATGTCATTCAATATCGTTCACTCAATTTCCTTACTTCCTTCATTCTTTCCATTTCTCACGCAGGGTGCATGCTATATGTAACGTGTCATGCATACCAACGGCCAAACTGGCCTTCTCTTCCGAAAGTTGGTGATGGGATTTTACGTGTGTGTAAGATGTTATGCGTGCGTTCACACACGGAATCTCTGTTTATAGTCTCGTTTGAAGGAGTGTATGGGAAATGGAGTCAGAACCAATGTCAACTCCAGGGAAAAATCCTACCGTACCGAAACGGTCTAGTGGAGATTCGAACCCGCAACCCCAGGATCACCAAGATTACGAGTCTGGCGCTCTACCAACTGAGCTACTGCTGCCCCCACCGATCTGTGCATTTTCCCCTTCCCCTTCCGTCCAATGTTATAATGCCCCTCCCATCATTTCTGTCATTTTTTCAATCCACAGGTTTCACAATCATTTTTATTCCTGTTATAATGCCCCTCCCATCATTTCTGTCATTTTTCAATCCACAATCCACTGGTTTCACAATCATTTTTATTCCTGTTTAATGCCCCTCCCATTCATTTCTGTCATTTTTCAATCCACAATCCACTGGTTTCACAATCAGTTTTATTCCTGTTCTACTTGTCATCTGCTCATTCATCCCACATCCATCTTTTCTACCTAAGGCACTCGCCTGTTCATGCTGCAACCGCCGGTTGTGGAATCTTTTAATCAGTAAACGATAATGCCCAGCTTCAAAGTCAGATGAGTACCGGCAGAAATTGAAACAAATTTTAAGAATAGTTCTTATGAGTCCGCCCAAAACAAGGACAGACACGTTGCAAGCCAAAACACGATGCGTTTTGACCTCTGATGTCTTCTTGCCATGTTCATTCATCCTCCTGCCTGAAGAAGACCTACGAGGTCGAAACGCGGTCGTATTTTGTCTTGTAACTTGTTTGTCCTTGTTTTTGCTCGACTCATTAAAATTAGTCTTGAAATTTGACAATGTCTAATTGTAAGGCTTCCCCATGCGATACACCGTCGAGTAACTTCCCTTTGATAAATGGCTCTTTTTCAACTTCCCGTCAAGTTGAAAAAAAAAAAAAAGGCCATCTTGTGTTATAAGGCTTTTGTAAAAAATATTCCCAGGTAAAATTCTGGCTGAATTTACTTTGAACGTTGACGGGAAGAAAATACAATGCAGACATTTTTTAACGGAGTGAATGTCAGAAGTAAATTAAGCCCGTGTCGAATTCCAGTTTCTACCTGTCAATTTCCGTGTGGGTCTCATGGAGGGGTGGGGGTCGGGGTGGGGGGTGGGATGCGGTGAGGTGAGGGTCTTTGAAGTAAATTGTGTCCCCTCCATCAGGAGCATCTCAGTAACTAGATTTCCCTTTATTGACATTAATTCTGCTTTTTCAAAATCCTTACCCTGTTTTCGTTTAATTTTCTTTTTAGTGAATGTGTGTCGTCCTTTGTAGTGCACTCAACTTTCTCTGTTCTATGTTCTTACACTTTTTTTTCATCGCAGCTGCCAGACCCACTGCCACGCGTGCCAAAGTTGCAGCCCAGAAACGATGAAGTGGCCTACATTGCCGTCAATCACCGTAAAGATGAAGTGTTAAATAAGTATCAAGGATGTGTACGTATTCTTTCAGCAACGCCTACTAACAATGTTTCCCGCTCTCGTCATGTTTGCACACTTCACATATTCTGTTTCTCGGTAGTGCTTCAAAACTTTGTCCCAAACGGTGCATTCGTAGAATAAGCGTCTAATGCTTTCGTTTTCTTCGAGAAACCATGTTATATTTCAATTTCCGAAAAAAACTAGCCCGATAATTCTATTCACAATACTTATCTCTACTACACTGGTCTGTAACATACTTTCTGTTCCCTGATGAACGCATTTCGCCATAGCTCCGATAATTCTACGCACAATACGTATCTCTCCTACTCTGGTCTGTACCATACTTTCTGTTCCCTGACGAACGCATATTGCCATAAAACGTTTGCTCCCAAGTTCACTTTTTTTTGTTTTGCTTTGTTTTGTTTACAGTTTTGCTTGTTAGTTTTTCCCCCCTCAAGAGAATGGAATTTGTGTTTGATCTATCAGACCGCTGAACGAATGACTACAGACATTTTGTATGATCTCTGATGGTGTTTTGTTTATTCCCGTCCGTTGGCGGTCTGGTTACACATTATTTGATTCTTTTGCTTCATCTCGCGCCTGTATTTTGTGTATTTTCAACCCTTTTTTTTAAGGTCTATTTCGAGAGAACTCTGGATTCATGATTTAAAATGATCTCGGCACGACTCACCTGTTTTGACCTCTAATTTCATGCCTGCCAGTTGCGATCGTTCTGTAGACCGACAGACATATTCCCCACTGTCGCTGACCTGCGCACGCGTGATGCGCAGCGAGCTGTGCACGCTTCCAGTCAGCTGATTGGTCAGGGTGACTGTGGTCTCGATGTGGAGACGATGCGGCGCCACCTGGCCCACCAAAGGCCGGCTATCCTTGAGCCACTGTAGCCCATCAGTGTCCACGTCTATCATGGCGGCATTGCATTCTAAATGAATGTCCTGTCCTTGCCGAATGTAATTCTTGCCGCTGATTTCGATTCCTGAAATGTTATAAATAAAAATGTGCGTGATTTGTGACCGGAGGAGAGAAGAGAAGAGAAGAGATAGAGACGGGGTAGGGGCTTTTGACAGATATCGTTGCATATTTGACTTTAAGGAAATGTACATGATATCAAAATACTGATGTGGAGAGAGAGAGAGAGAGAGGAGAGAGAGAGAGAGAGAGAGAGAGAGAGAGAGGAGAGAGGAGAAGAGAGAGAGAGAGAGATGAGAGAGAGGAGATGAGGAGAGAGAGAGAGAGAGAGAGAGGCTGGATGGTCAAGGAATGGGTGGGGGAGACTTCTGAGATCAGCCTCTGAAAAATTCAACATCACAGACGTCCATGACTTCAGTAGATGATGTTAGAGAGGGGAAGATGGGAGAGGGAGAGAGGCATTTAAGAAATACTGGAAACATGACTTGAATGAATTGTACACGACATCAATATAAGAAGATGGAGGGAGAGGGTCACTTCTCACAGACATCTTTGAAAACACGACGTGAAGGAATTGAACATGATAACTGATGAAAGTAAATGGAGGAAGAGTGGAAAGGAAGGAGGGAAGGGGGGGGGGGGGGGGGGCTTAATGCTAACATTAATATTTAGAAACATTATTTGTTATGCATGCATTCAGACACAAGGACCTCGATCTATGGTCTCACTCGAAGGACTTTTCAGGAAGTGGAATCACAACCAGTGTTAACTCCGAGAGAAATATCCTCCTGTACCGAAACGGCCCGGCAGAGATTCGAACCCCCCCAATCCCAGGATCACCAGGTCACAAGTCTGGCGCTCTGCCGGCTGAACTATTCCAGGCCTCAGAGAGCTGAGACACATGGCGAATGGAGCTGCTGCGAACTAAGCCTTCAACATGACATTTCAGTGAGCTATGGGGAAGGCTTGACGGTGCGCATCTCCTCTCCATGTCTTCTGCCGCATGCTGACGATTTTCTTTTTTTTTTTTTTTTTGGTGTCTCCAAAACCCATCGATCACTGACACTGATTTTTAGAACCTTCAACATGCGCATTTCATCTCGTGCGTGCGAGCTTACACACAGAACATGACTCTGGTGCTAGCTTACATACACAACATGAGTCTAGTGCTAACTTACACGCACACAACATGAGTTTGGTGCAGACTTACATACGGAACATAAAGTCTGGTGCTAGTTTACACACACAACATGAGTCTGGTGCTAGTTTACACACACAACATGAGTCTGGTGCTAGCTTACACACACAACGCAAGTCTGTGCTAGCTTACAAGCAGAACGTGAGTCTAGTGCTAGCTTACATACACAACATGAGTCTAGTGCTAGCTTACATACACAACATGAGTCTAGTGCTAGCTTACATACACAACATGAGTCTAGTGCTAGCTTACACACACAACATGAGTTTGGTGCAAACTTACACACGGAACATAAGTCTAATACTAACTTACACACACACCATGAGTCTGGTACTAGCTTACACACACAACATGAGTCTGGTGCTAGCTTACACACAGAACATGAGTCCAGTGCTAGCTTACACACACAACATGAGTTTGGTGCTAGTTACACGCACAACATGAGTCTAGTGCTAGCTTACACACAACACGAGTCCAGTGCTACCTTACACACACAACACGAGTCTAGTGCTAGCTTACACACACAACACGAGTCTAGTGCTAGCTTACACACACAACACGAGTCTAGTGCTAGCTTACACACACAACACGAGTCTAGTGCTAGCTTACACACACACAACATGAGTCTGGTGTTAGCTTACACACACAACATGAGTCTGGTGATAGCTTACACACACAACATGAGTCTGGTGATAGCTTACACACACAACATGAGTCTGGTGTTAGCTTACACACACAACATGAGTCTGGTGATAGCTTACACACACAACATGAGTCTGGTGATAGCTTACACACACAACATGAGTCTGGTGATAGCTTACACATACAACATGAGTTTGGTGCTAGCTTATACACAGTTCAGCCTGCAGTAAATCTATATGCACGTTTGGTCCAGAAGATCAGGGTAAAATACCGCTCCACACCTAAACCACCGGACGCTAATCAAAGATTCAAACTCACAACCACCTGAGAAGCAGTTCGAAGCTGAAGCGAATGAACTAACCACGGTGGGTTGGAGAGGAGAGGATCTGGAATGAGACGAAGGGAATGGGAGGTGGGGCGGCGCCAAATATCAGTCGCTCAATCAATTTAACATCGGCAGACGATCACAGACACCCACTCAGCCAGCCAATGAAGGAATGAATGAAATCAGTCAATCAAAGGCCAGGCAAGGCACGACGAGTCCCGACTTGTCTGTGTGTCTGTCCGATTGTCTGCTTGTTGATGTGTCTCTGCATCTGTCTCTGTTCATCCGACTGTCCGTCCGCTGTGTGTGTGGTGTGTGTGGTGTGTGGTGTTGTGTGTGTTGGCTGCGTGCTGCGGCGTGGTCGTGCTGCGTGTGGTGTGTGTGTGGTGTGTGTGTGTGGTGTGTGTGTTGTGTGCATTGTCGTCTGTGGCTGTCTGTCTGTCTGTTTTCTCTCTCTCTTTTCTCTGTCTCGTCTGCTTCTCTCTCCTCTCTCTCTCTCTCTCTCTCCTGTGCGAGCGCCAGCGCGTGCTTATATGCATGTTCATCCATCTGTCCGTCTCCTGTGTGTGTGTGTGTGTGTGTGTGTGTGTGTGTGTGTGGCTGCGGTGCGTGTGTGCGTGTGTGTGTGTGTGCTTGTGTTGTGTGTGTGTGTGTGTGTGTGTGTGTGTGTGTGTGTGTGTGTGTGTGTGTGTGTGTACATGCGCGCGGGCGAGAAGAGAGAGAGAGAGAGAGAGAGAGAGAGAGAGAGAGAGAGAGAGAGTAAGTGAGTGGTGTGAGTGTGTGTGTGTGTATGTGTGTGTGTGTGTGTGTGTGTGTGTGTGTGTGTGTGTGTGTGTGTGTGGGATGAGAGAGGAGAGAGAGAGAGAGAGAGAGAGAGAGAGAGAGAGAGAGAGAGAAGCGTGTCTTGTGTTTGTGAAACACTTATGAATCAAAATATCAATAGGTGTACTCACGTGGATTACTCTTTGGCGGTAAGGCTGCAAACATTGAACAATAATGTCAGCTGCTGTTGGTACAATTTCAAAACTAAAACAATAATGACGAAAACATTGCAACTCTGTCTGACACACGAGTGAATGACTGCACACCATAACAATCATAGGAAGTGAAATGGCAAATGAAGTATGTTCAGACAACGTTTCGGCAGATGTTTTTTTCTATCCTTTGTCTGCAGTCACAGAACAATTTCGTGGTTTCATTTTTCAATGAATTTCATTTTAATTTTCATATTTCTTGTTTTCATGGCAAACCCATTCAATGTTGGTACGGATCCGTACAGTGAACGGGCGGATCCAGGAATATGATCCGTTCAACATCCAAATATTTTAAGATTTATTGATTAATGGCAAAATAACCCGACAGGGGTACATAGAGAATACGAAGCAGAGAAAGAAAAAAAAAGAAGAAAAAAAGGAAAAAAAATGGAAAAAGGAAAAAATGAAAAGTGGTGGGGGTGGGGGTGGGGTGGGGTGGGGGGGGGAGGAGGTAATCACGACAATAATTGCACAATAAGCACAATAGTCCCGACACAAGCAGTAATTATCAGATAAATCATCAAGTAACAGCAGCGGACATCTGCTCATCTGCTAACTGGTCTACACAATGGTAGAAATTGCAAATCTGGACAAAATGGGATTTGATACGTCATACATATTTAAACAAATGAATGTAAAACATCTGGTTCCACTGTATCAAATAATGATTAAAACTTAGATTTTTTTTCTTTCAAGGAATACATTGATTTTCTAGTATCATTTTGTTGAAATGTTTTTCGAGGATTTACGATCTTTTCCCTGAGGTGAAATTTCCATGTTGGATGGCTGAAACACACACGCGCACAGGCGCGCACCGGAGAGAGAGAGAGAGAGAGAGAGAGAGAGAGAGAGAGAGAGAGAAGAGAGAGAGAGAGAGAGAGAGAGAGAGAGAGAGAGCATGCAAAGACAACCAAAATAGACCGATTTAGAAGACTCATTTTGTTTCAAACGCAAGAAAAAATGCACAACATCCTAAACTAGTCAAATCAGTTACAATCAATCATATCATATACATGTTCCAAGTTCAATGATAATGTAATGTGGCTAAATCTATATCGGAATTCTATTGGTACATCATTTTTTACGGAAAACAAAGGATACTGAGAAGCTTTTGATGAGAGAGAGAGAGAGAGAGAGAGAGAGAGAGAGAGAGAGAGAGAGAGAGAGAGAGAGAGAGAGAGAGAGAGAGAGAGATGCTTCTTACAGCCGAGTCGACAGCAAAGGGCCATACCAGTACAGTCACCTCATTGAAGTCAACTCTTAAAACAGATTCTCTCTCTCTCTCTCTCTCTCTCTCTCTCTCTCTCTCACACACACACACACACACACACACACACACACACACACACACACACACACACACACACACACACACACAACTGAGGGGAAGGGGGTATAATCAGAAATTGGGTTCCTTCTTACTCGTGTCTGTTGAGCTGTCTTTTCGTTAGTTTTGAAGAATTCATATGATTTACTGGAATGTCCGATAGACACAAAGTATGCCTACATTGCCCTTTTGGTGATATACTCTGGAAGACATATACAAAAAATGTAACAGGTATGAGGCGTGGGTGGAATGGAGTGGCAATGTAGGTGCAATTTTCTGAGATATCATAATTGAGTTTGATGAGAAAAGTGTGCCAGCTATCTTTTGAGAATTTCTCTTTCTCCCCACTCCCCCCCCCCTCTCTCTCTCTCTCTCTCTCTTTTCTTTTTTTGGCTTGATAAAGGTTTAAGAGTAAACCGAAAATTCGCTAACGGACTGACTGATGATTGTTTTTATTCTTTATTCTTTGATTATGGATAATAATCAGAAATATAATTTTTCTTATCATTATTTCTTAAAATGATATATTGTTTGCTTTTGGTGCCCAGTAGGAATTACTAATTCCTATCTGCAAAAAATGTCACATACGAGAATCAGTCAGTCATGCTGTCAATCACTCATTTATTTGTCAGGTTACACAATTGTCCAATCAATTCATCAATCAGTCGATCAAACGATCGGTATCTTTTCTTCTTTTTTTTTTCTGGGAGACTAGCTTAGTCTTGATTGAAACTGTTATTTTACACACGAGATTAATTATGAAATTAAACAAGACTTACTTGTAAGTTGTGGTTTAATTTGGATTATCTAGCGCATAGTGTTGGGAAAGAGCATTCACATGAGATGCTGTTAGAAATAATTCACATGATTAACGTTTAATTTTTCAAAAGCTGTTTGCAATTTCGGAAAATTAGAGTTAAGGCATAAGTGTTTAAAAAACTACAGGCTTACATTCTCTTTACACTGAAAATGACTTTGATTTTGCTTGCTGTGCCACTGCTTACAACTTTGTGTGCAGTGGCGATCTAAATAATCTTATAAAACAACAAAAGCAGCAACTATGATTACCAAAACAGTTTTCGTAACAGAACGAAGACGTCATGATTTGTAAGTACGTAAGAGAGAGAGAGAGAGAGAGAGAGAGAGAGAGAGAGAGAGAGAGAGAGAGAGAAGAGAGAGAGAGAGAGAGAGAGAGAGAGAGAAACAAGAATAGTAACCGACCTCGCACATGAAGAATCACCTGATGACGAAAGTGTTCTCCCCTTGCACTAACTCTGCACTCGTACGTTCCCGCGTCCGTTGCGTTGACTTTTTCTATCACCAGATTCCATTGGCTGCTGTTGGGCACGTGCTCCGCGTGTATCCGCTTGTCCTTTACCCATGTGTCGGTCTCGATGGTAAGAGGGTTCAGATTGGGTAGTTTGCGCCACGTAACCTGTGGGTCGGCGGCATAAAAATCAAACCGGGTGGCTACTAGTTGGTCAGGAAGACCAAAGAAATGGCTGTGAGTACATACGACTCAAGAGACGGACAGATGCAAAGGAAGACTCACATAAAGATGACTCGAAAAGGTGGCAAAAGACAGGAAAACTAAGGAAATGGGCAGGAAGCAGAGAGACTTAAGACAAGATGAGAACATTGTAAGACTGAAGAAACGACTTAAGTACACAGAACACCGAAGAAACGAAGTACACAGAACATTGAAGAAACTACGAGAACGCAGAATTCTGAAGAAACAACGGTCACACAGGAAGACTTCAGAAATTACGAGAACATAGGATGACTTAAGAAATGGCGAGAACACAGGTACAGTGAAGCATCAATGAGAACACAGGAATACTGAAGAGAGGACGGCAACACACACGAACACCGAAGATACGACAAGAACACACAGTATCACTGAAAAATCGACTATAACACACAGTAACACTGAAGAACTGACAATAACACACAGTAACACTGAAGAATCGACGATAAAACACAGGAACACTGAAGAATCGACGATAGCACACATGAACACTGAAAAATCGACGATAAAACACAAGAATACTGAAGAATCGACGATAGCTTACAGGAATACTGATAGATACAGAAAACTGAAGAACAGACTTAAAACACAGACATGAAGATCGAGAAACAGAAACTGAAGAATCGACAATAAAACACAGGAACACTGAAGAATCGACGAAACAACAGAACACTGAAGAATCGACGATAAACACAGGAACACTGAAGAATCGACAATAAACACAGGAACACGAAGAATCGACGATAAACACAGGAACACTGAAGAATCGACGATAACACAGGAACACTGAAGAATCGACGATAAACACAGAACTGAGAATCGACGATAACACACAGGACACTGAAGATCGACGATAACACACAGGAACACTGAAGAATCGACAATAAAACACAGGAACACTGAAGAATCGATGATAAAACACAGGAACACTGAAGAATCGATGATAAAACACAGGAACACTGAAGAATCGACGATAACGTACAGGAACCTGAAGAATCGACGATAACACACAGGAACACTGAAGAATCGACGATAACACACAGGTAAGGAACATTATAGAACCGACGACAACTCAGAAAGTCTGAAGAAACGACAAGAACACACAGGAACGCTGGAGATCTGAAGACACCAGACTTTTGAAATATACAAACACGGACGCTCAGACCCGAGTAACGGAATAAGAGACATATGGATCAGAGAATGTAGACATCAATGCCGACCGAGAAGACACGAAGACGCAGCTCATTTTATGAGAGTATAGAAACCAGCTTGTTTGCTGTATTCTGTTGAATAAGCACTTAAAGAGATAACAATCAAAGCATCTATTCCTATAAAGAGATAGCAATCAAAGCATCTATTCCTATGACACCTTACTGGGGCGTGGAGGATAACAAATTAATTAAAGCCAAAGATAACACAACGCATCATACTGGTGAAATGTCCTTCGAACACCTATACATAGGTAATTACTGTTATTTTCACGGTCATAACATGCTTTGCTAATTTTAACACAACCGACTTTAATCACATTCAAAAGATTACGCACTGAAAACATTGATTTTACAGATATGAGTTTACGGGATGAAAATTGTTTTGATTTTCAATACATTTGGACATACAGAAATAAAGTGGAACTCATCACCTATAGTGCATTCATTACCCCCACCCCCACCCCCCTCCCCTCCCCTGCGCCTTTGGAAAATCATTTTTCCTGGAAATTTCCCTGTGTCTACTCGATAGACCTGTTCCGGGAAACAAAAATCAGTGGAAGATAGCGCACGTCTTTGCATTTCAAATGGAATTACTTTTCATCAGTTTATGGGTTAAGCAAATTAGATCTAGACAGTCAAATATTTTATTTGAAGCGCACATCCATGTGTTGGCATTTTTTCCTCTCTAGTTGAAATGTTAAATTGCCCTAGGGGGCAAAATTGCTTTGGGCGTGCCCACCAACGGCAACTGTCCCACGAAAACGGCGGAGTCACTCTCGCTGAACGCGGTATCTAACACGAATCATCCCCACCCCCCACCCCCCACCCCTCTGCAGATTTCCGAGCTTTGGATTCTTCAGTTCATACTTATGACAACTATTGTAAATCTAATTAATATTGAAACGAAGATATAAGGTAACTGCTGTTCCAAAATGTGTGTCCGAATTTTTGAACTTCTGTCGCTGTTTTCGAATGCAACACGCCATTCATTCTGGTATTTTGACAGAAGCACAGGCTGACACAAGAGACAGACTCAGAAACTTTGACTTCAAGATGGCTCTCCGGTTCCTTCATTTATTGTCTGTTTACCTGCAGAAGCACTACCCTGCCATGGCCGTCCTCCCAAAGAATTCCGTCCTGGACAACAATTACGACTTCCGGTTCATGCCAGCGCACAATGGACAACTGGTTCAAGGCTTACGTGATTCGTCACAGAACTTGTTTATTAATCTCACGTTCCACTGTTGATCGTCTCAGACTCCATGTATATGAAAATTTCGCATGGTCAGCAGATCACTAACTTCAAAAAGCAAAGAACAGCCCCCCCCCCCCCCCCCCCTTAAAAAAAAAGAAAAAAAGAAAAAAAAAATAGAGGGGGGACTTGGAAGAGCAGAAGGGGAAAGGATGATTGGAGATCTATGTGATGATTCAGGGATGGATGATTGTTTCCAGGAAATGACAGGCTTACTAATGTAAAAGGTAACCGACCGGTTTGGAATAAAACATTTTTATGAAAAGAAAAAAAAAGTTTTCCAAAATGACTGAACATCTGAAAATGGCAACACATTTTCACCAAGTTACATTGGTAAGAACGTGTATATTTTTTCCACACAGTAAAGTAAACTGTGATCACCTGTGAATTGTGAACTACAAGTACAACCGAATTCTTCGTAGTGTTTCGCGAATTAAAAAATGTAGAAATAACCTGAGCGATCAACTAAGCAATCGTGCTTTAGGTTAATACGAAGAAGTTGTTTGTATCAGAAAAAGCAAACAAAACAAAACAAATATACAAACAAGCAAATGGGTCTTTTGTCTGAAATATTGCAGATTTGCGCCGCAGATCAGCAAACAAACATTATCAACAACAACAGTTTCTATAAAGGAGGCAGGTCAATTGCAGCTGAGATATTTACGCGGAAAGATTAACAAAGCAGACAGATGAAAACAGTTGTAACAGTTAAAAAAAACAAAAACAAAAACAAATAAACAAGCAAATAAACAACAAACAAGCAAACAAACAGAAAAAAAACAGACGCTTGAAAATGACAGAAACACAGACACGAATCAAGATGAGGAACAGAAACAGACACACAAACCGACTAAACAGACGGACGGGTGCACAGACAGACTAACAGTTCTCCCTCGTCTGTTGGTGACGGAGCAGTAAAGGACGGCCATCTGTCCCGAGTTGTAGGTCACCACCTCGGGTTGTGTCCCTTGACCCGCCCTCTCTCCAACTCTCTCTGTGTCCACTTGCAACACTGCACACAGACACGTACGTATATACAGACAGACAGACAAACAGACAGACATACAGACAGACAGACGGACAGACAGACAGACAGACAGACAGACAGACACACACACACACACTCACACACGCAAACTCACACACACACACACACTACACACACACACACACACACACACACACACACACACACACACACACACACACACACACACACACACACACACACACTCATTTATAAACAAACATGTCAATAAAGGCATCACCATAATGATCCTCAGCAGCTATAAATGCGTGTTTTATGCAGTGCAGACACGAAGAGAGAGAGAGAGAGAGAGAGAGAGAGAGAGGAGAGAGAGAGAGAGAGAGAGACAGACAGACAGATAGACAGACAGACAGACAGCAGACAGAGAG
>CM065722.1:45278491-45288491 GCA_033310375.1 Conus canariensis | reverse complement strand
TAGATTTTCTCAACTGACGTACACTACAGAAACGTCGGAAGAAGGCGAGGGAAAAGAATGATTTTTCCGCCAATTCCGTTGAGGCCAGATCTCTATAAACACGACGCACTAGCCAACAACGTCAAACAGCAGGCTGAGCTCAAGGGAAAAAAGCTAGAACTTGCTTCCACGACATTCCAGCCTGCAGGGCACAATGCCTGAAAATGTCATTTTTTACGAGAACAATTCCAGAGTGGAATGCCCCGCCTCAGGAAGTGGTGACAGCTGATTCCCTGGACCTTTTTGAGTCTGGTCTGGCCTCCGTTTAAAGCACACAATAATACATTTCTGGTTGGTTGTGAAAGTGTGAATGTGGTCGCAGGCATGGATTTGCCGACGGCTTGGGCAGGACAGGAAAGATTTACCCTGAAGGTATTCACTATGCCTGGAAAAGTGACCGTGTTAGCCTTCCTGTAACTCTACATTTAGTTTTAGAGAGCAAACGCTTGTGTGTGTGTGTGTGTGTGTGTGTGTGTTGTGTAAGAATAGCTGGTAGGTAGGGTAAAGAGGGGGGAAGGGAAGAGGGGTGTCTTTGTGTATGCACTTTTCCTCATTTCTTCCATGATCTGAAATCACTAGTCTACTTTTTTTGTTTTTGTACTCCTCCTCTGGGATAATAGCAAACCCAGACACCGTGGTCATTGTCAGACTCATGCTAGATGAAAACGGGAAGATGAATTCCTCGGCAATGCTCTGCACGTGGTTCATGTTTTGGGGAAAGGCGCACGCGCAGAATGTGTCTGCACTTGTGAGTTCGTATACGTGCACATACACGAAACACAAAGAGAGAGAGAGGAGAGAGAGAGAGAGAGAGAGAGAGAGAAGAGAGAGGCAAGAAGAGGGAGGTTATATGAATACACCTTAACATATTAGATCATAGTCAATGGAGGAGAAAATCGGCAAATACTCAAGGAAATGGTTTGGTTTCCCTCCTGGTCCAATGACCTTGCACTTCTACATTCGCCTAGCAAAGCTAATTTCTGAAATCCATCGTCAAGTAGTACAAAATATTCGGAAGACCAAGGTTATTAACCATGCTTGAAGACCTAGAGGACAAAGTTATGATATCAAATCAGGCCAAGCAAAAGACTAGCAAAAAAAAAAAATGGTAACTTCAGATGGCAGTGGACGTACTAACGCGAAGCCTCAGGATTAGAGAGGTAACAGGATAGACACAAATCAACAGAATCAACAGAAATGAAGTGGTGTGCAAAGGCAAAGTGGAACTAAAACAGAGACATGGTCATACAGGAGGTACAGGAAGAAGAAGATGCCAAAAGATTCGAAAAGAGAATCTGTCCAAGCCAGCAATCGGAATGAAATATGGCATAAGAATCGTCTGACGATCTGCTTCATCCTCAGATCAGCATATAACCTACAAAGGTCGAACGCCATACTGGTAAAATGGTGAAATCAGATGATCCCTCGTGTCCATTTTGCTGGAGCAAACACACTGCAAACCACATCCTTGACTTACGCGAATCAACGCGCAACTTCTCAAATTTACACATGTAGGCACAACTAAGTGCTTATAAAATGCTTCGTTGCGACCGGCACAGACGGAAAAAACAAAAACAAAACAGAACAAAAACTATAGGACCGGAAGAACCAGCGACAGCGTTCTACAGAGCTGGAGGAAGCTAATTTGTCCGTGTGCCCTGAAGGTTGAGGGAGTCTGGCTTCCGGCAAAGTCCTCGCCATAGAGATAGAATAAGGCGCTTTGTAGGCACATCTACATACGATCTTATGAAACGACTCCATTTCTAAGAACTGGATCAGTCTTCTAAACGTAATAGCTATGTTTCAATTGGATCTGGTCGATGGGGAACAAAAGTAAATTTCGCAAAGCCTAAATTTCCCATCCTACTGCAGGTGTCCAATAGGTAGGTGGTTAAGGCATCCGTATAGGAGTGGCTTGACCTTGATGCATTCTTGAATGCGTTTTGACTCCAGGCAGGAATAAAGAATTGGTGATAGGAGAAAGGCATCTATCGGTCCTGACCTGAATATGGAATGTATAGATTTAAAAAGCTGAAACACCGGCAAGAAGGGCGGAGGGCAGGGGGGGGGGGGGGGGGGGGGGGGTGGGGGGTGGGGGGGGGGTGGGGGGAGGGAGGGTCCACCCCTTTTTTCTTCTTCTTACATCATTTAACCATCCGATTTAACTAACATGCAGACCTGATCCCTCCTCACACACACACACACACACACACACACACACACACACACACACACACACACACACACACACACACACACACTGCACATCACACACCACAGAGATCCATCACACCATGAAAATCAGTTTTAATTTTCTTCATATTCTGTGGGGTATTGCTGATATGAGAAACACAATTGTCAGCGACACACCAACTAAATCAGCACAAATAGTAAAATATACTTTACGTAGGCGTATCTGAACGAGCAAGTGAAAAAAAAAAAACAAGAGACAAAACAGACAGACAGCACACACACACACACACACACACACACACACACACACACACACACACACACGCACCACGCACGCACACGCACACATATCCAAACAAGAATTGGTCACATTTATTCCTCTAAAAGATTCCTTGATATTGGTATCCCTCAAGGCTCTGTAATTGCTCCTATTCTATTTAATATCCTAACTTACGATTTACCAATATCTATTTCCAAAAAAAGTAACTTCATTCAGTATGCCGATGATATCTGTTTGTGGATGAATGTTACTTTGAAAAAGAAAACATCAAAAAGATCTATAAATTTTAGAAAAAAGAGCATATCAATATGATCTAGATAATATTGCCCATGTTTATGTCTGAAAATGGTTTAAGCTTAATCACCTCAAAAATCTCACATGATACTATTTGATGCAGTGGATTGTTCACAATGCCCAGAATTCAAAGTTAACAACATCACACTTAAATACGCTTCAAATATTAAATTTCTTGGTGTTTATATAACGTCTAAGCTCTCTTGGAACCTGCATTTAGAACATGCTGTAAATCAAGCAAGAAAGTCATTGAACCTTCTAAAAGTCATAAGCAAACAAAGCTGGCAGTCAAGACACAAATACATTAATTCATTTGTCCTCTGCTTTAGTTAGATCTAAATTGTCGTATGCACAAGAGGTATTCTTTAGTGCTCCAAAATATCTATTGAAAAAACTGCGGAGCATAGATTGTAAAGCATTTAGAATAGCCCTTGGCGTTCCATTTCATGGTTCCATCATAGGATCTTACCATGAAGCAGGTGTTTTGCCTCTGATGATCAGCGAAAATTAGCCTGTGCTAAATACATTTTAAGATGCTCTACCATTCAAAATTCAAACCAAATGGAACTTGAAATTAGGTCCGATATTCATTTTCCTAAGCGTGCAAAACGTATCCGATCTAAAAAACTATTCTTATATTTTCTTCTAAACTATTGACAAAATTAAACACTAATCAAAAGAAATTAGCTGTGCGTTTTCCAGTAAGTCCCATCCCAAACTGGGAGCTTTTTAAGGCAAAGTTTGATTATAACTATACACAATTGTCCAAATTTGATAACATCAATGTTCTTGCATATGAAGCTAGATCCCATATGAATGATTTTTATCCCAATCATCTAAAAATCTTCACTGATGGTTCTTTATTAGACAATCAGGCAGGCTGTGGTTTTGTCATCCCCACTTTAAAAATTGAGACATCTTTTTATCTTGGTAAGGACTTCTCCATTTTCACAGCTGAATTAATAGCAATTTTAATGGCTATTCAGTATGTCATTGATACACCATTCAATTTCTATGGTGCACTCTTTTGTGTAGACTCTAAATCAGTTCTCCAAGCTTTAGAATCAACAAATCCGAAAAACGGGCTGAAATCGTCACAGAAATTAAAATACTTATTCATGTTCTTATATCAAGGGGTATCGCAGTTGATTTTTGTTGGATCCCATCTCATTGTTCAATATCTGGAAATGAATGGGCTGATCGTACTGCTCGGGCAGGTGCAAAAAAATCTTTTAAATCCAAGGATATCCCATTCTTTTAAGTTTACAAGAAGGTTACTCTCTATTACAAAAAGCTTCTTTTGAAAATTTTGAAAAGATATATAAAGACTACATGCTTCCCAAAATACATAAGCCTAACTCTTCAATAAAGTGTTGTCTAAACGCTCGATCACAAAATTTTTCAAAAAAGAATTCATTAATAGATTATACATTTTATAAAAAAATGTCAATAAACACCCAAAACACCGCAAAAAAAAATTGTTTCATCTGTTTTACAGACTTAGGTTAAACGCTTTCAAAACCAAGTTCATAAAAAACATTCAATGTGTATGCGGGGCTGTTGATAGTTGTACAACAACACATATTTTGTACTTTTGTCCTTTTTTGAATCGCTCTATCAAACTTCAGAAAAGATGAATCTAAATGCATTTTCCAAGAACCTGTATTCTTTTGAACTTTGTTCAGAACTTAATGATAAGTCCAGTCGGCTCGGTTTTATGATTTCTGCAGATTTTAGACTGTTTTGTTTTGACTGTTGCAGTTTGATTTGTTAATGTTGCTTTTTGCTAAGGATTGTTCTTATGTCGTATTTCCACTAATATTTAACACACACAGGCGCACACACACACACGCGCGCCACACCACACACACACACACACATGCACACACACACACACACACACACACACACACACACACACACATGCACACACCACACACACACACACACACACCACTACACACACACACACACACACACAACACACACACACACATCACACACACACCACACACGCAAGCACACATGCATATACAAAACTCATAACATATCAAGTAAACGCTCAACTTCCTGTCTAATATCACTTTAAAGTGAAAAGACGTTAATCGAAGAACAACAACAATGACACACACATCATACGTAAGTCGACAGATGACAGACAACGATAGACACACACACACACACACACACACACACACACACCACACACACACACACACACACACGCAACACACACGCACACACACATACACGCGCCAGTGTGCGCGTAATAGAAACAAATCATTAGTAATCGTAGACATCAGCCTGTCCATTCATCAATGCCCACACCGCTTCGACAGCTGTGGTCCTGTGAAAGGAAACTCGAAACCCTCATCTCCTTTCTCCAAAGAGTGATCCACCCCTGGAATGATAGTTATTCAGCCATCAAGGGTCGGTCAGTTTTTTTTTTTTATTTCATTTTATTTTCATTTTCTTTTTCTTTTCCTGGAGAAGCTACCAGACAGCAAATTTCGCGATGGGCATTCTGGGAAAAATTGCTGCCCTCCTCACATCCCCGTCCCTCCCCCTCTCAATACACACACACACACACACACACACACACACACACCAACACACGCGCGCGCGCGCGCGCGCGCGCACACACACAGACAGAGGCGCCAGTTTGATAGTTCGTTAAACGTACATTTTGTACGGGGAAAGTTTCCCTTACTCTCGAAAACAGGTCATCAAAAAAAACACAAAAAACTAAAAACAATAATTCTATTTCCGCCCCCCACAAACACATTTCCTTCCTCGCCGATGGAGACAGATAGAGTCAAGCCGCCATTTTTTCCCCCCGCACTGTCGCCTTTTTCTTGCTCATTCTTCAAACTTGATCGAACGGAGCTGAGGATTCCCATCGACAACCACACAAAAGCACTACGTACTTTGCGAGTTATGTCCCTTGTACACGCAACTTTGCTCGATGCGCAACGATGTTGGATTAAAGTTCATTTCAGCTGTGCACACCATAACTTGACGATCGTGTTGCAAGTTTGCCATACAATGTTGAAAAGGTTTGTTACGATCTTCTGTTGACGCAATCAACGAGAATGTGCAAGAAAAAAAAAAAAAAAGGTAAAGGGGAAGAAACTGGTGACAACGACGACGACGACGACGACGACAACAACAACAATGATAATGATAATAACAATGATAATGATAATAATGATGATTATAATAATAGTAATAGCAATGATGATGATGAGGATGGAAATGATAATAATAATGATGATAAACTTTATCAGAAAAAAGTTGATTTTTGATTATAAAGATGGTTATGCAATGGTTGTTATTAAGATCGAAACACATCAAAAAGACGTATAAATAATCATAAACCACTGTTGCAACCACTGGTTCCATTGCTTTGATGAGGAATAAATGCAACGAGAATGACCCCCCCCCCCCCCCCCCTCCAATGATATGAAGCGGTAAATCCTCACCAGCAACATCACCAAGAAAGCCGACAGGATCAGGAAGAAGAGGATGCCAAGAGAATCCAAAAGGCAATCTGTCTAAGCCAGCTGTCGGAATGAAATGTGGTACATGGATCTTCTTACGATCTGCTTCATCATCAGATCAGCATATAACCTTTAGCGCTCGAACGCCCCACTGGTAAAATGGGTGAAATCAGATGGTCCCACATATCCATTTTGCCAGAGCCAACAGACTACAGGGAGGGGTGTGTGTATGTATCTGCACTTTTCCTCATTTCTTCAATTCCCAGGCTATTTTACTTTGTATTTCCATTCTCCTCAGGGATCATGACGACCCAGACAATCATGGTCATCATCAGATTGATGCTGGATGCTGGGAAGACTTTCTCAGTAACGCTCTGCCCGTGAGTATATATTTGGGGGCGAGCACATGGTGGGCTTGTATGCGTGCACATGCACGAGCGAAGCGCGAGCGCTCGCGTAATCGTAACACGTCATCAGCAATCGTTGACATCAGCAGTGCAGACTCTCCATCCATCAGCTCCCTCAACATTTAGTAAACTGTAGTCCTGTAAAAGAGAACTTCAGAACCCTCATTTCCTTTCCGGACGAAGTGATCCGCTCCTGGAGTGGTAGTTACTCAGCCATCAAAGGTCGGTCGGTTTCTACTCTTTTTTTTTTCTGAAGAAGGTAGCAGAAAGCAAATCTCGCAATGGGCATTCACGAGAAATACTTGCCCCCCCCTCCCCCGCGCCCCGCTCCCCCCCCCCCCCCTCTCTTTCTCTGTTCCAACTTCCGTGCCACCTCAGTAGCATTGCACCCATACCGCTCATTCCGATTCGACTCCAGCCCACAGCCACAGCCCGTCCCGTCCTGCTGCAGCCCTGGCACTGGCAATCCACACGTGGTGTTCAGTGGTGCATGGTCTCAGCCAACATGCGCAAGATACCACCTACTACGGCCCTACCGACGACAATAATTGCTTAGTCGCGGAGCCGGCGTGAGTCAGCTCCCCCCCCCCCCCCCCCCCCCCCCGAGGGCGCCACCATGTCCGTCCAGTGACAGCCCCCATAACCTTGCCGATATTGGTGACCATGACAGAACCAAACCAAGGCCTCAGAAGTGGAGAGGACATCGAAACTGAGGTCACCATGAGAGCAGGGCACGAAAGGCCACAGAATTTGAGACTTTGGTATTATGGTGATCGATGAGAATGAGGATGATGAAGAAGATGATGGTACGGATTTCCATTCCGGTCTGAGACTGCATGACGGAACTGTACTCTATGCTTACTTTCACAACATATCCCGGCATCAACCAGGCCTGAGAGATACAGACTCCTACAGTGTTGATCAGGAAATGTGAGCAACACAGTCATAGACGCATCCATTTAGTGGATGAAACTAGACTATGTAGTCCCAGTCTTCCTAACTGAGCTCATAGCAAACTCAACTGTGGGTAGGAACCGGTCGGGGCAGAAAACTCTCACATGCCTCTGATGGAATCGAACCCACAATCTCCCAGCCGGGAGTCAGCGACACTAACCACTTTGCCATAGCGGCTAGTCTCTCTTCCTCTGTCTGTCTGTCTGTCTGTCTGTCTGCGTCTCTCGCTCTCTCTTTCTCTTTCAAAACACACACACACACACACACACACACACACACACACACATACACACACACACACACACGCTCGCACACACACACACACACACACACACACACACACACACACACACACACACACACACACACACACAAACACACATACACACACACACACACACATATGTATAGGTGCCAGCCTTGACAGTTCGTTAGATATGCAGTTTTGACGAAGAAGGTTCCCTCACTTTTCAAAACAGATAATTCAACCCCCCCCCCACAAATATTCATTTCCGCCCCGAGAACACTTTTCTTCCTGCCAATAGAGACAGACAGAGTCAAGCCACCATTTTTTTTTTTATCCCGGCGCTGTCGCCTTTTTCCTGCTCATTCTTCAACCCTGATCCAATGGAGCTAAGGATTCCCAGGGGACAACTCATGTCAAACAAAAGTACCACTCACCTTGTGAGTTATGTCCCTTATACACGATATGCAACAATGGTGGAAGAAAGTTCGCTTGAAATGTGAACTATAGAACTTGACAATCAGGTCACCAGATTGCCACACAATGTTAACATGGTTTGGTATGATAGTCTGTTGACTGAATCCAGAAGATTTAACAGAAAAACGAGGTAAAAAGGAAGAAAAAAAAGAAATGGTGACAACGAATTAATGATGATGATGATGATTATGATGATGATGATGATAATAGTAATAATGATAACAACAAGAACAAGAACAATAATAATAAGAAGAAGGAGAACAACAACAACACTAATGATAATGATGATGATGATGATGATGATGATAATAATACTACTACTAATGATGATGATAATAATAATAATAATAATAATAATGATGACAATAATAATAATAATAATGATAATGATCAATGGAAACACTAAGGGTTGATGGTGATGCAGTGATAGTGATTAAGACTGGAACACATTAAAATATAATTATGGCAGAAACTATAAACCGCAGATCCAGCCACTTTTTTGTTCCATCCTCTGACATTCAGTGAGGAATTCAGCGAGGAACAACTGCAATAAGAATGTTTTTTCCCCACCATGATATGAAGTGGGAAGTCCACATCAGCAACATCACTAAAGAAAAAAGCCTTAAATAGGAATGAAGAATTTGAAAGAGGCTGCCTGCAAGGCGTTTGACCACTCCAAAAGCCTGCAGCCGCATTGTTAGACCCATACACAGCAAGTGATGTGCAGGGGGAGCACAGAGCAGCAAGATGGGTTCCAAACATACGTTTCATCCATCGTCGATTTTCTCAACTAGCCCACACTACAGGAAGGACGTAAGAAAGCGAAAGCAAAGTTTCTCTGCGAACGCCATCAAGGGCTGGTCTCTATAAACACGACGCACTTGCCAACACCACCAAACAGCAGGCTGAGCAGAAGTGAAAAACAAAATTTTCTTCCACGACATTTCAGCTTACAGGGCTCAATATCGGAAAACGTCATTCTTTACAAGAACAATTTGCGCCACCTCAGGAAGTAGTGACAGCTGATTCCCTGGAGCTTTTTGAGTTCGGGATGGCCTCTGTTTAAAGGGCACAATACATTTCTGGTTGGTTGTGAGAATGTGAATATAAATGTGGAGTGGGCCTGGGTTTGCCGAGTGCTTGGTGGGGGCAGGATAGGTTTACACCGGAGGTATTCTCTATGTTTCTGATGAACAGAAGAAGTGACTTTGGTAACCTTCCTGTAAATCTACATTATGTTTTATTGCGCTCGCGCTTGCCTCCGTGCCTGCATGCATGAGTGCGGTGTGTGTGTGTGTGTGTGTGTGTGTGTGTGTGTGTGTGTGTGTGTGTGTGTGTGTGTGTGTGTACGTGTGTGTGTGTGTGTGTGTGTGTGTGTGTGTGTGTGCGCGCGCGTGCATGCGCCTGCGCGCGCGCGCGCGCGCGTGTGTGTGTGTATGTGTGTGTGCCTGCAATCGTGCGCGCGCGCGCGCGTGTATGTGTATATATGTGTATGAGTGTTTTGTGTACGAATAGCCGGTAAGTAAGGTAGAGAGGGGAAGGAAGAGGGGGACGGAGTCTATGGATCTTCATTTAAATGAAATTACTGGGTTACTTTGCCTTTTATTTATCT
>CM065722.1:45260991-45268491 GCA_033310375.1 Conus canariensis | reverse complement strand
GTGTGTGTGTGTGTGTGTGTGTGTGTGTGTGTGTGTGTCTGACAGTGCATGAGAGAAAGAGAGAGAGAGAGAGAGAGAGAGAGAGAGAGAGAGAGAGACACACACACACACACACACACACACACACACACACACCACACACACACACACACACACACACACACACACACATCACACCACATACACACACACACACACACACACACACACACACACACACACACACCACGCACGCACGCACGCACGCACGCACACACACACACACACACACACACACACACACACACACACACACACACACACACACACACACACACACACACACACACACCTTGCTGTCATTTTGAGTTGAAGGGATGCAAAAATTTCTTTCCGCTGGATTTCTTCTCACTGTGGCATCCGTTTGAATGACTTGAACAAAATAACGAAAAGAGAAACATGCAATACAAACAGATCAGTTTTCAAATGCACACCATTATCTCTCCTGTAGGGGGCCAGTTTAAAACAGTGCAGATGCTTCGAACAATGCAGGAAAAAAGGGCGAGAAAATGGTTATATCCAAAACGTTCATTCGAACAAGTTATTAAATACTGAGATCCTCAGCGAATTTCTATTGCCGTCGTTTATATTTATCAAAGCATTGTTGTAATCTCCGCGATACACACGATCAAATTGCATGCCTTTCAAATGGGTGTTGTTAAAACATACTGTGATTTTCTGGTGGAAAGATTTTTTAAAACATTTTTTGTCACTGTAAGCAGTCGAAGCCATTTTTGCTGTACTGGCTGATTATTTTCTAGAACGTATTTTATCAAATGTAAATTATGAGCGAAACTGCAGTTTCATTACTTCATGACTGTTTTATTGGTTTCCTGTGAAAAGAAAGTGATATCCAGTGGCATTTATGCCTCTATTGTTCTGTCATTTGTTACTGTCAGATTCTTATTTTATTTAGTATTGTTGTCAACAAAGCTTTGGCTTAAAGCTTTGTCTTACTATGGCGGTGGTAGACTTAAGTCTACTTTCTGGATGAACATGAAATTGAAGATACACACACCACACACACACACCACACACACACACACACACACACACACACACACACACACACACACATTCTCGCTCACACATGGAGAGAGAGAGAGAGAGAGAGAGAGAGAGAGAGAGAGAGAGAGAGAGAGAAGAGAGAGAGAGAGAGAGCGAGAGCGAGAGAGCATCCGAAAGGAGGATGCTCGCAGAATGGTAGGTGAGCAACGCCTAAAAATCGCCGTAAAAACAGATAATACAATTTTCACGACATTTAGTGTCAAAATATCACAGCTATATAAACCGCTATTAGTAATCAGAGACAGGGTGAGAGAGAGAGAGAGAGAGAGAGAGAGAGAGAGAGAGAGAGAGAGAGAGAGAGAAGAGAGAGAGAGAGAGACAGAAGGCCGATGATAGAGGTGGGCAGACAGACAGACAGAAGACAGACAGACAGACAGACAGACAGACAGACAGACAGACAAACAGACCAGCGCTACATTAATAGCACTCTACCAGTCAAGACGTTGCCTTCTGGTTATAGATTATCAATCAGACCAGTCATTACTCCGCCCCCACCTCAGCCATTCCCATCCCCACTCTCCATCCCTTCCAAAACATGAGAGACTATAATCACATTGACCTCTTCCATCTTTGATGTCTCTCTCGCCTATCCTCTTCTAACTCCATCCCACACGTCCCAGTGCCCTCCCTTCCCCTGTCCCACATCTCACCATCTACTCCCGTTCCCCCATTTCTCTCAGACGGACGGACGGAGAGAGAGAGAGAGAGAGAGAGAGAGAGACAGACGAGAGAGACAGACACAGACAGACAGACAACAACAGAAGAGCACACACACAAAAACACACACACACACACACACACACACCAGATTATGCATAAACTTGCATAGTCACAGACATTTCTCTCTCTCTCTCTCTCTCTCCTCTCTCTCTCTCTTCTCTCTCCTCTCTCTCTCTCTCTCTCTCTCTCTCTCTCTTCGTCTAATATCACAGATGTGAACAGAGGAAAACTAAAGTACTACTACTACTACTACACACACACACAGGCGCGCGCGCGCGCGTGCACACACACACACACACACACACACACACACACACACACACACACACACACACACACACATTCTCACACGCACACTCATATTGACACACAAAAGCAACAACCTCTCACACACACAAACACACAGACACGGACACAACAACACACACACACACCACACACACACACACACCACACACACACACACATTTACACATTCACACACACGTGCACACACATATACACTCACATACGTGACGTGTGCTTGCAATCGCGTGCACCAACACACACACAGCACACACACACACACACACACACACACACACACACACACACACACACACACACACACACACACACACACACACACACACACACACACACACACACACACACACACACACGACAACACACACACACACACACACACACACACACACACACACACACACACACACACACACACACACACACACACACACACACACACACACACACACACACACACACAACACACACACACACACACACACACACACACACACACACACACACACACACACAACACACACACACACACACACACACACACACGTCTCACTGTATCTTGTAGGGACAATCTTGCTCTTTTATATCTTTAATGTCAGACGTGCGTCGAAATCATGGAATTTATATCTTTATTTACTGCCTGCTCTGAGGTTTTCAGCGGCGTCTGTTTGTTTGTTTGTTTGTCTGTCTGTCAGGAAGATGGAATGTAGCCCGAAGATGAAGCAAATACATTCTGATGTGAATCTGTAATGCTTACCAAAGCCATTTGCACCAAACTTTGGGAAAAGTTCAAACGTCTGTCTGTCTGTCTGTCTGTCTCTGTCCTTCACTGTCTTTGTTTCTGTTTGTGTCTGTCTGTCTGTCTTCTTCTCTGTCTGCCTGTCTGTCTGTTTGTCTATCTGTCGCTCCCTCCCTCCCTCCATCCCCCCTCTCTCTCTTTCTTTCTCTCTTGATAAACTGAATTATTCTTCGCTGCCCATTTATTTGTCAGCCAAAAGCGTGCCCCTTGTACACAAGCCGGTGGTCTTACGACGAAATTCCTGTGTTCCTGAGTTCCACCTTCTCTTTTCTTTTCTTTCTGACTGTCTGCCTTTCTCTGTCTCTGTCTGTTTGTCTGACTTTCTCTCTGTCTGTCTGTCTGTCTGTCTGTCTTGTGCCTCCCTCTTTGTGTCTGCCTGAGTGTCTCTGTGCCTGGCTGTCTCTGTGTATGTGCCTGTCTCTCTGTCTCTTGTCTCTTTCTCTGTCTGTCTGTCTGCTTCTCTCTGTCTGTCTGTCTGTCTGTCTGTCTGTTCTTCTGTCTGTCTCTCTCTCTCTCTCTCTCTCTCTCTCTCTCTCTCTCTCTCTCTCTCCTTGCTGTGGCACTACTCTAATATTCTCAGTTAGACATTCTCTTGCACAGTCACGTCCAGTTCTCCCCGATGCCAGACGCGCGCCTGCGATCCACAAGGGAGCTATCAATACCATGTCATCCTAAGGTTACCCACAGAAGGAGACCAGGCAAGCTACCGACACACTCCAGTAGTGCCTGTTCGCCTTTGTCACTTCCTGAAAAAAAACCCTGCTGCCGGGAGGACAATCATGGCTTAGTCGTGGTGAGTCGCCAGACCCACTGTAGAAAACAGCAGTGTTAGAAGAGGGAAGTGACACTCAAGACTTCGGCGCAATTTCTGTAAAAAATAAATTGAAAGAAAACGGGTGTTAGTCCTCGTAAAAGTCACCATCGGAAATGCACACCTTCGATCTGTTATTCTCCCTGGGTTTTAAGCCAACGATTATTGAGCATTAGAGCGATATTGTATTTGTTGGTTTTACCAACTGTTAGTTCGTTTGTTTGTCTTAATTTCATTTTGCCGTCTCACCTTCCGTGTGCCCTCCGTGTTATCATTCCTACGTCCCACACTCTGGTTACTCACTACACAGCCACACCCATGTCCGTTGCATAGAAAACCCCAGCTTCAGCATTTCACAGGGAGCCATCAGTGTCAGGTTGCCGTAGGCAGTCCACCAGAAGGTCGCTTCGGTGGGGATGTCGTATCCGAGATTTAGTTTTTGTCTACAAAACGCTAGCATGTTTGTTTTTCGCGTTTCTTTTACAACTTCTATTCTCTTTCACTTTTCTTGACAAAAAAATTCAATGCTACAATCCTACTGAAAAGGTGTGTAGGTCTACAGCAACTTCTACAATTCATCTATGAAGCATTTTTAGATCACCGTTGCAAAATGTTATTTTTTTAAAACTTCATTTCTGTAATACACTCCTTTCTCTCTCTCTCTCTCTCTCTTCTCTCTCTCTCTCTCTCTCTCTCTCTCTCTCTCTCTCTCTCTCTCTCTCTGTAGTTGTCACAGATGGATATCACCTAGCTGTATTGGTTTTTCTCTTCACTTGAAAAAGGTCAGGAGGCCGAAAATTTGTTCAATATTATGAAGAGCGGTATTGTGAGTTTTGCACAGTTTTGTTCCCTTTGCACGACTGTTGTTTTTGCATTTATTCTATTTTGTTTATTTCAATTTTTTTATGTAAAATACATCATTCCTAATTAAGACATTCATAGACGATTTCTATAGAATTTTACCGCTCTTAGATTAACATTGTACGACCGAAAAGTTTATTATTTGGCATTGAGCAGACATACAAAAACTGGATAAATTCTTGTTTCCTGGATGTACAGAATCAGCTATAAACGTGTGGTAGAAGAAACGTCCAATTCTTTCTTTTCTCTTCGCCATGCAATTTACTGACACCAAAGACAAAGTACGCAACGCACGCCAAGGACATATGTTCGTTGCTTGGGCAAAGCACGCTGGTGCACTGACAAAATGTAGGACGTTTGGTGGCAAGAGAGAGAGAGAGAGAGAGAGAGAGAGAGAGAGAGAGAGAGAGAGAGAGAGGAGAGAGAGAGAGAGAATAAGTTGAAAACTTCTATTTACAATGTAGCTACTTACACACGCGCGCGCGCGCCGCGCGCGCACACACACACACACACACACCACACACACACACACACACGCACGCACGCACGCACGCACGCACGCACGCACGCACGCACGCACACACACACACACACACACACACACACACGCACACACGCACGCACACACATACAAGAAAACAATCAATACATAGGTTATAAGGTTTAAGGGCAAAGAATGGGTGGGAGAGAGGGGGAAAGCAGGGACATGCAGATTCCAAACAAACAAACACGCATTCACACAGACACACAGACACAGCACACACACACACACACACACACACACACACACACACACACACACACACACACACATCACACACTCAGAAACGTGCGCGTGATACACGCATACAAAAAACCACACACACACACACACACACACACACACACACACACACACACACACACACACACACGTGCGCGCGCGCGATTCGAAACTAAACTGCTGGCCACGTAACTGTCAAGCCAATGAGATACCGCCCCTTTGAAAAGTTATGGCACATTTTACCGTCCCTCCACAAGCGTTCATTGCGCGAAAAGAAGGCTTCAACTGCTTTAAGTGGTGCTGACGAGCAACATCAGTAGAGTGAACGTTCTATAATAGACACCGTCAAAATGGTCGTCATTGCCATATCTTCATTCCTATGCTGTGTTCCTCTGGGGGTGAAAAACGTATGCCAGTAATATAGTTCACTCAGACTTTTTTCAGTGTGTATTGTCTTAACAAATAAGCTGCTAACATATCCCAAAAGTTCAAATTGCAACAAAAAAAAAAAAAAAAAAAAAAAAAAAAAAAAAGAAGAAGAAAAGAACACGTTCATGTAACATATGGCTGTTTTCTTATTCTGTGATTACTGTACTTGACAACATATTTATTTGCATTTACACTTCTGTTTCATTCTCAGTGGACAAAATTCGATTGCGTGATCCCAGTTTTCCTGTGCGATCCCATAGCACAATCAACAACTCTGGTTCGATACTCTTCGAACCGAGAAATTCCACGAATGTTTGTCTCTGATAAGTTTCAAATCCACGACCTCTTTAAGCCTGCAGCCTATGATTCTAACCATTGTGTGAGATCGATCGTTAGCATGTTGTACATTTCTATTTTCGAGGAAAACTGACAAGAAAAGATGAAAATTTCATCATGTCCTTTTGACTAAGGTGACTGAAACTACGACGCAGGATACAAGAGAGAGAAATGAATGAAAGAATAGGACAGTGTTCTTGACAAGATCAAAAAGGTGACAGTTTTGATCATTTTCCTATTATATCGTGTCTGTGTGCAAGCTCTCACATTTTTGTTGTCTCGTGGTAAATAGACATATTGATTTGTGAAACGGAAGCGCCTGTTTGAGGTAGCCGAGACTGATAATGGCGTGGACTCGGAACACCTTCACCTGTCAGACCTCTCGTGAGGAAATAACGAGTGTCCGAGAAAAGAAGGCAATGTGATGTCTTGTCAGCGTAAGAGCAGCCTTATGGAATAACCTTTTCAAGAAAGAAGAAGAAGAAAGAAATTGACGAAGAAGAAAAGAAGAAGAAGAAGGAGAAGAAGGAAGAAAAGAAGAAGAAGAAGAAGAAGAAGAAGAAGAAGAAGAAGAAAAGAAAAAAAAAGAGGTGGAGGAGGGGGGAGGAGGAGGGGGCAGAGGCGGAGGAGGAGAGAAGAAGAAGAAGAGGAGGAAGAGAAGAAGAAGAAGAAGAAGAAGAGGAGAAGAGAGAGGAGGAGGAGGAGGAGGAGAGAGGAGAGGAGGAGAGAGAGAAGGAGCGAAGAAGAAGAAGAAGAAGAGAAGAAGAAGAAGAAGAAGAAGAAGAAGAAGAAGAAGAAGAAGAAGAAAAGAAGATACAGCAGCAGCAGCAACAACAAAACTTTCTGCCGTGTTCGTAGGAAAACGACTGTACTGTTTTGTTATGTCATAATTAGTTTTGTTGTGTATGGGCCCGTCACCGGTGCGTACTTGCGTGCAGGCATGCGTGGGCTGTGGTGTGTGTGTGTGTGTGTGTGTGTGTGTGTGTGTGTGTGTGTGTGTGTGCTGTGCGTGTGTGCGTTGTGTGTGTGTGTGTGTGTGAGTGCGTGCGTTGTGCGTGCGGTGTTGTGTGTGTGTGTCTGTGGGGTGTGTGTGTGGCGTGTGTGTGTGTGTGTGTGTTGTGTGTGTTGTGTGTGTGTCTGGTGGTGTGTGTGTGTGTGTGTGTGTGTGTATGTGTAGTCGCTTGCGTCGTGGTTGTGTGTGATTGTGTGCGTGAGCGATGGTTTGTAGTGAGTGTGTTGTGTGCGCGCGGGGTGCGTGTGTGTGTGTGTGTGTGTGTGTGTGGTGTGTGTGTGGTGTGGTGTGGTGTGTGTGTGTGTGTGTGTGTGTGTGTGTGTGTGTGTAGTGTTGCGTACGTGCAAATGCGCACG
>CM065722.1:45255991-45258491 GCA_033310375.1 Conus canariensis | reverse complement strand
TAACAAAAACATCAAGATTAGGAATATCTGTATTAGCTTGTCATTATTTTCGAAACTGATAGTTGTGATTTGATTCGTCCTTTAAACAGAGAATCACAGGAAATATAACTACATTTTGTACTTTGCTGCCCAGCTCTCAGGAGCATCAGAGAAAAGTTCATTAAGCCCAAATTCAACAGGCAGCCAACTTTGTTTAAGCTAAATCTACTTTTATCATCCACTTCCGCTGAAATTGTGAAACCATTTTCTTTGCTTTTTTTTTTTTTTTTTTTAAAAAGAAAACAAAGCCTTTAAACCTAGAGAAATTGTTTCTTTTCGAACACGTGGTGACAACGACTTTCTTTTTGATGCGTATCATATCATTGTTTACAATTATTGCGCTATATTTGTTCACACACCCCTTCACTAGGGACTATGGCCTACTATGAATAAATGATCTGAATCTGAATCTGGTTTTCTCTCTCTCTCTCTCTCTCTCTCTCTCTCTCTCTCTCTCTCTTCTCTCTCTCTCTCTCTCTCTCTCTCTCTCTCTCTCTCTCTCTCTGACGATCTGTATGGTGAATGGTTCGTGTCCTGGCCTTTGCCACATCTCCTTCTCACTAATGTGTCGGCCATTAGAAGTTAAAAATATGCCCAAGACATATGCTAATGAACCTTCTATAGAGATCCCGCTTCCTGACCAAACTTCCTCGACCCGGAGTGAACCAGCAGGCCATATCTCCAGGGAATTTGAACTGGAACTGCACCAGGTTGATCGGGGTATTGATTCAGGGTTTCGACGATTCGGGGAGAGGAAGGGAGGGGGGGGGGGGGGGGGTGGCAGGGAGAACGACTTGGAACTCCTTCCTGCTGATCCTGTGCACCATCCCTGGAACGAGAGGTGTAGGCAAACATCCCTCCCCAGCTGAGTGAAAAGGCATCCACAACATGAGCCCCTGGGTCCAGCACTGGAGAGACACAGGATGAAAGTCTCTGTTCCACCCCGAGGCGGATGCCAGCGTTTGAAGAAAAGTCTGTTGTGGAAATCTCTCTCTCTCTCTCTCCTCTCTCTCTCTCTCTCTCTCTCTCTCTCTCAAGCCATTAGTAATCGCCTTTATGAATAATTTGTTATGAATTAAGATCACATAGAGATGAAGAGCATAATGCGACAGACACAAAGAGATTTCATTTTCTTGGTCTATTCTGATTTACATACTGGTAAAAAAAAGGTTTTACCGTTTTACCACATTTGTCTCTCATTTTCAGTTTAGTACTAACAGCTCTGAATGCATAATTGATCTAAAAGGTCACGTGGCAATGCATAATTAAATGAACTGTGTTGCTCACGAGGACGTTTCCTCCATCCACTGGCCCCTGCTTACCAAAGGTTTGCTGCCTCTTCTGCTGGGCAACCAACATAGTATGGTGAAAATATGTTCTTCGGAGAAATGACAGCAAACAAACAAACACAAGACAGAAATTGTCAAAAAGGATTTGTCAAAGAACCCATTAACGTGTCACCGACAGAGACTAGATTTGCCAGGCTACCATAGCAGACAATCGACAAAGAATGTACAGTTTTAGACTCCACGTCAGTTATCCAGAACGGGCTAAATACATAACGTATCCAATCCGTATCGCACATTCGCGCACGATTTCTTCAGACCGTACCGGTTTTGATAGGGACGTGGGTCTACGTACCAAAGTCGAGTTATATGTGGCCTCACACAATAGCACAACTCAGATTTCAGGGAAAGTAACATTTCCGTTGTCTTTTTGAAACATTTCCTTAGCCTCGTGTGTATATTTCATTTCACTAAATTGTAAACAGTTTGCGTGCAACACTTTCAGAGACACCACTTGTCCACTTGTCCACAGGCGAAAGCCTGGCGCCCGGGGAGCACATTTCATTAACTAGCCTAATTGTCACTGAGGACGAGATTTTAGACTGTGGCCCCACTTTAAGCATACCCTTAACTCAAAACAGCTCTTTCTGGCCATGAAGCAATAACTGCCAATCACCGCTGCTTTGTGGAAGTGTTTCTGACCAGTTGATGCTATAACCTTGTTTTTGAAGTGCGCATGGCGTACATTTCAGAGATTACACCACGCGTTGACACAGATTTCAGTGGAACGATTTCATGCATTATAATTGCTTTATATTATGCAGATCTGTTTCACAAATCAACTCAAGAATCAACATTTGAGACCATGCAAATAGAACGACCTAGAAAGCTTCCAACAAGACCAACCATCTCCAGTCTAGTCCCACTGTGCCTCTCCGATATCCACCCCTTCCTCATCTTGCTTTTTCTTCTCTCTCCGATCCGTCTTTGTCTTTTCACATCCACCTTCTCTGTCTCTGAGGGGCAGGGACCGGGCACCATGTATTATTCAGGCTCCCTAGCTGCGGTGACAGGAAGAAAACTGATTGCCACCAATACATCACCACCAATCACTTCAATCGTATAATTTCACTACTTCAGAGACAAACAGTGGAGAAAAAATAGTAAACTGTTCT
>CM065722.1:45243491-45253491 GCA_033310375.1 Conus canariensis | reverse complement strand
GAATATAATTATATGTGATATATTCTGAATGGCACTTAATAGTTTATTGACAATATGCATAGGATATAGGAGAATACCTGAGCAAGGGGAAAAAAGTATACGAAAATTACTGCCCTTTCTGGAGAAGATTGCAGACAATATCACCTGGACGGATCTACGACTGTTTTTCTTTCCTCTTGGTTCCTGAACAGAAAACGATGTTTACTTCATATGTTGTAACTGTTTTTTTTTTGTCTGTTGTTTGTGTCTTCAAAACAAGGTTAAGATAAAAAAAAACAACAAAAAAAAAAACAAAAAACTAAAACAAACGTAATTGCACTACGAATACATTTTTGAGATATGAGAAAGCGTACCTGTACTATGACTATATTTCTTAGTGTTTAGCCGCCGGCACCTGACATTGATACACATAAACAAAGGAGGAAAACCCGTTAGTCAAATCCAGCCCACTTCAGTCCACTCTTGTTCAGTGCAAACCAGTTCCATTAAACCCAAGCCAACCTACGCCAGCTAAACAAACCCTTACCCTTTCTAAACAAGCCCAGTTCAGTTTGTATGAAAATCACCGACAAAAGGAGACTCCATAAAAAAACAAAAAAAAACAAACAAAAAAAACAACTCCGAAGAAAAGCTGAATTCGAAAATCTGGAAGGAGGGGGGATCATTTCAATCCTTGACACCGGTCAGAGTCATTAAGAACAGCGCCGTCTTTCACGTGCTAAGAATCACAAATGACACTGCCCATCAAAGGTCACAGGCCCTGATTAAGATCGACCACTCAGCAACCCCGACACATGAAAGCTTCTGTGATTACACACGCCCCATTTCACAGATGTAATGGTATTGGTGTGTTCGTTTGAGTTGGAGGTCTACTTTCTCTGCTGCATGACGATCAACACCCCCTCCCCCTCCTCCGCCCCCCACATGTTTTACGTCACTTTCCACGTTTTTTTTTTTTCGACATTTCGAAAATTCAGTTTTGATGAATTTGCTTGTTGAATGTTGATTTATATTTTCTAAATGAACTATTTATAAGGATTAGTTAATCTGAAAAGAAATGTGTTCAATGCTCAACATACGTCGGGATTTACGCAAAAGGAAACTGGGTCTATGAGTAAAAGCCAGTTTGGTTTATGAAAACAAAACCCATATTTCAGGTTTTTGACCCTTTGGCAAACCCAGCTTACAGATTGTGAAAGTACACTAAGTTGCACACACACACACACACACACACACACACACACACACAGATCCACACTTATAAACGTACTATAATTACACTCACACTGGAAACAGGGTGTCACGCATTTGCTTCTCTTCTTACACAACTGACAGCAAGAAATATATGTTTCAGCTCTACTTATACACATGAATATAAGACATTGAGGTGCATAAATTAATAGCATTAAAACACAAGGAATTAATTTGTCCTTACCCCAGGTCATGAGCTATGAAAGGTTTCTTACCTGGCCAGGTCCCCCCCCCCCCCACCCCCACCCCCACATTTGCATACCACACCACAGATCTGTCTCTGTGACACAAACACGTCACAACACAATGACTAAGTTCTAAGCAGTGTGGCCTTCATGTTATCTGCTACAACGTTTTGTGTCATGTATACACATGTCTGCACCGAAACACACACACACACACACACACACACACACACACACACACACACACTATTTTCGTGTTCTTTAGACCATTTCAATTCGGCCAACTGCCTTCTTTTAGTGATGTATCTTTAGTGAAACTAGTCCTTTTTTGTTTCCCTCGCTTATACCTTGCCGCTACCCCTCGGCATATGTCTCTAAGCGGGCAAAAACGCCTGAAATCGTTCAGAATCCTGGACCAGTGGTATTACCTCGTGACATGCCACTGTATCCGCTTTTTAGTATGTGGCCAAATGTTAATGTCTCATGTATTGCTGACATCACTACCTTTCTGTTTTACTATCTGCTTCTTCGACTTTCACGAGGCCGAACTAGCAGTGAAAGTTCAACATAATAACCCATCTTCCGACTTAAAAAACGATTTTGCCTTCCTTGACATCTTTCTTCACCCCAGTGTGAGTGAGTCCAAACCGCTTCCTCAGCAAGCAATCAGCCCCTTGTCCTGCCTGTAACTGAGAGCTCCAAACACTCCACTGGATTTGAAAGGGTGTGGCCACTAGGGGCATTCTCCTCGCGTGACTGTCCACTATGAATCGATAGAAAAGTTAGGGCTTGGGTCTTTGCACCCAGGTCCCCTAGGATTTTGCCAATTACTACGCCATACAGTAGTTTTGGTACAGAAAGAGGCTTACGAGCTCACGTAAGAAGAGTGTATCTAGGAACAACTGAGTTGTTTTACAATTCTTAAAACTGCCGACACTTTCAAGCCTGAGCCATGAATTCCCCTTTCCTTAAGCGTTACACCTGCCCACTCCGAATCTCTTATAACATTAATCATTTTTTTTACCCCACTCTGCCTTTCTGCACATCCAGTATATTTGCGGGATCTGTATAGGCCCACACGGTACAATCCAGACAAAACGACACCGCCATCTTTCTTTTCCTTTTCTACTGGCCTGTCTCTTGGCAAGACTCATTTCAACGGCTTTCTGAGTTTTGAATACACCCCCACCCCCCACCCCAGCTAGGTGTCCTGTCTTCTTGCACAAAAAGAGGACCTTCTGTCCGCTAGTCTTTTGGATTATATTGGCTCTTTCCAAAGCTCTCCAGGTGAGTCAGATCTCGTTTCATGGTCATTTTCCGCCATACAAAGTACTTCAGCTACTGTAACTGCCTTCCTCTCCTTGATGTGTGTTGTAAGGTTAGGCCTAGAATTATCAAGTATCTGCTATCACCAAGGTCTTAAAGCCTTCAAAATCACAGTCTGTTCCTCTCAGTTCTATGGACTTATTAAAGCAGTTGTTCATTCTCAGCCCAACTACACAAACGTCTCACCCAGCTCGATTTTCGCTTTGCGAAAATTACGTCTAGAACCTTCTTCGCTTAAGTCATACGCAGTAATTACGGACTATTTCACCTTGTCACAATCCCCTTTGTTCAGCTTTGGGTAAAGCAGGCATTTTGATAACCTATTTATTCTCAAGCCAACCTTCCTGTTTGACAAACGATGCAAAGCAACTCATAAAAAGCATCGACCGTATCGTTTTCGTCTCTCAAAAGTGGGATTTTGTACCTAAGTGCGAAATTTTGTTTGTAGCCTAGTGATTCTGGGTTGGTGTCCGTTTCACCACCCCTTTTGGATTTTATTCTATCCAACTCAATTCATTTAGCAAGAATCTCGGCTTCAGTGTTTGCCAATTCTGTTTGAAGTCCAAGCCTTTTAGCCTCGGCCTCTGAGTTTCCTTTAAAGCGTCGAGCGGTTCCTTTTCAAACTTCCTTCTTTTTGGCTCTCTTATTTCTCTCTGTCTTCTGCCGAATCGCAATAAACCTACTGCGC
Organism: Conus canariensis; assembly: GCA_033310375.1. Taxonomy (NCBI): domain Eukaryota; kingdom Metazoa; phylum Mollusca; class Gastropoda; order Neogastropoda; family Conidae; genus Conus; species Conus canariensis. The sequence continues at coordinate 45,250,041 of CM065722.1, read as the reverse complement.
TTAACGTCTGAGTAACATAGTTTCTCACCTAAACCTATTACTTTCTCGGTAGAAATAACACTTTCTCAGCCATCTTTTTCCTCTTAGCCACCATTAAAATGATTAGGCCTATGAACGCGAAAAAGAAGTCAGCAAATAGCTGATCTATGAATCGCTATGAGTACATAAATCGATAGGAACGTTCCTTATACAAAGGAGCCTTTATCTTAAGCCACAGTTCTATGAGAGAGCTGCAATCTTGATCTTCCTTTCTCTGAACGATCCTTCATGAACGCAACAACTCTACACACGAACCAGTACTCCAAACACAAAGAACTATAAGAAGTAATCATAAAAAGTTAATGATAATTGCTTTAGCGGACTCTTTTTGAATACCCAGCACCACCCAAACATTCTCTTTGTTTCCCTCCTGGGACTAATTGGGGCCTGCGTCCTGGTAGGCTCGCCACTTTGTCCAGAATAGGGAAAATCGTGATGGTATTGTCTAAGTGAATTAAGTGTGATGTAAAATTAGGCTTAATACACCAAATGTACGTCTGCACTCACACACGCATATCCGCACTCACGCAACCACCATACCTTACACCCCTTTGGGAAGAGAGTGTCACGAATTTGCTTCTCTTCTGAAATAACTGTGAACAACAAATATTATTTACTCTATCTATAAAAAAAAATACATTCAAACAAAGCATTGAACTGCACAAACAATACTATCAGAACGCAAGAGATTAATACTTCCTAATCCTGGGTTAAATGCTATAATAGGCTTCTTATCTGACCAGGTTTTTCACACACACACACACACACACACACACACACACACACACACACACGCCCCCCCACACACACACACACACACTTGCACACTACACTAAAGTTCTGCCCCTGTTACACAAACAGGCTTCTTCAGAATCCCTTCGCAGAAGGTGATGGTGACGCATTATGTCGTTTGGCATCAGGTTCAGGACTGACCAACGTAGTCGCCTCTTCGGAACTCTTCCTCGAAGTGGTAGTCTTCTTCTTGTCGTTGTCCCCCATCTCTGCGTTTTAGACTTAGTATATTTTCTTAGTTCCTTCTTTGAGCCTTTCCTGTGTCAGAAGTCTTGCTCTCACTTCGGTTGCCAAGACCATGTCTTCACAAATCCCAGTGTGTCCTGTTCTCTCTGTCTCTCTCGTCTCAGTCCTCGTATCGTGTTTTCTGTGCTTCCCAACGTTCAGTTTTTAAAGGGATTGAAACGAAGAAATTCTGTTGGTCTATGTCCATAATCATGTTGGGCGTCTGTACAGGCATATTTACATCCACAATGTATCTCTCTAACTACGATCTCCCACACACAAGCAGTCATACACATGTTCTATATAATAGCCTAATAACTCCCTGCCATACGGACGCCGGCAGCTTCTACGGTCACTTTCATACTGTATGTATTCTCTTTGAAACCTATGACCACTTTAGCTACACGCATTCAAACCAGTCTGACATTAGCATCTACACAGTACCTTATAACCATACGAGTTGAACAAAGAAAGACTCCTATTCTTCAAATGAATTGTCTATTCACCATTATTGAACAACCTTCAACTGATCTAGTTGCAAAGTGAGACGACTGCAGGCGGAAATCTAAAGAAATCTTACATAAATGTTAGCGAACCGCCAAGAGAAACGTGGACAAACGAGTCACAAGACAAAAACACGACGCGTTTCGACGTCTTAGGTCTTCTTCAGGCAAGACACAAACAAATAGGACAATGAAAATGAACGAATTTGTCACTTAGCTTAGATCTCTTCAGCGCAAGGTAGGCCCGCCTGCGCGTCGTATTTTGTCTTGTGACTCGTTTGTCCACGTTTCTCTTGGCGGTTCGCTAACATTTATTTAAAACCTTCAACTGACTTAGCACCCAGGACTACCTTTAATAATCCGAGGTTGAAGTAGATGGTTCGTCTTCACTTGATTGTTCAAAGTTTGAATTTGGGAATCCTGTCTGCCTTCGGTAATCACCGACGTCTTCAATAAATTGACGATAGTTTCCATCTCCTTTACGTGGCCTGAAGGTCTGTGGTAGTTGATGACTCTATTGCTAACTGGCCAAGTATCCACTTATCTGTCACCTTACAAACCGTTGTTGATGAAAACCTTTGAAGTTTTCTAGCAGGTTTCACTTCTTTGGCAGTGCATTTTTGATATCTGTCGTTCGTTTGTTTGCAGAAGACATATTTGTCGGAGAATTCACTTTCCCGTGTTGTTGAGTGTTTAACGAACGTTACCTTGTGCCTTGCTTAGCTTTATGTGTTCATTTGAATTTCACCTTCCATTAAGATTGTGCTTTCCAATACATCACTTACTCATTGTGCTTGTGGCATAGCAACCAACTGTCAGTTGCACGTGACATGCGTCTTAAACGGACTCTTGGCTAGCAGTTTTTTCTTCTCTCGCCTTCAGACGATTTTGTTTACTTCAAGGTAAATGATGGTATACCCCCGTCCCCTACGCCACTTCATTTCTTTGGAACAGGAAAATCCTTGAATATGTTACAGATTATGATTACTGTTGTTCTTGTCGTTGCTGCTGTTGTCGTCGTCATTGATATATATATATATATATATATATATATATAGTTGTATATATTGTGTGTGTGTGTGTGTGTGTGGTGTGTGTACATACATATATATATATATATATATATATATATCTATAAATATAAAAAGTATAAAATTTTATATATAAATTCAAATTTGAATCGAAATAAATAAAATAAGCTCACAGTAGGAATTATCCCGAAGGCAATCTATGTGTATGCTTTAGTGTTGTCGTGTGGATGTGTATGGTGATACGGCTGATGTGTTGTGTTTGGTGTTGAAGTCTAATTCTGTGGTGTGGTGTGTGAGAGGAGGAGAAGACAAAGAAGAGGAAGAGAGAAAAAGAGAGAAAGAATGAGGAGACAAGAGAGCGGGCTTCAGGCAGGATCAAAAAGGAACAGTCACACAATACCCAACATTACTAACAGACACCACTACCCAAAGACAACACGATACCAAAACATAACAACAATAAAATCAACACACACTTGATGTATAGAAGAAGAAGATTGAATTTAAAAAAAAAAAAGAGAAGAAAAAAATGGAGGGTATATCAATATGTGATTACACGCCTGAGGGAACATCTCCCTTGAACAAACATTTGTATAGCCCCTGCTCCTACTTCGTCCCTATGCTCTCGTCACTCTGTCTCTGCTCTCTCCCCGTCCTATTCGTCTCCTCCTCATCTATAATACACAATTGAAAGTTCTATAAGCTTCAAACTATCAATACATTTCAACTTAAAAAGAAGCATTATCACAAAGTTGAGAAATTTATTCCTATTTACAAACATATGTCACCTTTTCATAGTAACGGTATATCTGAATTAATCATGGCTAATACCAGCCCAGTCCTGCTGCTGTATTTTGATGATGATGATGATGATCATGACGACGATGAAGATAATGATGAAGATGACGATGCAGATGATGATGATGATGATGACTATGATGATGATGATGATGATGATGATGATGATGATGGTGATGATGATGATGACTATGATGATGATGATGATGATGATGACGATGGTAGATATGATGATGTTGATGATGATGATGGTGGTGGTGGTGATGATGATGATGATGGTGATGATAACGATGATGACGATGATGATAATGATGATGGTGGTGATGATGATGATGTTTGATGATGATGATGATGATGATGATGATGATAATAACTGAGAGTAATTGTATAGCCCCCTATCCGGGTTTTGAGACCAAACTGTATATTCGTTATAATTTACGCTCTGGTCTACGTAACCAGCCTCTGACTTCGATAGTGCGGATCAAAAAGATGTCTGCTGCACTAATCATTCGTCTCTCCCTGACATTCAGTCGAATATCAGTCCCTCAGTTTTTCACTCATCCCTTTGATTTTCCACGTTGGATGCATGCTATTTGTATCATCAGTACCAACTGACAAACTGGCCTGCTCTTCTGAAAGTTGGTAATGGGATTTTACGAGTACGCAAGATGTCATGCTTGCGTTTCCACACCCAGACACACACACACACACACACACACACACACACACACACACACACACACACACACACCACATACACACACACACACACACACGCGCGCGCGCAGGCGCGCGCACACACACACACACACACACACACACACACACACACACACACACACACACACACACACACACACACAGATTCTCTGTTTATAGTCTCATTGAAAAGCTTTTCAGGAACGTCTTTCTTCTCATCAGACGCCAATTAGAGCGGTCGGTCCCCCTTTGAACTATGGCGTATTGATCTTTATTTCTGACATTTCATTGAACTACTGCTGACTTAGATCGGGGTTAGGCACGTGCAGTTTTAATGAAGTCTCTTCTTCCCAATAATCACCTGGGCTCTTTTCTTTTCTCTGCGTCTGTATCTGTCTCTTCTGTCTGTCTGCTTTTTTTTGTGGTTCAGTTGTCTGTTTGCGTAACTGTCTCACCGTCTTCCTTTGTCATCTTCCCTGTCTCTGTCTCCCTCTTTCTACCTTTTCTGATGCGTGCGTATGTACGTGCGTGCGTGAGCGAGTGAGTGAGTGAGTATGTGTGTGTGTGTGCGTGCGTGCGTGAGTGCGTGCGTGCGTGTGTGTGTGTGTATGTGTGTGTGTGTGTGTGTGTGTGTGTGTGTGTGTGTGTGTGTGTGTGTGTGTGTCTGTGTGTGTGAGTGTGTGTGTCCGTGCGTGCGTGCGTGCTTGCGTGCATGCGTTTGTGCGTGTGTGTATGTGCGCGCACGTGGGTGCGTGCGTGCTTGCGTGCGTGCGTGCTTGCGTGCGTGCGTTTGTGTGTGTGAGTGTGTGTGTGTGTGTGTGTGTGTGTGTGTGTGTGTGTGTGTGTGTGTGTGTGTGTGTGTGTGTGCGCGCGCGCACACACGTGCGTACGTGCGTGTGTTTGCGTGCGTGCGTGCGGGCGCGCTTGCATACATTCGTTTGTGCGTGTGTGTGTGTGAGTATGCGCGCACGTGTGTGCGTGTGTGGTTGCGCGCGCGCGTGCGCGCGCGCGTGTGCGTGTGCGTGCGTGCGCGCGCGCGCGCCGCGCGCGCGTTTGTGCGCGTGTGTGTGTGTGTGTGTGTGTGTGTGTGTGTGCGCGCGCCTGTGTCTAAGCGCATGCATGCCATAATTATGGTTCCTGTGTTTCACTTTCACGGGAATGATTGTACGCCTTGATATCGCTAAATCTTATGTAGATCTGTACATAGACATCTTGTTGCACAATTCAGCTCAAAATCTGTATATCTAAGACTTGGCCAAACTGATGACCTATTCCGGCTCCCACCAGATCATCCCTATTCTCTCTAAGCCTTGCTCCAGCTCTCCGATCTCTCTTTTCGCTCTTCCTTCGTTGCATTTCTCTCTCTCTCTCCTTCTCTCTTTCTCTCTCTACAGTTTGTCTTTGTCTTTGTTTTTTCTTTTGCATCCGCCACTCCTGTCTCTGAAGGGTAGGGGCCTGGCACCATGTATTATTCAGGCCCGTAGTGACAATGGCAGGAGGGAAACTTACTGCTGCCAATCCAATACATCACCATCAGTCACTAGACTCGTACAATGCCACTGCCATGGATTCAAACAGTAGGGGGAAAACAATACAATGTTTCTGTCTGTCCGTCTGTCTGTCTGTCTCTCATTCAGACGTCTTATTCTTATGGTTATGACACCCCCGCCTCTCTGTCTCTCTGAGTATCTTTCTCCTTCTCTTTTACCTCTCTCTCTGTCTCTCTCACTTTCTCCTTCTCTCTCCCTCCCCCCCCCCCTTTTTCATCTCCTCCTCCTCCTCCTCATTCTCTCTCTTTCCCCATCTCTTCCCCTCAACATTCTCTATGTTCTCTCTCTCTCTCTCTCTCTCTCTCTCTCTCTCTCTCTCTCTCTCTCTCTCTCTCTCTCTCTTATATCTGCTACAGATGATGAAATTCACTTTGTTTTTTGTTGCCCTGCTTTTGGTGATTTTAGACATAGTTTAATACATCCAAAATATCATAATAATCCTAGTGATATCAGATTAACATTACTTTTAGCATCACGAAAGACAGAAGTCGTTACAAATTTTTTGCTGTATATCATTACAAAGCCTTTAGGAGAAGGGAAATAGCTATATCTTATTTATGAAATTTGTTGTTGTATGAATGTGAATTTGTGAATTGAGTCTATAAATGTGCGAATGCAATGATGTTCTTTCTCGAATATCCATTATTTTCATCTGTAAGTTGGTAAACTGTTTTCAGTCTTGCATTTGACCTAGTTCTCATGCTTATATTGGGATGACAGTTTTATTCATATGTGTATCATATATTCATTGTTTTGTTCACACCCCTCAAATGGGACTTTGGCCTGTTTGAATAAAGTTCTGATCTGTTCTGTTCTCTTCTCTCTTATCTCTCTCTTTTTTTCTGTCTCTGCCTCTGTCCGTCTATCTGTCTGTCTGTCTGGCTGGCTGTCTGTCTGTCTGCATCTCTCTCTC
>CM065722.1:45203491-45223491 GCA_033310375.1 Conus canariensis | reverse complement strand
TCTCTCTCTCTCTCTCTCTCTTCTCTCTCTCTCTCTCTCTCTCTGTCTCTCTCTCTCTCTCTCTCTCTCATAGAAAAGGAAATAAAAAGAAGGAAAACTAAAACCCTAGAGACAGTTAATATCTTCGTTCTACCTCACCACATCTTATTTTGCACGAAAACCCCCCCTTTTCACAAACAAATCTCGTCCATCTCATGCTACTTTTTGCCAAAATTAACACCTTTTTTACAATCAAACTTAACATCCAAAAACCTCCAAAAATCGAAGTAATCGTTATTTTAAAATGGGAGGCTTACGTGCAAAACAAAAACGGGTGATTTAGAGCCCTTATATTAACTGTCTCTCCATAGCATAAAATCATTATTAAAAAGTGCAAAACTCTTCGCATCTGGCCACATTACCGATCACCTCCGGGTCTAACTTGAGACCCTATGGCGCCCTAGGGCCCCAAGCCAGACCCAGAGGGTCACGCATAATGTGGCCAAGATGTGAAGGGTTTTGGGAATATGCCTCTAATAGTGGTATTTTCTTATACTTGGTTGTCTACTTTCAATTTGCCTAATTTGGGGCAATTCTCTCACCCCCTTTGTAGTGACTCTTCCTAGGATACACATTGTGGTTTACGGGCGTTTATAGCCTCGCCAGTGACCACATTTGGGTTTACGGGCATTTATAGCCTCGCCAGTGACCCAGACAGACAAACACGAACGAAAATTGGAAGAGTCACTAGAGGGCAGAGAATAGGGCCAAATTTGGACTTTCAAAATGCCATGACAAACAAGTACAAAACCACCGCAGGCATATTCCCAACTTTACACTTTTAGGATTAATATATATATACTGTACACACTGAAAGCTCTCATAGTTTTATGGTGTTTATGCATAAGTGTGACTGTTGTTAAAATTATTTTTTATTCAAGCGGAATATTTTTTTAAAGGTTAACAACAACTGTACGTTAAAGTACTTTTTAGTTACTACTTTGTACAATATTCATATTAAAAGCTTTAGCAAATTAAACACAAAAACACAACTTTTAATAATCAAATCTCTCTCATTAATCTATAAATAGATAATTAATTCAGGGGAAGACAATTACTTTTATGCATAATTAAAGGGAGACAAATCACTTTCATTATTATTATTATTTTTCTTATTATGTTTTATTGCTTTTAAAAATGGATTGCGACGAGCTATTAAAGTGTGAGGAGGCAGCAGACCTCTGTCATAAAGAAAGATTATACTCTCTGGCTGCGTGCGGGAAAACCAGGCAGTATTTAGGCGTTGAACTAAGTATCGAACAGATTCAGCAATTGTCTACATCAGACGTTGAGAAGTATTACGCCAGGTACGAGGCACAGCTAGGATCAAAAATGGTTAGATCGGTGGGACAGACAATGATTAGTTTATATGCTAAGTTAGTAGGCAAGATAGCGCCGATTGATTCAGAAGAAGATTTAAAATATGACTTAACACAAGATCCGGTTTTAAAACCAAGTCCCTAGAATCTCTTGCATGTGACATGTATTATAGATTTGGGACGTTGTTATGTCCATTTATCATGGGATTAATTACTTTTAATCATATTAATTTTAATCATATTAATTTTAATCAGACTAAAAAAAATGAGCGAGCAGGAGAAGACTCCACAGGTGAGTGCCCCACAAGTGAATTTACAGGCGAGTGCCCCACAAGTGAATTTACAGGCGAGTGCCCCACAAGTGAATCCACAACTGAGTGTCCCACAAGTGAGTAGTGTTACTAAGTCTAAAAATCCTGGGCGTGTTGAGTCCGGTCGTAAACTAGTTGAATGGAACAGACTGCAAAAAGCAAACCAAGCAGCAAAACAAAAATTATTAGATAGTAATACAACATCAGCACCAGCACCGCCACCGTCACCAACAACAACACAATCAAACTATAAGATGTATTATTATGTACTGGGGGGCATTGTTGTTGGTGGAGGGCTTTTAGCATACAAGCGCCTAAAGCCATACTTAGCAACAAAGTCACAACCCCCACAAAAACAGTAAAAGAACCAGCTTCTGCAAAAAAAGTACAACCTCCTGCTGTAGACTCATTTTTAATAAATTAGTTTTTTTAATGTGTTGTTAAGTACTGACTAAGTACAAGCTAAGTACTGATTAAGTCAGTTATAACAAGTTAAGTGTAAGTAAAGTGCAAGTTAAGTGCAAGTTAAGTGCAAGTCATGTTAAGTACTAGTTAAGATCTTAAGTTAAGTACTAGTTAAGATCTTAAGTTAAGTACTAGTTAAGATTTTAAGTTAAGTACTAGTTAAGTCGGTCAAGTCGATTCTCCAGTGGTCTATAGCGTATGTAAACTCAGGATTGACGTAAGTTCGCTTGCTATTGTTAGAGTCTAGTGACTTTTATTTAACAGCAGTTGTGTTTACTTGATGAAGAGTAGAGCGCAGATTAACGTTTGCGTGATAAAATACTTTGCGTTCAAAGGGGCCTGCTTGTAGTTGTCGTGACTTATATTTTTTTGACAACTTCTTTACCTATGCCCTTAGCTTTCTTCATTACAGAAGTCTGGGTAGCAACGCTATACATCTTTGCCCGTAGGCCAACATATTCTAGTATAACCGTCCCATTAAGTTCATCCTTCATCTTTCCAATTACTTTCTTGTTCACGGTTGAATGTAAAGGCGAATCTTTAGGATAGTCACATGTGTCGTACCATCCATCAGCTCCTTTGGCTACCTCCGCCTCTAAATCCTTATAGAAGTCTTCAGTTGGGATGTCCAGAATAAAACTATCGGTGTCTGTGTAAACAACATTTGATTCTGGGTATAGCGGCTTAAAGTAGTCATATAGAAATTCTAGCATCAATAACTTTGACAGCTCCAACACAGTAAACCCGATAAACACCGGCTTGTCCAACTTACATTCTGTTTCTTCATCATAACGCCAACTAGGCTGTCGCTAAAACTTCTAAAGTCTTGATAATTAGGTTTAGAGACCAGCTTAGTTGCTTGTTTTTCTTTGTAACTAATCTTACATCTTTACGATTGTGTACGTTCTCCATGGTTTTGCCAAAACAGCTGTTGTTCATCAACTTAAAGAAGTCTTTTTCTGAAGCGTCAGTGGCCTTAGTTCTAAGATCGGTGTTCTTCATGATATATGGTCTCATGAAAGGCTCTTGGTCACAGGTAATTATTCGGTGAACAGCTGTCAGCTTTAACCCGTGTCTTAAGTAAAATTGTAACAGCCTGTAATGACAGACGTACTTTCTCTTGTGTCGAAGATTAGGCACGAGTTTAGGCGTTCTGTGGGACTCATCTTTAATCTTTCTGCGGCTAAGGGGAAATCATTATGAAGGTCATGCAACTCTGTGGGATAATCTAAGTCTACTTCTAAGATTAGTCCTATTGGATTATCGGGTGTAAGCTGTGATAGCATACTCAACACGGCAGTAACCTCATGAGGCCCATTTATCATTTTAAAGTTTCTTAATGGCAGTGCCTGACTCATGGCCCACCCATACAGATTGTTGGCGTCTAAGTACATCAGATAGTTGGATGGCTTGGTGGGGTCATAGTCGTCTAAATACTTGTTGTTGGCCCTGCGGTAAGGATGACAGGCCATGCTAATGCCTCCTCTCAGCCCATCTTCAATCATCTGGATTGTGTCCAGATCCGATATTAAGTCAATCTCAATGTTTGTAGACTTCAAGAATGCGTCCCAAGAAAGGCCCGGGGCAGAGATGTACTGTGACGAATCTAGACCGTAGTGTTTCATGCAAGTGGATCTATAATTCTGAAAGACGTCTGCTAATAAACACACGTCGGCCATTAGATACTGATCATGATAGTCGCCCATCGTTTTGCAGTGTAATTCTGTCCAGGCTTTCTGTGCGTATTCATAGTCGGCGTCAGATATGTCCTTTCTTCTAAGACTAGAAAAGAAAGCGCCTTTAGGAGGAAGTGAGTCTTCATCAAACCTCTCCCACGAGTCCATGTATTCATAAGGATAGACGCCTTTACGGACTAAAGATGGGTCGAAATATTGTTTGGTTATTGGACAGTCTTGTAGAGATTCTGCTAACTTACTTAAACTTGCCATCAGATGCTGGGCAGAGTCATAGAAGGATAAACAGTCTACAGTAAAGGTCATGTACTTTTCTGATGATTGTGCAATGCAGGTAACCCTCTTATATTCAGAAGTTATTGCTTGCATGATAAAGTGAGAATCGTAGCCTCGTAGGTTATGAAAGAAGATAGGCAGTTTCCATTTTTCGGGCTAACCTTGAGTTGAAGATTACAGCTGTTGTGTGCTGCCCCTCTGAATTTGCCAGTAATGTGGTCGTGGTCTCTTACAGTGTCACCTAATAACTTGCATTTGCATATCCAGCAGTGGGTGGCGGATTTATAACGTTCTTCATCTTCGGGGGTCATCTTAATGTCTGAAAGGTTCAGCTGATTAGAGAATTGATTGCGAAGGTGTTTCATCTGCTCCAAAAATCGATCGGCCGCGTTGGGACCTCTGTAAATCTCCGGCTGTGTGTGGGCCGCCATCTGACCTAACAACGACGAAAGCATAAGAACAGATCTGATGACGGGATAATATGGTTGTTTTTTGTTGTGCCCGTTCTTGAGGGCCGTAGTACTGTAGCAAGATTGATTCAAAGTCGGCATAGACTACGTATGGGCTCATCTGCATTTTGTGTACATTCTTAAAACCAACCTTAGACCCTGGTTTTGGCGTAAGAAGTTCGATTTTGCAGTCTACAAAACTTTTACAATGTTTTTTATGACTGGCGGCGGCCTCTATAGTTGGGATTCTGACCAAACACCTTCTACAAAGCTCTTGTTTAGCTGTATCCGTTGTAGTATAAGCCATAAGTCTGCTAATTGATCTGATTAATACATAGTGGCTCTTGGAACCGCCTGCAAACAGAATCAAGTCTACATGATTTTCAAGTGACTCGCCAAAAGTGGGAGCGTTGGGAGAAATCCTTAGAGGGACTAGATTGTCTACTGAATTCCATGTGTATACGCTTACAGTTATTGGTTTGTTTTGTTCTTCAAACTGGTCGATACTTTCTACGCTCACTGGAAAGGTTATGTTATCAAAGTTTAGACTATCTTTATACTGCCAATAATTAGAAACTCTCTCTGCATTCTTTTTAACAGGGTGTAAATGCGCCAAAACACACCACATGAAACATAAGTTGTCTGAATTATGTATGTTTAGGACTGCTCGTTTTAACACTAACTCTCTCGGGAGAGGGATGTAAGAATTGCCGACTATAGGACAGAACTTTGTTTGTCTTAATTTGATTTCGAGGACTGTTCCTTCAGACCAGCCAGAGCCGCGCAATTTCGCTTCTTCACTTGCATGGTTAAACTGTGTAAGCATGTAATCAGCCCAGCCAGGTGTAAAGTAGTAATAGCTGATTACTTCTTTCTGTCTAGTTGAAACCCAGACTTGCATACTACTATCATCAGGGGTTATATATTCAATCAGAATGGCCAACAACACTTTTTGCTGGCGGGTTAATTTGAAGAGACCCTGGGATTTTAGAAATAGCATGTGTTACACTTTCCTGAACGTTTGTGGGCTTAATAATGTCCATGTCTAATTCAATGAACATATTGCTTAATGATTTGTTACTACTCAACAAGTACTGTTGGAAGGTAGTATTTCAAACTCGGACTCACTTGTGTGGCTCATTTTTTTAACTCACAATATTTACGTAAATTAAAAAAAATAAAAGTAAGTAAACGCGTTTTTATTCTTCACCCAAGCGTTGCAATACTTCAAGACACCCTAATCTTACAAGAACGCCTGCCAATACTTTAGCTTTTTCTGAATCACTACAGTCAATGTTTAACTCTTTGATTGCTTTGTCAAATAGTTCACTATGATTTTTGATTAAATTGTTTACATCATTCTCAAATCCAGATTTACTAAAATCAATGTTTAACACACTTTCATCGTTTCGTCAAATAGTTCATTACAATTTTCTATTAAAATCATTAGATCAGATTCGCTGTGTTTGGCCGCCATTTTTAAATCTAAAAATTAAATAAATAAAAAATAAAACCATGAGTTTAACGCTGGTTAATTATGCAGTGCCCATTGTCGGTGTTATAGTTTATTCAACCCTAGCAAAATGTTTGTTAAGAATAAAACCGCCCAACATGGGAAAGATAGAAGATTCGCCGAAACTAGTTACAACCTTATTTTTAGCTCTAGCAACAAAATATTATCTGATTAAAAAGCACATAGACAGTCTTTCATATTATGATTATTTTAATTATTTTTTTAGTTAATAAAAAACATGAGCCAAAAAAAGATTATTAATACGATTTACCACTCTGCTGTAATCAGCGGCCTTAGTATAGGATATAGCACGTTACCAAAAAGCATGTTTAAAATGAGACCAGCTGATCTAGGAAGGTTAGACATTGAGGATGTTGTTAAGGTTATAGCTGTAATAACGGCAGGGATTGCCTCAAAAGACTTTCTTGTTGCACAGGGATTATCCCAGAAAACATCAATGCATAGAAATATTGATTTATAAAAAGATTAATGCATAGAAAGGTTAATGCATTTAGGCAGATTGATTTATAAAAAAAGATTCATTCTAAAAAAAGATTCATTCATTTATAAAAAAGATGTCTGGAATAGTTCTGATGGTGGGGGGAGCTATTGTTAATGCATTGGCTTTCTCTGGTAGCAATTATATGTTTAGTAAATTGCGTTCTGAGAAGAGAGAGAACGCCATAACAAGGCAATGGAAGATTTAGCTAAGGCAAGAGACGCTTACGAGAAAAGGAGAATTGCTCACTTAGACTTTATTAATAAAAAGTTAAGAGAACAGGGACATGCAGAGCACACATTTACAGACGTTGATGAAGCAATGAATGAATATTACTTAGTGACAGGAAAGAAGTTTCTAACATCGCCACCGCCAGAACTGTCTGACTTTTATGAACCGTCTGAGGATCAGAAAATGGTAGAAATAGGCTTTATTATAGGTGCTATGGGAGCAATCTTTCTTCTTGCATATTCAATCTAAAAAACATTGTTAAAAATGTAATAAAAACAGTCCCTTCTTATGGACGATACAAAGTACAAAATATATTATTCTCCTAGAGGGTATTGGAAAGGAAAGGCGCTATTGATAAACTGAGTAAAGCTGCTAGGGTTCTGAATCAGAAGCGAAAGACTGCTTTCAAAACAAGCGATCTGGCAAATATATCTTCCTGCCCCAAAAAGAATAATAAGGCCTCGATTTGTTAACTCAGTTCCTAATGACACCCACCAGATGGACTTGTTGTACCTTCCACATGACAAAGTTAGAAGAAAAAAGTTTAAGTATGCTCTTACAGTTGTTGACATGGCTTCAGGTATAAAGACGCTGAGCCTTTAACAGATAAAAGCTCAACTGCTGTGGCTGTGGCTGTACAACAAATATACATGCGAGGTCCATTAAAGTATCCTAGGCTGATCCAGGTTGATGATGGGGAAAAAGTTTAAAGGACCGTAAACCAACTGCTTTTAAGACATCGGGTTACAGTTAAGAGAGGGATTCCAGGCAACCATCGCTCCCAAAGGGTCTAGTAGAAAACTTTAATAAGAATCTGGCGAGCGTCTGTTTACCTATCAATATCATAGAGACCTTATGGACAAAACACGCAACACAGAATGGGTTAGGAGATTGCCAGCAGTCTTACGCGCCATAAACAATGAAGAATTTAAAGCAACAGGTCTTAAACCGGTGAACGCAATCAAATTAAAAAAAATTAGCATTTACTGAAGACATCCAAGGTAATCAAAAACTCTTGCCTTTTGGACTAAAAGTAAGATACTTGTATGCACCTGGAGAGGCAGAAGGTGATGTTAGAATTAGAGCCACAGACCCTATATGGAGTGTAGATGTATATGAAGTTGAAAGAATTATGAAAACAACCCCTCCGTATATTATTTAAGAGAGGACTCTTTCTTCTAAAAGCCCGCCGCTAAAAGATCGTTTGTTTCGCGAAGAGTTGCAAGTTGTCCCGCCAAACACAGTGCGATTAGTTAAAAAAAATAGTATTTATTTTTTGTTAAACTTATGATTTATTTATTTTTTTTGTTAAACTTATGATTTATTTTATTTAGTTCACATCTTATTTTTTAGTCTATTTTGGGTTTAACTGATTGTTTTTCTTGCTTTTCAATGTTCTGTTTGATTGTCTCAGTGTCTACCTGTTGCGAAGTAAAAGTCTTTCTCCACTCCTTTTGAAGTTCAGTTTTTTGTCGTCTGTAGTCCTCACCATCAGCCATAAGGCGCTCAAATTCTTCAGCTGTAATGTTTTCATCCTGCAATGCTTTGCTTATTTCTCAGTCTTAATGAACAAAGTTTTGCTGATGCTAGGGAAAAAAAGGGAGTGTGTTTTTTTAGTTTAGGCGTTAATTTTTTTTAAAAAAGCCCCCACAATCATAACATAGCACCTAAAAAAAAAACCAAGGCCCCTATGTAAAGAGGTGGGGCTCCAGCCCCTAGCTAAAAGAGCAACGCAAACCCCCGCACTTACGCTCGCTACAGTAGACCGGGATTTATAAGAAAAGTTTTTAAAAACTTTGAATTTCTTTTTAGTAAACCCTTTATTTCCAAGTCACTTTCTATTTTTCTGAATTAGTTATTTCTCAAAACCAATTTTTTATTATCACCCCTTTTTTTTTTTGATTTTTTTTAAATTTTAAATTAATTTGTACATATCTTTTTTAAACCCCTCGGGCAGCACTTTTCAAAGATTAAAACCCCAATAAAATAAACATATTTTAAGAAAAAAAATCAAGTACGTTAGTTGTCTTTGTAAACCATCACAGTACTTTGTCAATGATACAGAAGGTTTTTTTCTCCCCTTTTTAGTAAAAAAAAAAAGCAAAGGCCCAAAGTTTTAAACTTTATTTTTACCCTTGATTAAACGTGTGCCTGGCAAACGGGGTCAGACCCGGAGTAAAAATAACGAAAAAGCATCGCATTTTTCTAGCGTGATTCTAGTTTTGGGTTAAATTTAAGCCAAGGTGTCTCCCCCACTTCACTAAGATTCTTTCCTGCAAAATTTTCAAGCCCCCTTATTTTTTTTAATCGCTTTTTTTGTTTGTTCCCGGAACTAGGCTAGCAGAAGGCGCCTTCATTCAAGCTTTTCAAAAATTGTTTTCTTATCAAATATACATGGGGGGGTTTTAGTTCAAATTTTTAAAGCCATTTTAATGTCAGAAAAACCCAGGATTTTCTCGTTTATGAATTTTGTATTGGTTTCCAAACGTTTGCCCTTTTTTTTATCTCTTCTAGGGTAGGATATTGCCCCGTTTTTGTTTTTAATTTTCACTTTTAAAAACACCATCTTCCGTGTATAAAACCCCCTAAACTTTCCTCCACCCCTTAGATCAAACTCAGTTTGTTTTTAATCTTTTAGCTTACTGCAACGCATTTTGGGGGACTCTTTTTTTTATTCTGGCCCCCGAGACATTCTTTTTAAAATAAACAATTTATTTTTAAAAATCTATATAAACAAAATTAGTAAAAGCCTAAAAAAAACAATTATAATAAGCAAACGTATTGAAAGGCAGGTCATCCGTAAGCATAGTTTCGTGCTTTTTATTTTCTAGTGCCCTTTTATTTTTTTTTTGTTCACCTTGTCCCCCATTAATTTTTTCACTTAAAAAATTCTTCAAAACTACTCTGTCCTTATATAGAAAAGATGACTGATTTTAACCATCTAAAGTTTTTAAACAGCATTGTATTTTTTAGTTAAAACCAAACAGAAAAAAAACGGTCTTTTCCCAAAAAGGGCCCCGACGGTCCTTTTTTTTTTAACAATTCTTGTTCGGCTAACGCATCAATAATAAACAGCGTTTCAGTTCCCCCAAACCATAGAAGTTCTAAAAAATCCTTAGCTTGTCTTTGTAACAAAAAATTTTCGTCTGCCAAACAAATGCCCTTTTTTTGAAAAATTGTTGTCTTTTAAGGTTTGGCAGAATATAACAATGTACTCGAATGAAATCGCAATTGTTTTTTAAAAAATCAAGTACGAAGACATTTTCCCACACCCAGTAACCCCAAATAAGCGAACTGCGGGCTTTAGGTAAAAAATTCAAAAATATCCCTCTTTTTTAAAGGTATTCTTCAGTCTATTTTTTTCAATGCAGTGGGGGGCATAAACCAAAAAAGTCATTTTATCTGGCCTTCTCCTCCTTTTCCCCTTTTTAATCTGTATGAGTACCCAAACTGACCCTCCCCCCTTTTTCCACCCCCCCTGAGTCTGTTGCCCGGTGGATCAAATCCACCCTTTTGCCCCCTATTTGTCTTTTTAGAAAACCTTCAAGTCTTAATCGTAAAGGGGTAAGTTTTTTACACACAGGGGACGGTGTGGGGGTTTGTCTTTTGCCCCCCCCAAAAATTTTTTTTATTTCACAAAGTTTTTTGGGCAGGTAAAAGTCCGCGGGAATACAACGGGAAAAAACTTGCCATCACTGGGGGCAAGACAGTTGCTAAAATTTTTTGGGGGTTTTAAAACTTTTTTTTTTAATTTTTGGGGGGGGGGGGGGGGGGGGGGAAAAAAGGAGGCTAAAAGGGGGGTTTAGTAAATAAAGAGAACCCCCTTTAGGGCCCTTTAAAAATGGCTTACCCATTTCCCGACAGTGCTTGTTTTTTTTTAAAACGCTAGACTTTTGGAAAAATTTTTAAAAATTTAAACAACCCCCCCTTTTAAAACGGGGTTTAAAGGGTTTTAGCTAGTTCGGGGTTTGTAACCCTAAAATTTAAAAGATTACTGAGGGGGATCTGGTTTGGAGGATCATCTGATAAAATAACCCCCTGTCGGGGAAGGGAAGTTCGAAAGGGAAAGTTTTTCTCTTATTTGCACCGGGGAATGGGGCCCGAGGGGTTTTTTTTAAAAGTTCAAAACTAGGGGGGATGAAAATCTGTTTTTTAAAAAAGCCGCGCTTTTTCCGGTCTCCCCCGTTTTTCCTTTGCATCTGCATTTTTAAACCCTGGTTTAAAGGGCCCTTTTTTGGGGTCGGGGCCCCCTTAAAAAATTTTTTTCTTTTCTTTTTTTTAGGCAGCCATAGTTTCAGAAATAGAGTTAAAAATGTCTCCCGCTACTCAGTGAAAAAATTTTCAAACCTTTCCCCGTTTAATACCTATTTTTAATGATGGCCCTGCCCAGGGGGCAACGAC
Organism: Conus canariensis; assembly: GCA_033310375.1. Taxonomy (NCBI): domain Eukaryota; kingdom Metazoa; phylum Mollusca; class Gastropoda; order Neogastropoda; family Conidae; genus Conus; species Conus canariensis. The sequence continues at coordinate 45,212,294 of CM065722.1, read as the reverse complement.
AGTAGCATTGGGGTTTCCCCCGACTCAATATTTTTTTTGAATGACACCGGGGAGTCCCCGGCTTTTTAACATGTCGGGCCCAAAGGGGGCCTAAATCTTACTGTTAACTTTTCCCTTGGGGGTCAATTGTTGAGGTTTTTTTTTCAACGCGCACAGTCTGTCTTTTGCCTTTTATGCCGGGGGCCCCTTTCCCCTTTTCTGAATGGATCGAGGTCCCCCCTAGGGGTTTTCATTTTTTAAAAAACCCAAAAAATAAAAAATAATAAATAGTCGGTGAGGGGGATTATGACCCCTTTTGCCCTTTTTAAAGGGGATGAAGTGAAATAAAACCGGTCGTTAAATTAAAAATGAATTTTGGGGGGGGAGAAGCACGCCCTTTTTCCCCCCCAACAACCTCAAGATGTGGTTTTCCCCTCTTTTCCCTGGGCAAGAACTTTTGGGGGTAGGGTCTTCCCCCAAAACGTCACGAACTATTGCAAAAAGGGGAAATTTAATCATTTTAAAAAAATATAGACGGGTGCCGAAATACTTAAACTTAACGTTTTTTAAGGGAAAGGGGGGCCCCTTTTGTATAAAAAACTAAAGTGGACCGTGAAAGGGTTACTTCAGCGAAAAACCCCAAATAGGTTTTTAAGTCTAAATACAATTAAACAAAGACCCCCCGCTGTATGCAAACGATTAAAAATTACAATTTAAAAGGGCCCCTGATGCGTTAGTTTTTTTCAGAAAATGGGGGGGTCGTTGCCAACACGCTAAAATTAAAATCGCCACTATTCCGGCGTTAAGTAAAAAAACAATAAAGAATAAAAAAATTTTTAGGCGATTTATTGAGAGCATTTTTTGGGAGGCCTTTTTGGGGGTTCGCCGGGGAAAGAGAAGGTGATTTGAGTCCTGAAAAAAGAAAAGTTTAAAAAATTTTTTGGGGAGATCCCCTTTTGTCTAAAATAAAACCAAAGGGTATTAGACTGCTCGGGGGGCTCTTAAAAATTTTTTAATTTCCGGGCTTTAACAACTACGAAGGGGAAAAAATGAAAAACAATGGAAAAAATTTTAAAGAGCTAAAGAGAGAAAAAAAAAAAAAAAAAAAACTTGATCAGATGAAAAAAATTTTGGACAAGAAAAAAAGGGGGTAGAAAAAGCGAAAATACAGGATTTAATAAAAAAAAGGCAAACTGTTAGCAGCGTTGTATATTAAAGAGAAAAAAAGCAAAACCCCAAAAAGCAGAATCAGAGAAATATAAACAAAAAGAATTATGAAAAATTTTTTCGCTAGCAGAAAAAAAAGGGGGCGTTTAAAAGGGCAGGGGGTTTTTAAAAGTTAGTAATTAACGGCCCTTGGGGGGTTTTTTTTCTCTACACTGGTTTATCTTAACCCCGGGGGGGGCGCCAAAGGGTCAGTAGCCCCCCCAACGCCTCAGCCTGGGAAAAGTTGGTTAGAAAAAATTGCCCCCTCGGGGGAAACCCTTAAAAAAGTTAGGTGCCAAAGCGCTTGGTGCACTGCCTGGGGGAATAGGCGGGTTTTTGTTGGGTTTTTTTAAAAAAACAAAGTGGTTGGTTATATGGGTGACCACCCGGGGGCTTTTGGGGGGCTGGGGTGCCGGTTTAAATTTTTTTTTAAAATTTAAATATGCATCCAGTTTAAAAATTGAAACACAACAAAGGGCCGTCTTTTTTTAGTGGTCTGGGGCGGGGTGAGGTACATAACGGGGGGGGGGCGCTTTTTTGGCTGCTTAAAAATGGCGGGGGGGGGGGTTTCTGCAGTTTTTGGGGGGATACTTTTAAAAAAGGCTGGCGCTGGCCCCTTTTGTTAAGTTGTTTTTTCCGTTTTTTTTTGCTCCGGGTTTTGAGATTTCTTATTTTAAAAACTTATATCCCTTTTTAGTCCCAAGGTCAAAGGGGGGGATGATAATCCCCTGGCCCACAACAAAATCAACCTTTGACTCGGAGTGAAAGAACGTTTTGGTACCTTTGTTTTTCTGGAAGGGGGGAAAAAAAAAGCAGAGTTAATAGCATATCAAATTGGGAAAATTTTTTTTTGCGTCAAAGCCGTAGTTATCCACTATCTAGACTTGGTCTGTGCTTTCGCTCCTAAAGGGGCCCCCAAGTAAAGTGCGTTTTGGAGTCCCTTTGTCTTTGCACTCCTGGCATTGTTAGGCCTTTTCTTTCACAAAAATAAATGTTTTCCCCAAAAAAATTGGGGGGTTTTTTTTTTCTATGGCCCCCAATCTAACTTGGGGGGGTTTTTTTTTAAAAGGGGGTTTGGGGGGGGGCCCGGGGGGTCAAAAAATTTTAATTTTTTAGCTACCCCACAAATACAATGGCCTAACCCGTGATTGCGGTCTAACTTTTGTCTAAAGTTATTTTTTGGGGTTTTAAAAATTTAAAATTTGTTGCAGATTCTTTCATATGCTTATTGTCCATTGGGCTAGAAATGGATTAAAAAAAGTTTTTTCGTTGGGGGGGGTACTTTTAGGTTTTTTTTAGTTTGGGGTTATACTGAAAATAAACATGAAGTTATATACTACCTTACTAAGAGGTTGGGGTGGGGTTTAAAAAAATTTGTAATAAAAACCGCAGCCAGGGGGTTTTTAGTAAAAATGCAAAAAATTTAAAAAAAATTTTTGGGAAAAGGGGCCCCCGGAGATTTTACCAGGGTGATGGCACTCTATCGCCTTTATTGGGGGTTTAAATATCTATTTTGTGGGTTTACAAGTCTGACTAGAAAGCCATATATCATCCACTGCGGGGGTTAAAAAGCCCAAAAGGGTTTTTGGCTCAAAACCCTCCTACGTCGTAAGGGCATTTTCTTTTAAATTTTTTAAAAAAATTTCCTTTTTTTAAAAATTTTTTAAAAAGGATTTAAAAATTTAAAAATTTATATAACTAAAAAAAAACACAAGTGTGTTTTTTAAAATTCCAATTAACAAAAGGGCAGTAAAGTAGGTTGCTTTTTGAAAAATTGGTTTTAAATTTAAAATTTTTTAAAATATTTAAAAATCAGAAAAAAAGGTTAAAAAATTGGGAAATAAAAGGGGGCAATCAAAAACCGGGAAAAATACCAAAAAGGTTTTTAAACTTTTGTTCTTTAAAAAATTTTTTTAAAAAGAATTAGGCATTTCAAAAATTAACGAAGAAAAACCCAGAATTACAGCATTTTCCACAGAAGAAAAAAAAAAAACCCACTTTCCCAAAAGGGCCCCTTGGGCTAAAAACTTGGGGGTTCCACAACAGCAATCTTATAAATTTAGTAAAAAAAGAAAACAAACTATCAAAATTTTAAGGGAAGAACCGTGATTTCTCGTTAACTGTGTTGTATGTCCATTTACGAGAGTTAAAAACAAATACTAATTTATTTGAGGCAATCCCTTTCAGTTCTAGGAGTAATGCCCCCCCAAATTAAAAGGGGGTTTTCGATTTTTAGTTAAAAAACATTTGGGGGAAAAAAGCCCGGGTTTTTAAAAAAAAAGTTGAGGGGGCTATAAAAATTCAGTGTGGGGAAAAAAAAATAAACAAATGGAAGGGGCCGGTTTTTTTTTCGGGTTTGTTGGGATGCGGAAGTTTAAAACGTAAATGTGGGTTAGATTTTTATGATGGGGGAAACCCGTTAATATAAGGGCCAAAAAAAACCCCTTTTTTTTTTGCACAAAACCCCCCCTTTTTTTAAAAAACGATTACCCTTTCCCTTTTTGGAGGGGGGTTTTTGGGGGGGAAAGGGTTTTTTATTGTAAAAAAAGGGGGTTTAAATTTTTCAAAAAGTAGCATGAGATACGAGATTTGGGGTTTTTGAAAAAGGGGGGGGGTTTTTGGGGAAAATAAAAAGTGGTGAGGGAGAACGAAGAATTAACTGTCCACCCTGTTAAAGATTTTTTTTGTAAGCAAAATTTAAAAAAAAATTGTACCCCTTTTCAAAAAAACTAACTGATTTTTTTTGGAATATATAGAATACAATTTAAACCAAAAAAAATTCAGTCACAATAATAGGCATGGGGAAAAAAAATGCGTTTTAAAAAAAGCCCCTTGTAGAAAATACTGCAGGGCCCGTATTTAAATTGAAACCAGCAGATCCTTGTTTTGTTCCTGAATGGAAACCGTTCCCCTAAGGGGATGTTGGGCCCAATTTGGGGTTTTCACTGGGGGGACGTTTTTGCATTTGTGTTTTAAAAATATAAACCCCCTTTTTAGTCTTTTTTATTTGCAGCTAGTAATATGAGCTTTGTGCATGTCCAAATTTACATCAAAAAAAAAAACAGTATTGTCCAACCCCCAAAAAATGGGGGAAACCCCCCTTTATCCCAAAATTCCAAAAAAAACCCATCAAAAAAGTAAGGGAAACCTAAACAAATTTCCCCAAAAAATCTGGGGAATCAGAATCACTGATGAAAAGGCTTCATGGGGAAAAAAATCCACGAAAAGCACAAGGGGGGACAGCGGACGAAAGAAGTGGGGGGGGGTCATCTAACACTTTCACCGCCAAGTATTCACACAGCGCCCCCTTTTTCGTGCAAGAACACAGACGACAGTGCCCCCCCAAAAATACAGCCAGGTTTAAAAATTTATTGGGCCACGCCGAACACGTCCAATTTCTGCGGGAAAACACCTTCGTTTAGCGGGTTAATTTTATTTGGGGTGTTCGTTTGATGTAAAAGTAAATTTTACTGGGTTGGGATAATAATTTTGGAAAAAACACACAACCTCTACACACACACACACCACACACCCCACACACACACACACACAAAGAGAGGGGAAAAGAGAGGAGAGAGAGAGAGAAGAGAGAGAAGGAGAGAGGAAGAATCTATTCCCACCCCTTTTAACCCAACAATTTTAAAAATCTTCTCTCTCTCTCTCTCTCTCCCCCCCTTTTTTTCTCTCTCTCTCTCCCCCTCCCCCTTTTCCCCTCCCCTCTGTCTCTCTCTCTGTAACCCCATTCCACATTAAGCAGGGGAACCCCAATTTGGGGGTTTTACACCGGGGGGACCATTGTTATGTTTCCGTTCATGTACCCCAAAGGACCAATTTTAAAAAATTTGGTGGGAAAAATTTTTTGGGAAAATAAATTAAAAAAGGTTTTTTCCCCCAATTTTAAAGGGGAAATTTTTTTTTGGGGGTTAGTTTTAAAAGGGGGAAAAAGGAAAAGAAGGGGTTTTTGGTTTTTTGGGGGAAATTTTGGGTTTAAAATTGTTTGGGGGGGGGGGGGGGAAAAGGGGGGGGGGGGGGGGGGGGGAAATTTTGGGGGGGGGGTTTTTTGGGGGGGGGGGGGGGGGAAAAATTTGGGGAAAAAAGGGGGGAGGGTTTTTTTTTGGGGGTTTTAAAAAAAAAAAAAAAAAATTTTTTTTTTTAAAAAAATTTTTTGGAAAAAAGGGGGGGAAATAAAGGGTTTGGGGTTTTAAAAATTTTAGGGGTTAAAAATTTTAAAAAAGGGGGGGTTTTTTTTGGGATTGTTGTTTTGGTTATTTTGAAAAAAAGGGGGGAGTGGGGGGAGGGGGAAAGGGAGGGGAGGGGTTTTTGGGGTTTGGGGTTTTTTGGGAGGATTTTTTTGTAATGGGGGTGGGGGGGGGTTTTGGGGGGGGTTTGGGGGTTTGGGGTTTTGGGGTTTTTTGGGGGGGGGGGTTTTTAAAAAGGGTTTTGGGGGGAAAAAGGTTTTTGCCCCAAAAATTTGGGGTGGGGGTGTTGGGGGGGGGGGGGTGTTTTTGGTGGGGGTGTGGGGGGGGGTTGGGGGTGAGAGAGGGGAAGAAGAAGAAGAAAAGGGAGCAGAGACAGAACAGAGCAGGGGAAAGGGAAAGGGAAAGGGGGGTGTCTCTCGGGGGCCGGGGTTTCCCGGGTCTCTCTGCCCACTCGTGGTGTCTGTGTGTTTTGGAGTGTGAATTTAAACATGTCAGGAGCGCCCATCAATAAAACAGTGTTTTATTGCCACACAACCGCCCCACTACGCCACGGGGAGAAAGTTTTCTGTAAAAGAATGCATCTTGGGGGGGGAATCGGGGGCCGGGGTTGGAAAAACCCAAGCCCCTTTGGGGACAATCGTTTTTTTTTGGAAAATGGTTCACGCTCCACGGGGCGCTGTCCCATTTTTTGAGCCACCCCTTTTCCCTATCCCCCCCCCCCCCCACCCCCCCCCCCAGTTTTTTACCCTTTTTTGGCACCCTTTTCCCCCCACCTTCCTCACTTTTTTTCTCCACCCCCTTTCAAAAGGCACAACACCCCCCTCTCTCTCTCCCTCTCCCCCTCTCCCTCTCTCTTTTTTCCCCTAAAAAACCACACACAACCAACACGCGGGCCAATCACAGGGGGGGCGCAAAAACAAACAAAAAAACCCCCCACCCCAAAACACACACACACACACACCACAACACACACACCAACGCACAAGCACACACACAAAAACACACACACACACCCCCACACACACACACACACACACACACATGCACGCCGCATTTACACCAAGACACAAACAAACAGGTTTTTACTTTAGCAGGGTGCCCCCCACCCCCACCAAACAAAAATCAAACACAAACGGGGCTATGGGTAAAAACCAAATCCTTTTTTTAACGTTCGATAAGTAAACTGCAAATTGACGCAGTCTTCTCTTCTTGAATTTTCCCCCCCCCCCAAAAGGGTTAAAAAAAACCAAAAAGGGGCAAAATTTAAGATCAGCCTAAAATCATTTTTGGAAAAAAAAAGGCCCGGGTCTTTTTTGGTTATTGCTTTTTAAAATATTTGTATGTTTTTTTTTGGCCTGTGGAAGGGCCTCACTTTCGAAACACGTTGTTTGGGTCCTGCCTCCTTTTCGAAAAATTTTGGGGGGAGAGATTGTAGCCTTTTTTTCTTCTCTTTTTCTCTCCCGGGTAGCTCAACGTTTGATCTCGTAAGCCAATCGGGGTTTTCCTTTCGAAAAAACACGCTGGTCGCATCGTCACACTGTGTGATTCAAACGCCCCAAAGGGGCCCACCCGGGTTTCCAAGAAAAGGGAAAGAACACGGGAGGAAGTGTGAAAGGAAAGTGAAAGGGGCCCAGGGGAGGGAGCACACGGGGAAAAGGGAAGGGAGGGGAAGGGGGAAACCCAAGTCTTTGTTTTTTGGGGTCCCTAAACAAAGGACGCAGGGGGCATCAGGGGGGGAAAATCCAATATTCGGAATTGGGGTCACGAAAACCCGGGGGGGGAGATCTTTTTCCCCTTTTTTTTGGGGGACAAAAAAAAATTATCTTATTTTTTCCCCCTTTTAAAAAACAACAATTTAAAAAGATTTTGTTGAATAAAAAACTCTGACAATTTGTCGGGGAAGGGAAAAACTTTGACTTTATGTCCCTTTTTCTATGAAATCAATTGGTTTTTAACAAAAAAAACCCGGGAAAACCCAGCCCCCTGCTTTTTTTGTCTAAAAATCCCCAAATGTGGGGGTGTTTAAAAGGGTTTGGGGGGGGGCCCAAAAAACAAAACCTGTGCCTTTACTTGGGGGAAGGGGTAAACGTTTAAATTTTGAGTGGAAAAAGGGGGGGCAGTTTAAAAAGGGAATCAGCTTTTTCCTTTTACCGAACAAAAAAAACAAAAAGAACTAAACCAAACCCTTTTGGGTCTTCGGTCTTTTTTGGCAGAAAAAAAAAAAAATTCCTGACAACAAGAAAAACAACAAAAAAAAAAAAAAACAACGAAATAGAAATGATGTTTTATCTGTTTTTTTGGTTGGTCAGAATTTTTTTTGTTTGGGCCCCGGGGCCCCCTTTTTTTAATGGGGGCGGGGGGATAATCTCTGGGAAAACCGTAATTTGCAACTTTTCATGTCTTGATTTTTTTTAAAGGGGGGTAGCTTAGAGAAAAAAAAAGGGGGGTAAATGGGAGTGAAAGCCTTTTTTTAAAACCCCAAAAAAAAAAAAGCTTTCCCCCCACTCAGCTGGGGATATTTTTTTTTTTTTTTTTTTCTGTGAGGACGGGGAAAAGGGATTTTTAAAACACCAGGAACCAGTCGGAGGGGCCGGGGATCTACCTTGACGTGGTTACTATTTTGTACCCCGTTTGCCCCTTTTTGGGGGGAAAAAAGGGGGGGTTTCCCCCCCCCCCCTTCCCCACAACAACCTCTTTCCCCTGGTATGACATACTCAAACTTATAGGACATTGTTGCTAAAGTGTGGGTTTTTTTTCCCCCCCTTTTTAGTTACATTTTTATCAAAAAGATGTATGAAAATGTTGCGGGGGGAGCCATGTAGGGTACACCCCCCTCGTTAAGCCCCATATAAAAGGGAAGGGTTACAGTAAAACAATAAAATTTTTTTCAAGGGGAAAGGGGGGGAAGGGTTTTTCCCCAAAGACGAAATTAAGAAAGGGGGGGCCCCGGGGGTTTTTTTCCCCCCTCCCCCCCCCCCCCCCCAATGTCTTTCTACTGTCTCCCCATGGGCAAAACCTTAAAAAAACCCACCCCCCCCCCAAAAAAAAACCCAAAAAAACAAAAAAAACAAACAAACAAAGCGAAACAAAACAACAAAAACAAAAACAAAAAAAACAAACAAAAACAAAAAACAAAAAAAAAAAAAAACGAAAAAGTTTTAAAATGGGGGGCTAACTGTTTAAATTTTAACCAGGGGAAACTGTATTTTTCCCTTTTTTGGGATAACTGGGGCACACCCCTCTCTGGAGTTGTTTTTAGACCCACACTCGTACACGGGACGGGACCATGTTGGTTTTTTTTCCAACGAGAATAATGGAATTTGCATTGATTTCTGTAGGAATGGACGGTTTTTATTCTACAAAGGGGTTTAAAAATTTTCTTGTACGTAATTCCCTGTGTTTGGAGGGGTTTTTATGTC
>CM065722.1:45188817-45203391 GCA_033310375.1 Conus canariensis | reverse complement strand
TTCGTTTTTTTGTACGTCCCCATTTTTTTTCTTTTCGGGGGTTTTAAAGATAGACAGAAAAGAGAGGGTGAGTATGTTTCCCGGTATATGAATGAATTACCCTTTTTGTTATATGAAAAAGTGACAAAGTCCCCAAAGGAGTTGAAATTATTTTTTTTGAAATCTCGCGAAAGGACATTTTGCGATTGCAGATTTTTTTAAAACCTGATTTTAAAAATTTAAGCTATTCATTGTGCCTACGGCCAAAATAAAGTCGTAGCCAAAAAGGGGTTACTTCTCCAGTTTTTTCGACCGTCATTAATGGGGGATTTCTTTCAAGAAACTGTTATTTGAATGGGGGGGGAAAAGTTTTCGCGTTTGGGGGTTCCTTATCACTTTTTCTTCGTTAAACTAAGATAACCTTTCGAAAAGTCTGTTAATTCATATATTTAATTGAACTTTGAGACCTCTTTTCATTTGTGACCCCCCTTTTTTTTTACATTTTTTCCTTTCTTCCTATCCATTTCCCCCCCACCCCCCCCTTCTCCTCCTTTTACCCCCCCCCCCTTTTTTTATTTTTTTACTTTTTTTTTATTATAAATACTGTTTTAAAAAAAAGAAAAAGACACCTCGAAATAAGGGGGGAAAAAAATACTGTCTCAGGGCGAAGAAAACCCCCGGGAAATCCTGCCCACCCTTGAAGCCGGGGTTTTTCACATAGGGGGAGCACGCACGGGTTTTCCCGAAACTAAAGGACTAATTCCCCCTGGCAGTCCCACGCAATTTTTTTGAAAATTTTTTTATTACACGTCTAAAACCCCCCTAATGGGGAAAGGACGTTAAACAGTATTTATTCCGTTCCTTTTCTTTTTTTATATCGTTATATATTTTTCCGTGCTATACAATTTCTAAAATTTGTAAACTTCCTCGAAATGGTTAATTAAGAGAGCGTTTCCTAGATGGGGCCCCTGTTAACCAGCCCTTTTTGGGGGCCCCGGAAGGAGCCCATTTTAAATTTCTTCTTTTTATTCTTTTTTAGAGTCTATTCCCCCAAAAAAAAACCCGGGGGTTTGATTTTTTTTGGGGGGGAAAATTTCCATTCGGAAGAGAGAATCGATTGGATTATGTGTCCTGAAAAAGAAACCCCCTTCCTCCCCCCGATTGTTCCAAAAGGGAAAAATTTTTTTCTGTCTGTCTTCTGTCTGTCTGTCTGCTCTGTCTTCTTTTTCCTTCCCCGCCATTTTGTTTCCCCGGGGATACTTTCATAAACTAAAATAAAAAGAAGCGACTCAATGAAAAAAAAAACACGATAAACAAAAATTTTCCCTTGGCATATTTTATTTCCAAATTTTTAAAATTTTGTAAAAGTTTTTTCGTCGTCCTTTTTTTTCCCCTCCTCTCTTCTCCCCCTTTCTTTTTCTCTCTCTCCCCCCTTCTGCCCGCGCTTGTGTGGTGTGTGTGTTTTGGGGGGTTTTGTGTGTGTGGGGGTTGGTTGTGTTTTTGGTGTTTTATGTGTTTGTGTGTGTGTTGAAAAAGAAACGGGGTGCTATGTTTGAAATCATAATTTAGATTTTTATAAAAAATAATTTTTTAAATGCGTTTTTTAACAAATCAGAGATAATTTAACTTGATTTTTGAGATATTTAATTGATTTGTGGTTCATTTTCCTTTGCTTGACATCTTTTTCAATCTATCTATCTATCTATTATCTATTACTATGTCTTCTATTGTCTGTCTGTCTATCTATCTATCTATTTTGTTATCTGCTGTCTGCGCGTCTATCTATCTATTTTTATTTCTTTTTCTATCATCTATTATTAAAACGATCGATCGATCGATCTATCTTAAAACTTCTATCTAATCTATCTATCTATCACTATCATCCATCTATCACCTATCTTCATCTATTCTATCCCTCGTCTTTGTTACTATCTTCTTTCTTCTATCTATCTATTATCTATCTATTTTTCTACTTTATTATTTCTATTTTTCATCTACTACCCCCCATCCACCTTTCTATCTACATTATCTATCCTCCGTCCTCCCTCCATCCTTCCTCCTTTCCTCCCTCATTTTCCCTTCATCCAACATCTATCTTCTATCATTACTATCTACTATCTATCTAAAATCTTTATCTATTTCTATCATCTGTCACCTCGCTGTTTTTTTGTTTCTGTCTGTCCCCCGTCTCCTCCTGTCTGTCTATCATTTTTCCCTTTTCCACCCCCTCTCTCTGCCCTGTCCGTTGTTTCTGTCAATCCTTTCCCCCCTTTGTCTATTATCTACTTCTGTCTTCTGCGCCTTTCCCGTTGTCCGTCTGACTGTCTTTGATCGTCTGTAGTCATCTGTCCGCCTCTCTCCTTCTCTCTTTCTCTCTCTCTCCCCTCCCCTGTTAATTTTAAATAAAAATATAAATATATTTTAAATATATATATATTTTTAAGTAAAAAAAAAGTTAATGTTTATGATTACAAAATATATTCGAAACTGTTCATTTTAATTTCCCCTAAGCGAAAATCCCGCTCACTTCCCTGCTGTCCCCTTTGAAAAAATTTTTAAAACCAAAAAAGCAGTTGTGGCCTTGGGGAAATGGGTGTGGGGCCTGAACTGATTACAGTGAAATATTGTGGGGTTTGTTTCGGGGAGGTGGGCAGGTGCGTTAAATTCTCTTCCCCCCTAGTCACTCGTGACTCTTTTCCCCTTTTTTCCCTGTATCTGTCTGTCCCCTTTTTTTGACTGCTTTTTATTTTTTTATTTTTTTTTTTTCTAAAAATGAATTGGGGGCCCTTTTCCCCCTTTTTCTATCTTTTTCCCCTCCCCCCTCTCCCTTTTTTCCCCCCTCTCTCTCTCCCTTTTTTCTTTTCCCTGAACTAGAGGGAGAGAGGAGAAGGGAAAAAAGAGAGAGGAGAGAAAAAAGAGGACAGAAATGTAGTGTAGTACGCGTGGTGTGTGTGTGCGTGCGTCCTGCGCCGCGTGTGTGTAACATGCTGTAAATGTGTATCTTTGCATGCATGTGTGAATGTGTGTATGTGTGAGTGAGTGGATTGGAAAGTACGCACGCACGCTCATCTGGGCGCCCCATGTTTGTTCGGCGTGTGTCCCCAGTGTTTTGTGTATGATTGTGTGTGTGTGTTGTGTGGTGTGTGTGTGTGTGTGGTGTGTTGTGTGTGTGTGTTTTTTATGCGCATAACGTATGTGCAAATCACTCTGTGTGTGGTGTTTGTTGTGTGTTTGTGTGTGTGGTGTGTTGTGTGTGGTTGTGTGGTGCGCGCGCGCGGCGCGCGCGCGCGGTGTGTGTGTGTGTATGGCCCCATGCGCCCAAGTGTTTGCCTACCCCCTGCTCTCTCTCTTTCTCTCTCTATCTGCGTGTGTGTGTTTGCAGTTTGTGTACACCCCCCGTGAATATATATATATATATATATATATATATATATATGTGTGTGGTGTGTGTGTGTGTGTGTTGTTGTGTGGTGTGTGTGTGTTGTGTGTTTTTTGATTGCAAATGTGCATGTGGCGTGCTGCACAAGTGCGTACGTGCTTGCGTAAGTGTGTGTGTGTGTGTTGTGTGTGTGGTGTGTGTGTGTGTGTGTGTGTGTGTGTGTGTGTGTGTGTGTTGTGTTGTGTGTGTTGTGTGTGTATGTGTTGTGTGGTGGTGTGTGTGTTGTGTGTGTGTTGTGTGTGTGTGTGTGTGTGTGTGTATACGCTTATACCTGTATTTATATGCCTGGATGTACGTATGCTCACAGGTTTGCTGCTTCTCAGAGACGAACGCATGTATTATTATTGTTTCATATCCTGCAGACGTGTTTACAATCCAGCTCAGAACAGACATCTAAAATGCACAAAAACGGATGACCTAGACCAGCTCTAAGCCGACTATCCATCTCCGCTGTAGCTCCATTTACCTCACTAATTTCAATATCCTTACCTCCTATTGCGTCTCATTCAATCCGTCTTTGTCTTTTCGTATCCAATTCTTGTGTCGCCAAGGGACAGGGTCCGACCGCCATGTTATTATTGAGACCCACTGAGCCATAACAGAGGAGAAACATATTGCCAGCAATACATCACCATCCATCACTACAATCGTAAAATGCCACTTCCACAGAAGAAAACGGGTGGAGGGAAAAACTGTCAAATGTTCTCTCTCTGTCTGCCAGTTTCACTGTCTGTGTTCCTGCCTTCCTGCCCGCCTGCTGGACTGTCTCTCTGTTTGTCTGTCTTTCATCCCCCCCCCTATCGCACCCTCGCGCCCCCCCACCCCTTTCCCTCTTTCTCTCTCTCTCTCCCTCCATCTCTGTCTTTCTCTTTCCCCCTCTCTGTTTGTGCTCTCCCCCCATCTTTCCTCTCTCCTTCTCACTGTCGCTTCTGTGTGTCTATGTGTGTTTGTCTGTCTGTCTGTCTGTCTGTCGGTTTCTTCCCCTTAAAACCTCCTTTGCTCCACTCCTGTCTGTCTGTCTCTTAAGAAGATTATGACTTCTTATCTTAGCGCATAATATATGGAGCATATTCCTAATGGCAATTAACAGATTATTGATGTATGGAATATACTATTGTAGATGATACACCGTCAAACACATAAGGAAGAAGGAGAAATGTAAACGAAAATTACCGTATATTGTAAAAAATGCTGCTACCAATATGACCTGGCAATCAACAACTGTTATGAATGAAAAACCCTCTTTAATTGATGTGTTGTGACTGACTGTTCTGCTTCTTGTGTCTTCAAAAAGAAATATATGGAAAAAGGAAAACAATATCATCATACGCTTCGACTGTGATTCCTTTGCGGCAGTATCTGACTTTGTTACTCTTACACAAGAGTAAACCTGAAAGACAAATCCAGCCCAGTTCAATCCAACCCTACACCAGCATGCCTTATCAAAGTCCAACCCAAGCAACCCAACCCAACGTAGCACAAACCCTTTCTAAATAAACCCAGTTCAGTCTGTATCAGGATCACTGAGAAAGAAAAAAAAAACCTCAAAAAACTTTCCAAAGAGAAAACAAACCTGGGAGATCAGTGGAGGGAGGCGATCATTTTAAACCGTTAAAACCGGCCAGACTCGTTAAGCATAGCGCCGTATTTCACGTGCTAAGAATCACGAGTGACAGAGCCCACTGAAGGTGACAGACCATGAATGAAATCGACCATTCAGTGAGTCCAATGCGGCCAAGGTCTGTTATCATGCACGTCTCCCGCGCTGGTGTGTGCTTTTTGAGTTCAATGTTTACGTTTACAGTGGGGGTGACTAGCAAACAATACACACAGAATATGCAACAGGCAGACAGACAGACAGACACATGCGTACCACACCACACACACACACACACACACACACACAACACACACACACACACAGAGATTCAAGTTTTTTTCTCTTTAACTGCGCATGAATCGGACTTCAGTGTTACTTAAAAAAAAAACCTAACAAACAGACACACCCACACGTACATGCAAGCACACATGCACGCTACGCACAGAAAACAGACACAGACACAGACAGACAGACAGACAGACACACACACACACACCCCACACACACCCCACACACACACACAAGCACACTGCACACAAGCACGCACATGTTGAATTGTATTTGTTCATGCACACAAGCATGCATACGTTGTTTGTATTGTTCTTTTTCTCCAGTTGTTGTTGATGTGTAGATGTGTCCAGTATGGTGTATACAGCATGCATATGTTGTTTGTATTTGTTCTTTTCTCCAGTTGTTGTTGATGTGTAGATGTGTCCAGTATGGTGTATACAGCATGCATAGTTGTTTGTATTTGTTCTTTTCTCCAGTTGTTGTTGCTGTGTAGATGTGTCCAGTATGTTGTATACAGCATGCATATGTTGTTTGTATTTGTTCTTTTCTCTAGTTGTTGTTGCTGTGTAGATGTGTCCAGTATGTTGTATACAGCATGCATATGTTGTTTGTATTTGTTCTTTTCTCCAGTTGTTTGCTGTGTAGATGTGTCCAGTATGGTGTATACAGCATGCATATGTTGTTTGTATTTGTTCTTTTCTCCAGTTGTGTTGTGCCATGTAGATGTGTCCAGTATGGTGTATACAGCATGCATATGTTGTTTGTATTTGTTCTTTTCTCCAGTTGTTGTTGCTGTGTAGATGTGTCCCAGTATGGTGTATACAGCATGCATATGTTGTTTGTATTTGTTCTTTTCTCCAGTTGTTGTTGCTGTGTAGATGTGTCCAGTATGGTGTATACAGCATGCATACGTTGTTTGTATTTGTTCTTTTCTCCAGTTGTTGTTGCTGTGTAGATTGTCCAGTATGGTGTATACAGCATGCATATGTTGTTTGTATTTGTTCTTTTCTCCAGTTGTTTGCTGTGTAGATGTGTCCAGTATGGTGTATACAGCATGCATACGTTGTTTGTATTTGTTCTTTCTCCAGTTGTTGTTGCTGTGTAGATGTGTCCAGTATGGTGTATACAGCATGCATATGTTGTTTGTATTTGTTCTTTTCTCCAGTTGTTGTTGCTGTGTAGATGTGCCGTATGGTGTATACAGCATGCATACGTTGTTTGTATTTGTTCTTTTCTCCAGTTGTTGTTGCTGTGTAGATGTGGCCAGTATGGTGTATACAGCATGCATACGTTGTTTGTATTTGTTCTTTTCTCCAGTTGTTGTTGCTGTGTAGATGTGTCCAGTATGGTGTATACAGCATGCATACGTTGTTTGATTTGTTCTTTTCTCCAGTTGTTGTTGCTGTGTAGATGTGTCCAGTATGTGTATACAGCATGCATACGTTGTTTGTATTTGTTCTTTTCTCCAGTTGTTGTTGCTGTGTAGATGTGTCCAGTATGGTATATACAGCATGCATACGTTGTTTGTATTTGTTCTTTTCTCCAGTTGTTGTTGCTGTGTAGATGTGTCCATGTATGGTGTATACAGCATGCATACGTTGTTTGTATTTGTTCTTTTCTCCAGTTGTTGTTGCTGTGTAGATGTGTCCAGTATGGTGTATACAGCATGCATATGTTGTTTGTATTTGTTCTTTTCTCCAGTTGTTGTTGCTGTGTAGATGTGTCCAGTATGGTGTATACAGCATGCATACGTTGTTTGTATTTGTTCTTTTCTCCAGTTTGTTGTTGCTGTGTAGATGTGTCCAGTATGGTGTATACAGCATGCATATGTTGTTTGTATTTGTTCTTTTCTCCAGTTGTTGTTCTGTGTAGATGTGTCCAGTATGGTGTATACAGCATGCATACGTTGTTTGTATTTGTTCTTTTCTCCAGTTGTTGTTGCTGTGTAGATGTGTCCAGTATGGTGTATACAGCATGCATACGTTGTTTGTATTTGTTCTTTTCTCCAGTTGTTGTTGCTGTGTAGATGTGTCCAGTATGGTGTATACAGCATGCATATGTTGTTTGTATTTGTTCTTTTCTCCAGTTGTTGTTGCTGTGTAGATGTGTCCAGTATGGTGTATACAGCATGCATATGTTGTTTGTATTTGTTCTTTTCTCCAGTTGTTGTTGCTGTGTAGATGTGTCCAGTATGGTGTATACAGCATGCATACGTTGTTTGTATTTGTTCTTTTCTCCAGTTGTTGTTGCTGTGTAGATGTGTCCAGTATGGTGTATACAGCATGCATACGTTGTTTGTATTTGTTCTTTTCTCCAGTTGTTGTTGCTGTGTAGATGTGTCCAGTATGGTATATACAGCATGCATACGTTGTTTGTATTTGTTTCTTTTCCTCCAGTTGTTGTTGCTGTGTAGATGTGTCCATATGGTGTATACAGCATGCATACGTTGTTTGTATTTGTTCTTTTCTCCAGTTGTTGTTGCTGTGTAGATGTGTCCAGTATGGTGTATACAGCATGCATATGTTGTTTGTATTTGTTCTTTTCTCCAGTTGTTGTTGCTGTGTAATGTTCCAGTATGGTGTATACAGCATGCATACGTTGTTTGTATTTGTTCTTTTCCTCCAGTTGTTGTTGCTGTGTAATGTTCCAGTATGTGTATACAGCATGCATATGTTGTTTGTATTTGTTCTTTTCTCCAGTTGTTGTTGCTGTGTAGATGTGTCCAGTATGGTGTATACAGCATGCATACGTGTTTGTATTTGTTCTTTTCTCCAGTTGTTGTTGCTGTGTAGATGTGTCCAGTATGGTGTATACAGCATGCATACGTTGTTTGTATTTGTTTCTTTTCTCCAGTTGTTGTTGCTGTGTAGATGTGTCCATTATGGTGTATACAGCATGCATATGTTGTTTGTATTTGTTCTTTTCTCCAGTTGTTGTTGCTGTGTAGATGTGTCCAGTATGGTGTATACAGCATGCATATGTTGTTTGTATTTGTTCTTTTCTCCCAGTTGTTGTTGCTGTGTAGATGTGTCCAGTATGGTGTAAACAGCATGCATACGTTGTTTGTATTTGTTCTTTTCTCCAGTTGTTGTTGCTGTGTAGATGTTCCAGTATGGTGTATACAGCATGCATACGTTGTTTGTATTTGTTCTTTTCTCCAGTTGTTTGTTGCTGTGTAGATGTGTCCAGTATGGGTATACAGCATGCATATGTTGTTTGTATTTGTTCTTTTCTCCATTGTTGTTGCTGTGTAGATGTGTCCAGTATGGTGTATACAGCATGCATATGTTGTTTGTATTGTTCTTTTCTCCAGTTGTTGTTGCTGTGTAATGTGTCCAGTATGGTGTATACAGCATGCATATGTTGTTTGTATTTGTTCTTTCCTCCAGTTTGTTGTTGCTGTGTAGATGTGTCCAGTATGGTGTATACAGCATGCATACGTTGTTTGTATTTGTTCTTTTCTCCAGTTGTTGTTGCTGTGTAGATGTGTCCAGTATGGTGTATACAGCATGCATATGTTGTTTGTATTTGTTCTTTTCTCCAGTTGTTGTTGCTGTGTAGATGTGTCCATATGGTGTATACAGCATGCATATGTTGTTTGTATTTGTTCTTTTCTCCAGTTGTTGTTGCTGTGTAGATGTGTCCAGTATGGTGTATACAGCATGCAAATTTTTGTTTGTATTTGTTCTTTTCTCCAGTTGTTGTTGCTGTGTAGATGTGCCCAGTATGGTGTATACAGCATGCATACGTTGTTTGTATTTGTTCTTTCTCCAGTTGTTGTTGCTGTGTAGATGTGTCCAGTATGGTGTATACAGCATGCATACGTTGTTTGTATTTGTTCTTTTCTCCAGTTGTTGTTGCTGTGTAGATGTGTCCAGTATGGTGTATACAGCATGCATGTTGTTTGTATTTGTTCTTTTCTCCAGTTGTTGTTGCTGTGTAGATGTGTCCAGTATGGTGTATACAGCATGCATATGTTGTTTGTATTTGTTCTTTTCTCCAGTTGTTGTTGCTGTGTAGATGTGTCCAGTATGGTGTATACAGCATGCATAGTTGTTTGTATTTGTTCTTTTCTCCAGTTGTTGTTGCTGTGTAGATGTGTCCAGTATGGTGTATACAGCATGCATAGTTGTTTGTATTTGTTCTTTTCTCCAGTTGTTGTTGCTGTGTAGATGTGTCCAGTATGGTGTATACAGCATGCATATTGTTTGTATTTGTTCTTTTCTCCAGTTGTTGTTGCTGTGTAGATGTGTCCAGTATGGTGTATACAGCATGCATAGTTGTTTGTATTTGTTCTTTTCTCCAGTTGTTGTTGCTGTGTAGATGTGTCCAGTATGGTGTATACAGCATGCATATGTTGTTTGTATTTGTTCTTTCCTCCATTGTTGTTGCTGTGTAGATGTGTCCAGTATGGTGTATACAGCATGCATAGTTGTTTGTATTTGTTCTTTCTCCAGTTGTTGTTGCTGTGTAGATGTGCCAGTATGGTGTATACAGCATGCATATGTTGTTTGTATTTGTTCTTTTCTCCAGTTGTTGTTGCTGTGTAGATGTGTCCAGTATGGTGTATACAGCATGCATATGTTGTTTGTATTTGTTCTTTTCTCCAGTTGTTGTTGCTGTGTAGATGTGTCCGTATGGTGTATACAGCATGCATATGTTGTTTGTATTGTTCTTTTCTCCAGTTGTTGTTGCTGTGTAGATGTGCCAGTATGGTGTATACAGCATGCATACGTTGTTTGTATTTGTTCTTTTCTCCAGTTGTTGTTGCTGTGTAGATGTGTCCAGTATGGTGTATACAGCATGCATATGTTGTTTGTATTTGTTCTTTTCTCCAGTTGTTGTTGCTGTGTAGATGTGTCCAGTATGGTGTATACAGCATGCATATGTTGTTTGTATTTGTTCTTTTCTCCAGTTGTTGTTGCTGTGTAGATGTGTCCAGTATGGTGTATACAGCATGCATACGTTGTTTGTATTTGTTCTTTTCTCCAGTTGTTGTTGCTGTGTAGATGTGTCCAGTATGGTGTATACAGCATGCATATGTTGTTTGTATTTGTTCTTTTCTCCAGTTGTTGTTGCTGTGTAGATGTGCCAGTATGGTGTATACAGCATGATATGTTGTTTGTATTTGTTCTTTTCTCCAGTTGTTGTTGCTGTGTAGATGTGTCCAGTATGGTGTATTACAGCATGCATATGTTGTTTGTATTTGTTCTTTTCTCCAGTTGTTGTTGCTGTGTAGATGTGTCCAGTATGGTGATACAGCAGCATACGTTGTTTGTATTTGTTCTTTCCTCCAGTTGTTTGTTGCTGTGTAGATGTGTCCAGTATGGTGTATACAGCATGCATACGTTGTTTGTATTTGTTTCTTTTTTTCTCCAGTTGTTGTTGCTGTGTAGATGTGTCCAGTATGGTGTATACAGCATGCATACGTTGTTTGTATTTGTTCTTTCCTCCAGTTGTTGTTTGCTGTGTAGATGTGTCCAGGGATGGTGTATACAGCATGCATATCGTTGTTTGTATTTGTTTCTTTCCTCCAGTTGTTGTTGCTGTGTAGATGTGTCCAGTATGGTGTATACAGCATGCATACGTTGTTTGTATTTGTTCTTTCCTCCAGTTGTTGTTGCTGTGTAGATGTGTCCAGTATGGTGTATACAGCATGCATACGTTGTTTGTATTTGTTCTTTTCCTCCAGTTGTTGTTGCTGTGTAGATGTGTCCAGTATGGTGTATACAGCATGCATACGTTGTTTGTATTTGTTCTTTCCTCCAGTTGTGTTGCTGTGTAGATGTGTCCAGTATGGGGTATACAGCATGCATACGTTGTTTGTATTTGTTCTTTTCTCCAGTTGTTGTTGCTGTGTAGATGTGTCCAGTATGGTGTATACAGCATGCATATGTTGTTTGTATTTGTTCTTTTCTCCAGTTGTTGTTGCTGTGTAGATGTGTCCAGTATGGTGTATACAGCATGCATATGTTGTTTGTATTTGTTCTTTTCTCCAGTTGTTGTTGCTGTTAGATGTGTCCAGTATGGTGTATACAGCATGCATATGTTGTTTGTATTTGTTCTTTTCTCCATTGTTGTTGCTGTGTAGATGTGTCCAGTATGGTGTATACAAACATGCATATGTTGTTTGTATTTGTTCTTTTCTCCAGTTGTTGTTGCTTGTGTAGATGTGTCCAGTATGGTGTATACAGCATGCATATGTTGTTTGTATTTGTTCTTTTCTCCATGTTGTTGTTGCTGTGTAGATGTGTCCAGTATGGTGTATACAGCATGCATATGTTGTTTGTATTTGTTCTTTTCTCCAGTTGTTGTTGCTGTGTAGATGTGTCCAGTATGGTGTATACAGCATGCTATGTTGTTTTGTATTTGTTCTTTTCTCCAGTTGTTGTTGCTGTGTAGATGTGGCCATATGGTGTATACAGCATGCATATGTTGTTTGTAATTTGTTCTTTCTTCCAGTGTTGTTGCTGTGTAGATGTGGCCAGTATGGTGTAACACATCATATGTTGTTTGTATTTGTCTCTTTCTCCAGTTGTTGTTTGTGTGATGTGGCCATATTTATACAGCATCATACGTTGTTTGTATTTGTTCTTTTCTCCAGTTGTTGTTGCTGTGTAGATGTGGCCAGTATGGTGTATACAGCATGCATACTTGTTTGTATTTGTTCTTTTCTCCATTGTTGTTGCTGTGTAGATTGGCCAGTATGGGGTATACAGCATGCATACTTGTTTGTATTTGTTCTTTTCTCCAGTTGTTGTTGCTGTGTAGATGTGTCCAGTATGGTGTATACAGCATGCATATGTTGTTTGTATTTGTTCTTTTCTCCAGTTGTTGTTGCTGTGTAGATGTGTCCAGTATGGTGTATACAGCATGCATACGTTGTTTGTATTTGTTCTTTTCTCCAGTTGTTGTTGCTGTGTAGATGTGTCCAGTATGGTGTATACAGCATGCATACGTTGTTTGTATTTGTTCTTTTCTCCAGTTGTTGTTGCTGTGTAGATGTGGCCAGTATGGTGTATACAGGGAAGAATGGAACATCCTTTTTCGAGGGTGTTTCCTTATTTGTTCTGTGTGCTCTGTGCTGTCGTATGTGCTAGGCAATACAGTACTGTAAGCAGCATTCGTTTGGAGTCATGGGAGCATGTATATTTTTATCATGGGAGGAAGAGTTGTCCTACTTATTTGTTATTTACTGTTTACTGCTCCCTGCCTCTTTTTAAGATTTCCTTTCATGAATATCGTTAACTTAGTGTGAGGAAATGCAGATGCAGCTTTGATTAAATCATTTTTTTACAGTAATCACTTGTGCTTTTCCTCTTCCCTGTGTCTGTTTCTTTCTGTCTGTTTTTCGATCTGCTTGGCAGTCTTTATCTAGTTCCACCATACTGCCTCTTTGTTATGTGTCTGTCTCTCTCTGAGTGTGTGTGTGTGTGTGTGTGTGTGTGTGTGGTGTGTGTGTGTGTGTGTGTGTGTGTGTGTGTGTGTGTGTGTGCGTGCGTGCGTGCATGCGTGCGTGCGTGTGTGTGTGTGTGTGTGTGTGTGTGTGTGTGTGTGTGTGTGTGTGTGTGTGAATGGACTTATCTGTGTGCGTACGTTTGTGCGTGTGTTTGGGGAGGAACGTGCTCTCTCTCTCTCTCTCTCTCTCTCTCTCTCTCTCTCTCTCTCTCTCTCTCTCTCTTGTACATTCCTGCCACAATGTGTATGCATCTATGCATGCGTGTGTGCGCGCATGTATGACATGCTGTGCATGTGTTTATGTTCACGATGCGTGTGTGTATATGGTGTGTGTATGTGCATGTGGATGTACATGTGTACGTGCTCAAATCGATGTATGCAAGTGTGTGTCTTTGTGCGCATGTGTCTGTGTGCACGACGGCACTCACGCTTGTTGGGGTTAGCGTTCACAGGAGTCATTGCGTTTATTATCATTTTATAATATCATCGACATTTATGTTTTCTGTTTAGCATTCAACTCAGAACCTGTTTCCTGCACTGCTCAGAACTGATGATATGGACAGGTCTGATGACATCATCCACCCTACCCCATCCCCCTTCTTGTATCCCTCTTCCAAACCCCCTCCTCATCTTTCTTCACTCCTCCCTTCTCTCCTCCCTCTCTCTCTATTCTGTCTTTGCGGTTTCTTACATCCAGCTCCCCTGTCTCCAAAGGGTAGGGACCTGGTATCATGTATTATTCAAGCCCCCAGTGACAATAAAGGAGGGAAACTGACTGCCACCAATACATCAACATCAATCACTTCAACCATAGAACGCTGCTGCCGCTAAGAAAAACAGATGAAGTAAAAACAGTTATATGTCCTCTGTCTGTCTGTCTGTCTGTTTCTTCTTCTTCTTCTTCTTCTTCTTCTTCTTTTCTTCTTCTTCTTCTTCTTCTTCTTCTTCTTCTTCTTCTTCTTCTTCTTCTTCTTCTTCGTCATGTGAAAAAACAAAACAAAACAACTTACCTTCCCTCTGAAAAAACTTGGTGTCTATGGAAGCATGTAACTAAAATACGTACCATATTCACAATGGCATTTAATGGTTACTTTAGGAAATATACAATATACAGACTTTGGACAACATGTTGTCAAAATATATAAGCACTGAAGAGAAATCTGTGCAAAAGCTACCGTTGTTTTTGAACAATAAAGCAGGCAATATCACCTGGTGATCTAATCAAGCTGCAACTATTTCTTTTGTTTTAATTTGTTGTTAAATAAAACATCGTGTTTACTTGCTATGTTGTTACTGGCCTGTTTTTGGCATTTGTGTCTTGAAAACAGTATACGAAACAAAGAGACAGGACGATACCACTGTGCTATGCAATTTCTCTGTCGTTAGCAATCTATGTTTGATACACTCCAAAAATAGAAAATAACTTATTGCTACCTGAAGTTAGACCTAGTCTCCCAATGAAAGAAAATGCACTACTCACTCGTAGCTTGTTACATCTACAGAGCTAAGCTATGTCCTACCCAAACTGTGAGTATCCAACCCCAGCCAGCCCATCCTACCCAACCCAACTTACACAAATCTTTTCCAGTTTGTTCTAGAATCAAGAAGGAACAAAAACCTTCATCGAAAACACTCCGCAGTGAAGCACAATCGAACGATAGGGTCGACATGCAGTGGGAGGGGGTTATTCTAGTCCCTTACACCACCCAGAACCATTCAATACAGCATCGTATTTCACGTGCTCAGTATCGCGGATGGCAATGCCATCAAAGGTGACAGGCCATGATTGAGAATGACCAATCTGTAT
>CM065722.1:45173817-45178817 GCA_033310375.1 Conus canariensis | reverse complement strand
ATGCAAAATTCTATCTTGATCATACATTAACACTACTTGGTACATTCTTCCTTATGAACGTAATGTAAGTATATATATTATTATTTTAAAACTCATGATATTAATGCTGTTGATACTATCATACAAAACACATGTTTTCTATTTCGTTACCCTCATCATATTTCGTTTATACAGTGAAGACCTTTCTTCCCTGCGTCGTAAGATTCTCCGGAAAGCTGTACTATTTTAAGCATCTTTTGTTTACATCAATTACGCATGCGCAAAATAAGCCTATCGCCCTCTCCGGTGCAAAGGTAAACCCCGAATCTTTAGTCTACATAACAAAGCTGCCATGCTGACCTTTGACACACAGAGTGTGTTCGTCTGTGGTCGTGTTCGTGTGGTGTTGGACTTGTGTTGTTTATATTCGTTGGATTTAGCAGCCCCATGGATAAATTACTAAAACCTTGTTGCTTTCCATATATCAGGTTGGTACATTCCTTCAGTTTTTTCACTTTAATTGTGAGAGAGAGAGAGAGAGAGAGAGAGAGAGAGAGCTATTCTCCACTTTATCAACCTGAACTCTCTCTCTCTCTCTCTCTCTCTCTCTCTCTCTCTCTCTCTCTCTCTCTCTCTCGCAACTGAGCGGTGGCAGACAGCTACTACTACCATGTCGTCCCCGTCCTCTGAATCTGAAGAAGTTGCTGTTACCGGTGTATCTGATCGGGAGGATACATCACCCTCGCCCCTCACTTTGACTGACATCCAGCGTATCCTCGACCAACAAACACAGGCTATCAACGAAAAATTGTCGTCACAGCTTGGCGCTCTGCGTGCTGACATGAACTCTGTGTTGTCGTCGGTGCAAGCCATTGCCTGTGACATTGCAGACTTGAAGGACCGCACCACCTGTCTGGAGAAAACCTGTGAGCAGCTGGCTGAGAAACAGGAGGATACGGCAGAGTCTGTCGAAGATCTGCAAGAAGATCTGACGGACCTACGGAAACGGTACGATGAAGAACTGGATAAGTTAGAAGCCTTTTCGCGCCGGGACAACCTTCGTTTTTTCGGACTTGTTGAAACTCCTGGTGAAACTTTTGAGTCATGTGCCACCAAAGTGGTGGAATCTTTGAAGGATACTGTGCCAGGAAAAACATGGTCGGTGGATGACATTGTGCGCGCTCACAGAGTGGGTCAGAAACCAAACTTTGCGTCAATGGCTGCCAACCGTAATCCTAACCCCAAACCCCGCCCAATGATTGTCAAATTCTTGCGTTGGCAAGATAAGATGGACGTCTTGACGAAGGGACGTATGGTGCTAAAGCAAAAGGGAATTCAGGTTGCAGGCGACTTGACAGCGCGACAGTCGGAGCAGATTAGAAAGCAACGCGAGAAAGGACTACATGCTTATTACAAGGGCAACAAGCTGGTGGTCGCGGGCCCTCTGCAGCAACGTTCCGGCAACGGCAGCACCGACAACTCGCGCCACCACAACGGGGCCTCCAGTCATCCAAGAGGGGGGTCAGTCAGTAATCGTAACCTCGGAAGCAGGTCACCTGTCCGTGGCAACAGTGCGACCACTAGTGGGCCGTCCTCGAGCCACCAACACGCGTCACCCCGACCCCCAAAACGAAGGCGCCCACCCAGCTCCCCCAACGACGCAGCTTCAGCAAAACCGAACCAGGCATGATGTGTCGGCCAGGCCCAGGGTTTGAACACAGTCCAACATACTGTAAGCCCTTCACTTTCTTTCTTGTCCTGGAACATTGACGGCTTTTGGAACAAATTTTCCGACCCGGATTTCTTAAATTACGTTAGTAAGTTTGACTTTGTGTGTTTATTTGAAACTTTTCTCAACAGTTCGTTTTCCCCTCCAGACTGCTGGTCAGCTTTTTCATGTTTTTCCTCTCCTGCTGTGAAACTTTCTCGTCGAGGTAGGAGCAGTGGTGGTATTATCACTTTGATACGTAAAGAATATGAAAAATTTGTATCGCGTGTTGATGTTTCATACGACCACGTTCTTGTTCTAAAATTAGATAAATCACTCCTTGGAACTGTCAGTGACGTTTTTCTTGTAGCTTGCTACGTACCCCCCATCGATTCTCCGTTCTATAATTATGTGCAACATAAATGTCACTTGTTTGAAATAGATCAGTGCCTTGCAGATGTTCTTGAACAATTTGGTGATGCCCTTTTTCTACTGTGCGGAGATTTTAACAGCAGAACAGCTAACCTTCAACCCAATTCTGATGTATTCCATTCTGAGCTGGAAAACACGTTGAATGACAACACTGCATTATTTGTTGATAACCGTCAGACAGAAGACTTGGTTCTTAATGCCTTTGGTAGACATCTTCTAGATCTGTGTGCCTGCTATGAACTTTTGATTTTAAACGGCTTCTGTTACCCTGATGCATCAAAGCAATTTACGTTTGTTTCTCCTAGTGGCGCAAGTGTAAATGATTACTTTATTGCTTCTCCGGACTTTGCTTCTTTATGTACAAATTTCGTTGTAGAAGAGAGAGTGGAATCAGTACATATGCCCCTTGTGCTTTCAGTAAATCGTTTGCTTACAGAAAATGATGCAGATATCTTATGTGACAGCTCCCATTGTTCTGTTGACAAGATAATATGGAACCCTGATGAAGTACATAGACTCAATGAATCCTGTTTTTCTCCTGCGTTTTCTGACCATATAGCAGAAGCCACTGCTCAGATTGAACGATCAATCGATGATGCTTTGGACACTTTTACGTGTGCTATTAAAAATGCAGCAATGTGTATGACTAAGAGGATTTGTCCCAATAACCCTAAAGGTGTTGTCCCCACTTCTAAACAAAGTAAGCCTTGGTTCGACAAAGATTGTCGCCTGTTAAAGAAGAACGCAAGAAAAGCGTTAAGAATCTTTAATAGAAACAAGAAACTAGAACACAGATCATCATACGTACAGGAAAGGAAAAAGTATAAAACTACTCTTACAACTAAGGAAAAAGAATTCAAAAAGGAAGCTGTAGATAGACTTGTCAACAATCGACATAATTCGCAGGCATTCTGGAAAGAAATAAAGAAATGGAAACGTAAAACCAGACTAAAAAATAACATACCAAAAGAAGACTGGTTTCGTCACTTTTCTAATCTCTTAAATGACAATGCTGAACAACACGTTCACGATATTTTTGAGCCAGAGGGTAACGAAGCTGACAACTTGTTTGATCGCCTAAATATTGATATATCAGAATTAGAGGTAAAAGAAGCTATAAAACATTCAAAATCAGGAAAAGCAGCCGGACCTGATGGGTTAATAAATGAAGTTTTAAAAGTCTCACAGGATGCGATTGTCCCTTTTTTGACAAAGTATTTTAATGCATTGTTTTCCAAGGGTACGTATCCCAGTGAATGGTCTAAAGCTATATTTCCACTCCATAAAAAAGGAGACATTAACAATCCCGATAATTATCGTGGTATTGCTCTTTTGTCTTGCCTCAGCAAACTGTATACTTATATATTGAATAAGAGGTTGTCAGAATGGTCGAATACATACAATACTATATCTGAAACACAGGCTGGTTTCCGCAAAGATTATTCTACAATCGATCATATTTTCACATTAAATGCCTTAGTTCAGAAATATCTCGCTCTGAACAGAAAGATTTATGTAGCCTTTGTCGACTTTCAGAAAGCGTTCGACACGGTCAAGAGACACGTACTGTGGAATATTTTACTAAAGATCGGAATCGGTGGTAAAATGCTTTCAGCGGTCCAAGCAATGTACAACTCTGTGAAATTTTGCGTAAGAGATGATCTGGTTTATACCGACTATTTTGAATGCCTTCAAGGACTTAAGCAGGGCTGTTTGGCTTCTCCAACACTATTTTCTTTTATTATTAACGAATTAGCTGCTTATATAATCAATAACGGTAAACATGGCTTCCAGCTTAGACCTGACACTACTGAGTTATTTTTGCTAATGTTTGCTGATGATATTGCTTTGTTTTCATCCAGCCCGTGTGGTCTTCAAACTCAGCTAAACAACTTATTTGTAATATCGGCAGAACTCGGACTGAAAGTGAACCTCAGGAAAACAAAAATAATGGTGTTCAGAAATGGGGGCTACTTATCAAAACATGAAAAATGGAATTATGGAACCCAAGATGTTGAAGTAGTAAACGTTTACAAATACCTCGGCCTCAACTTTACTACTCGCCTGAGCCGCAAATTGTCTGTTGAAGACATGATTACAAAAGCAAAGAAATGTGTTGTAGACATATTTAGAACCATGTGGAGAATCAATTGTACTGACCCAAAAATATTCTTTCAGCTTTTTGATGCCCAGATTGTACCAATACTGTTGTATGCGTCAGCAATTTGGGGTACTGATGAAATAGAAGAGATAGAAAAAGTACATTTATTTGCATGTAAACGGTTGCTGAATGTAGCTCTCCGTACACCAAATCTAATGGTGTATGGTGAACTTGGTCGATTTCCTCTCTTTGTTCAAGCTTCAGTACGGTGTATTTCTTATTGGCTTAGACTTTGTGCATTACCTGAAAACAGATTTTCTAACATGGCTTACCAAATGCTTAAAGAAATGGACGATAAAGAAAAGGAAACGTGGGCCACTAAAGTCAGAAGAATGTTGTGTGTAAATGGTTTTGGACATGTATGGTGTTCACAGGGTGTTGGAAACAGAGAAAGTTTCCTGAAGGAATTTAAACAACGATTGATTGATTGCGCTAAACAAAATTGGTTGTCAAAACTCTCTGACAGCAACCGATACGAACTTTACTGTAGTTTTAAAAGCTTATTGGAGCGTGAACAATATTTCGATGTTATTAATTCACATTACGTTAGAAACATGTTCACTAAATTTCGTTTGGGAATAACAGATCTGAAGTGTAACGCATATAGATACAAATCAGAAGATATCGACGTGTTACAATGTCCTTTTTGTCTAGCCTCTCAAGAAGATGAAACCCATTTTTTGTTCTTCTGCCCGATTTACGACGACCTACGTAAGAAAT
>CM065722.1:45168817-45171317 GCA_033310375.1 Conus canariensis | reverse complement strand
GAGTCATAATAATTAAGATCAGCCTAACAATCAGTTTGGAAACTAAAGGCTGTCTTTTCTCGATATTGCATTTTTAGATATTTGTATGTTTTGTTTTGCCTGTGGAATGCCTCACGATCGAAACACGTTGCGTCTGTCCTGCCTCCTTATCGCTAAATTTGGTTGGAGAGATTGTAGCCTTTTTTACTTCTCTTTTTCTCTCTCTCTGCAATAGCTCAACGTTTGATCTCGTAAGCACAATCGTATCTTTTCCTTTCGAAAGACACAGCTGGTCGCATCGTCACACTGTGTGATGTCAAACGCCCATATGAGACCCACCTCGATCCTAAGAAGGAAATGAACAGCGAGAGGAGAGATAGTGAAAGGAAAGTGAAAGGGGCTAGGGGAGGGAGCTACAACGTGAAAGGAATGGGAGGGAAGAAGGGAATCAATGTCTTTGTTTTTTAGGTATCCCTAAGACAAAGGACGCATGGTGGCATCAGGGCGGGGAAAATCCAATATTCGGAATTGGATCAGCGAAACCTGTCAGGAGATCTTTTACCTTTCATGGGATGACAACTGAATATTATCTTATTTTCCTATTTAATCAGCAACAATAATAAGATTTTGTTGAGTATAAAAACTCTGACAAGTCGTCTGCGAAGAATGTGCTTCTGACTTTATGTCTTGATCTATGACGTCATCTGTTCTGAACAAAGCACCAGGGAACCGAGCTCCTCTGCGTTCTCTTGTCTAGATCCCGAAATGTGGGGGTGTATTGAAAGGTTGGCATCCGAAATACATAGTAAACCTGTGCCTTTACTTGGTGAAGCTAACGTTCATTTAGAGTGGAAATGTTGGCGGCAGTTGAAGCAAGGGAATACAGCTTTTACTATGTCACCGAACAATAAAAACAAATAGAACTACACAGCTCATTTTGATCGTTCGGTCTTTTTCAGGCAGAAAAAAAATCATATTTCCTGACAACAAGAACAACAACAAAAGAAAAAAAAAACAACGAAGTAGAAATGATGTTTTATCTGTCTTTAGGTGTGGTCAGAGTATTTTGTTTGTCCCCGGCCTAGTTATTTTTAATGGCTTCGGATGGATAATGCATCTGAAGAGTCCGTAATAGCACACATAGTGGCATGTCAGTTAGATTTTACAAGGGACATAGCTTAGAGAAAAAAAGGTCTGTAGACTGCAGTGAAAGCCTTTCTAAACCCAAGAAAAATCAAGCATCCCTCCACTCAGCTGGGGCTATATCTGGTTTTTTTTTTTCTGTGAGGACTGGAAGATGGGATTTACACACACACAGGAACCAGTCGGGAGGGTCGCTATCTACCATATGACGTGGTTACTATTTTGTACCCCGTCTTGTCTTCAGGTGGAAAAGGGGATATACCCCCCCCTTCCTTCCCCACAAGCAACCTCTTTCCTCTGTGTATGAGCATACGTCAAACTTAGTATGGACATTGTTGCTAAAGTGTGGATTTTCCCACCCTTTTCAGTTACAGTTTCATCAAGGAGATGTAGTGAAAATGTGTGCGGACTAGTCCATGTATGCTACACCACATCTGTTAAGCCACGATACTAAAGTGTACAGGAGTTACAGCTAAATCAATCAATCTTATGAACAAGGAAGGATGAGAGTTGAAGCGCATGGACGAGATTTAAGAAATGAATGACCCACGTCTTTTCCCCTGTCCCCCCCCCCCCCCCCCAATGTCTTTCTATCTGTCTCTCCCACTGGTCATACCTTAATAACCCACCCCCCCAAAAAAAACCAACCAACCAACCAAACAAACAAACAAACAAACAAACAAAGCGAAACAAAACAACAGAAAACAAAAACAAAACAAACAAACAAAAACAAAAACAAAACAAAAACAAAACGAAACAGTTAAAGATGCGGGCTAACTGTTAAGTTTTAACCAGGGCAAAACTGTAGTTTCCCTTCAGTCGGGATACACTGGTCACACCCAGTCTCTGGAGTTGTATGTAGACCCACACTACTGTACGACGGGACAGGCACCAGCTGTTGGTGTTTATTCCAAGCGAGAATAATGGAATTTGCATTGATTGGCTGTATGGAAATGCTGAGTCGGTTTTTAGTTCTACAGGATTGAATTTTATCTTGTATCTGTAGATTCTCCTGTGTTACTGGATGGATTTTCATGTCTGCAGTAACCAGTATTAAAGATTGAGTACATAACCAATTCCCTACTTCCTGAAAACACTTCTAGACATTCAGAGTCCTACCTGGCCTACTCCAGACAGAACTGAAAATTTCATTGAGCATTTCGTCATTTGACCAGTCACGTGCTTTTATCCCGATTATACATACATCATACATGCATATCTATCTATCTATCTATCTATCTATCTATCTATCTATCTATCTATCTATCTATCTATGACACAGATTTTTTCTAAAATCCTCAGTTATTCACATGCAGTTCGAGTGATCTGACTGCATGACATTTTGACCCTTTCCACACCAACCGTTCCTAATCTCTGC
>CM065722.1:45148937-45168717 GCA_033310375.1 Conus canariensis | reverse complement strand
AGAACGAGAGATTATGTTCTGTTTTATTGTGCAACGTGTCTTTTGAGAGGCGCTCGATTTTACATCAAAACTCAGAATACCCCTTTTTTATGGAAATCAAAGAACGGTTTTCCACAACACAATGGTATGAAAGCTCTCTCTCTCTCTCTCTCTCTCTCTCTCTCTCTCTGCTCCCCCTTCTCTCTCTTCTCTCTCCTCTCTCTCTCTCTCTCTCTCTCTCTCTCTCTCTTTCTCCCTCTTACATGCAAGCGCAGCTTTATCTCTAAAGCAACACAACAATGAAATATTCCCTCTGCAGTTGCCCACCCTCCCTAAACACACACACACACACACCACACACACACACACACACACACACACACACACTCGCGCGCGCGCGCGCGCGCACGCACGCACGCACGCACACACGCACACACACACACACACACACACACACACACACACACACACACACCACACTAATGTAGATATTGCTTCCTGAACGATGAGCATAATTATGTCAGTAATTTGTTTCAAAGTAGTTAAAAAAAATGGCCGATGATTTTTTTTTTTTTTTAAAGATGTCTCCCTCAGTTTCCTATCTGTTCCAACATTTTCTCCAGACACAAGCTTCTGATTTGCTGCCCGGTTCAGAATTTTTTTTCTTCGGAAAAATTACTACTGTGCATCTGATCCAGTTTTGTTTTAAACCAAAATCTCTAAATGTACAACCCCAACCTGTATGTTATGATTTCTCCATTGACTTCTCTGTATGTTATGACTTCTCCAGCCTGTTCCATGTTTCTATTCAGAAGGGAATTTTCAAGTAACAACCTGTTCTGACATTCATTCAAAGAAGAACCTCTGGATTTCAGATATAATGCACCATTCACTTCATGAAAACATGTCTAATTTGGATCCATCTCATTCTTGCCAGGATGGATATCTTAATTTAAAACTTGAAGTAACATTTTTCACACCAAGAAACGTTTTAATGTGTGCCTGATGAGACATTCTTTTAAAGGACAGCCCCCCCCCCCCCCCCCCCCCGCATGATTTAAAGCCTGTATTTCAGGAATAAATGTGTAATCTGAAGCATGCTTCAAAGCTTTTATGGAGAAAAATAGCACTGCATTAGACAAGGGCTGGTTGAATTTTTTTTCACCATGAAGTGCATGCTCCAAAGTCTGAATCAATGTTTCTTTAAGAAGGAAAATTATAATTCAAAGACAGATAAACATCTTTATCAAGAAAAAAATCCTGTTGATCTGAACTCTAATACATAATTCTTTCCAGGAGGAATAATATGATAGAAAACCTCGTGCAAAATGTGTGTGTGTGTGTGTGTGTGTGTGTGTGTGTGTGTGTGTGTGTGTGTGTGTGTGTGTGTGTGTGTGTGTGTTCTTCATAGCATTTGAAATAATGTGTACCTAGAAACACTCTAAATCTTGTTTATGGTCCTACGTGAAAGATCAGACAGTCAAAGGACAAGTCTTCACTTTACTCGTCATCGGGATCAATATAATAGCATATGGTGAAGATTCAGCTTTGTGACCAACAATACAACCTCCATGAACATTTCAATAAGTTCGGTAGCACTTTGGAAAAAGTTCTGTTATCCATTAACTTAATTATAAGGGGAAATCCAATGAGCAGAGCTGTTAAGTAAACACTTTTGGTTCGGAGAGGGAAATATTTATCACATGTAGATACCTTCCTCACACTTCGTTCTAATGGGCGTTGTCGTTGGAACGTAATCTGAACAATCACAATGTAGTTTCCCTTAACTTACAGTTGATGGGCAAAACCATTATAATCGATATCTTAATCAGCACAAACCAATAATGTTTTGTCTGTTATAAACGCATGAATTTTGGCCAAATATTGAGGTAATGTAGTTTTCATATTGTTTTAATAACATTTTACATATGCAGCCTTGAAAGAAATCGACAGAACAAAAGTGTTGCATTAATGTCCTAAAGAATAATCATTTATCAAATATCATAATTCTGTATTGCGCTTGTTAAAATAAAAAATAGCATTCTATGGTATTTCATGTATACCTGTAGAGTAGTCTTGGAGTTCCTCACTAGGCAGCTGTAAGTAGAAAACAGAAGTAGATAAACTAATACTGAAAATCGACAAGAAGCATTCTTACGTTATGTGCGCATGTAAAATTTCACGTTAGTCCATTGTGAAAGAGTGCAGAAGAAATATACATATGCACATTAATCATTGGTGAATGAGTGCACACACAAGAAATAGTGTTTTGTTGTGTATATAAAATATTAAAAGTGACCGAAATGTCTTTAACTTTAGACCTTTTGGGCTGAAAACCTTACTTGTTTCGTCATAGACTATCTTCTTTTACAGCTTAATCCACCACAAACTACTCAAGATAAAAGATGCCATAAAAAACCCCGGACAGATGGATGGAGAGACAAACTCACAGACGGACACATGGAAAACCTGATTCCTACAGGAGCTTATTATGGGTGATTAGAGTGGCTGGCTCCTGGTGACACATTATGTAGTGAGCTTGCTTCATTGTCAGCAAAAACGGTCGATTGGGGCGGGGGGGGGGGGGGGGGGGGGATTTATCAAAATGTTTTGTTACGCGGTGACAACACTAGCAATGAGTAACAAAACTGACAAGGGTGTGTGTGTGATTTCCAGTGAAATTGGGGGCTACATGCAAAGTCGATTTCCGGAAGGAAACGATCCATTCAAAGTTCAGAGCTTTCTTCAATGCTCTTCACAGTAAGAGATTGTCTGCTTTAAAGCATATTCCAAGATTTTCAACCCTAAACTGCTTCGACCGGTTATCGTGCCACCATGCCCAGCTGAAAACGTTCTAATCTGGTCAGTCAAAACCACTCAGCCCTATTACCGTTTCCAGAGTCGGCTTGTCTATAAACAAAGAGAATGGAATCAACGTCATTTCCACGTCAGTTGTTTCGCCCCGTGTCTTCGTGACCAGCTTTCCCAGTTTCTCCGCTCCAGTTGCGGTCGATGGGAGCTGTCAAGGATGATAATCAAGATCAAGGAATGCGTCAGACCATGGAAAAGTGTACATGTTCCACTGAATCTGGATGCCAGAGCAGATATTGTTCAGTATGTGTGCGTGAAGACGCACATCCTTTTCTTGTACAGAAGAAAGGGAAATACAAAATCAATTATTTTAAAGATGGTTTATCATTATTGTTTATTATTATAACAATAATAATCGTTAGTATTAGTATTATCATTATTATTATTATATTAATGTTGTTGCTGTTATTGTATTTGTTGCTGCTGCTGTTGTTGTTGTTGTTCTTCTTCTTATGATCATTGTTGTTGTCATTGTCGTTGTCGTTATCATTATTATCATTATCATCATCATCATCTTCATCAGTATTATTATTATTATCATTTCATTGTTATTGTCGTTGTTACTGTTATCATTAGTATTATCATTATCATCGTCACTATTTTTTGTTGTTATTATTGTTATTATTTCTGTCATTACCATCCTCCTCCTCCTCCTCCTCCTCCACCTCCTCCTCCTCCTCCTCCTCCTCCTCATCAGCAGCAGTATCATCAATTATTGTTATCATCATAATGATTACCATCTCTATGGGTGTCTTTTTTTCTTTATTATTACTATCAGCATTATCTTTATTATTATTGTTATCAAACTATTCCACTACCACCACCATAAGCACTACACTACTACTACTACTACTACTACTACTACTACTACTACTACTACTCATCATCATCATCATCATCATCATCATCATCATCATCATCATCGCTGTCAGTGGTGTCCTTGTCTGATGACGGAAGTTCCATCATTACTATAGGGAATGGACCTGAACCAAATACTACCAACAGCCCATTACTAAGCTTACATAAGCTGATTTTGATTACTTTCCGTGTAAATGATAGGACGAGCGGAGAGGGAGGAGGCACGAACAAACTCAAAAGACTGAGTATCTATGAATTCAGATGCGTCGGAAATTTATTGCGCAAAGCTTGAAAAAAAAAGAAAACACTTTACTACGACTTTTCTTTGAAAATGAGAGTCTGGTTTATCTTTCAGTTCTTTGTTGGTGCTGTCATTCACAGCACAGGCTCTCTCCGTGTTATTTGCAATGCCAGCTTTCTGTATTAAGCTAAGGGCAAAGTGCCAACTTCTTTTAAAGTTTTATGTGGTGACACCGACAGCCAGTTTGAATGCTTTACCCTCCAAACTTCGAAGCCTTTTCAATGAGCGACTGGAACAGAGAAACAGATCTTCGGTCCTTAGGTCAGGGTAACTCCGCACTAAAAAAAAAATGTGACTGAATGAATGTGGTTTGCTGTGTCCTGCCCACGATTCATATCGATGCAGTCTCTTCAGGAAATTAACTGTTTTTCCGGCCCTTGCAAAAAAAAAAAAAAAAAAAAAAAAAAAATCTATTCCAGTTCAATTCTGTCGTGAGATTAATTCGAGGAATTTGACGTTTGATGGATACTATAAATGAGAGTCATTCAATGGAAGGTTTGGAGGATGAAATCCACTATCAAGCAACAATAAGACTTTGAACGTTGTCAACTGTCAGTTTATCATTTTCGCTGCCTGATTTTAATGTTTTCGTGCCGTACTAATGTCATACAGGCACCCCCCTCCCCCCCCCCCCTTCACCATCTCTCCTACTGTTCTGAGATAATTATCCCATCTGCAGTTTACCTTTGGTGGTGTGGTCGGTACACACGTATGCTACACTAACCTGTCATTCTCTGTCTCAGTCTGTTTCAACCTGTGTCTGATCAACATCCTCACTGCCATACCCATCTCTACTCTCTACTCTCTCTCTCTCTCTCTCTGTCTCTCTCTCTCTCTCTCTGTCGATGTCTGTGTCTCTGTCTCTCAGTCTGTCTGTCTGTGTCTTTCTCCCTCTCCCTCTCTCTGTCTATTCTGCTATCTGCCTGCCTGCCTGCCTGCCTGCCTGTCTGTTTTCTGTCTCTCTGTCTCTGTCTCTCTCTCTTCTCTCTCAGCCCTATGTGAAATCCTTGTCGCTGGCAATGAACAGCGTGACCTGACTCTCTCCTCTCTTCTCTCTCTCTCTCCTCTCTCTCCATTTCTCTCTCTCTACTCTCTCTCTCTCTCTCCCCTCTCTCTCTCTCTCTCTCTTTTCCTCTGTGCCTCTGTCTCTGACTGTCCTGTCTGTCTGCTGTCCTGTTGTTGCTGTCTGTCTGTCCGTACATCCCTCTCTGTTCTCTGTCTCTATCTGTCTGTCTGCCTACTGCCTGTCTGTGTTTCTTTATTCTGTCTGTCTGCCTGTCTGTCTGTCTGTTTTCTTTATTCTGTCTGTCTGTCTGTCTGTCTGTCTGTGTCTGTCTGTCTCTTTTCTTTCTATTTCTCTCTGACTCTCTGTCTATGTCTCTCTCTCTCTCTCTGCTCTCTCTCTCTCTCTCTCTCTCTCTCTCTCTCTCTCCCTCTCAACCAGTCTTTTTCTATTTATCTCAACACAAATATGGATATCATCAAGAAAGCAAGGTCCCTAGATCATCCTGAGACCTATTTATCTAGACGGCATTCCTCTTAGCCTGAATCAATGTACTTCTGTTAAAAACTAATGTCAACAGACACTAATGCTAGAGCGTTCAAGTACTGAGATATTGAGAATTCGAACTCGTGGGGTCGGATTTATACTGTTTCAAATGCCCTCAATCCTCCACACAGCAGCAAATGGTTACTACTTCGTGTCAGGACTGATGAAAGCGGCAGAGAGGGATGGGTTCCACTTTTCTCATCACCTTTTTTAGGACATAATGACCAGTTCACTGCTCCTTCGACCTTTAGGCCATGGGATTTAACCTTTAACTACATTGACAGTGAAAACAGTCTTCTAAAAAAATGCCTAATTTGTCCGGATAATTCGGAACATGAACAGCTTTTTTTCTCATTGAAGAGCTCTTGCACACATATATTACAAGAAGAAAAATTCCTCCTAAAGTATACCATATATTCTTAGAAAATTTAAAGAAAGAAGTAGAAGACATATATCAGCTGTCCAAATCTATTTTCCATGCAAGAAACAGGGAAAATGCTGGATTACAATCAGTCAGATACATGAGAAAATGTTGTAGGGGTGTTTACAAGAATTAGAATACTATATGTAAAGCCTCTACCCTCAAGTTCCCCCTCCTGCCCTGCCCATTTTCCCTCCCCTTCGGTTCCCCCATATCATTCTTCCCACCCTCATCTCACAGTTCCCGATTCCTTTCCTCCTCCCGTACTCTCCCAGCCTTTATTTTGACCTGCTGCTTATGGGCGATGTTCGATAACGCATTTTGATTGGTTCGGTCGTTCGTTTGTTCTCTCCCACAATGGCTTTTTTACAGCAGCATCCTCTTGTGTGTAAAGACCAGCAGGGCTGGGGTTGGCCAGATTCCAACAGGCCCAGTGACTAAAAGCACTGGACCACATGTCCGTAATGAGAGTCTGTGCCGTACAGACGGCTACTGTCCCCAATTAGATGGCCATGGAACCGTGGCTATAATGGCTGTGATGAAGGTCTGTGGTTCTGGAAGTAACATGGGCATTGAGGGTAAGGGGGAAATGAGTATCACGAGAGAGAGAGAGATAGAGAGAGAGAGAGAGAGAGAGAGAGAGAGAGAGAGGGAGAGAGAGAGACAGAGAGAGAGACAGAGAGAGAGAGACAGAGACAGAGACAGAGACAGAGACAGGCAGACAGGCAGACAGACAGACAGAGACAGATACAGAGACAGAGACAGTGAGGGGGAGGAAAGAGAGAGAGAGAGAGAGAGAGAGAGAGAGAGAGAGAGAGAGAGAGAGAGAGAGAGAGCAGACAGACAGGCAGGCAGGCAGGCAGGCAATCAGACAGTCAGACAGACAGACAGATAGACAGACAGACAGACAGACAGACAGACAGACAGACAGACAGACAGAGATTGATGGGAGAACTCCACAAGTCTGGCCCCCTAGAGACTCACAACGTCTGACACTGTTGCTATTTAAGCATTATTTTCTGAACACTCGTAATCGATACAGAGAAAAAAGAGAAAAACCACACGTCACGCACACAACTGAATGAAAGCTGCAACAGAAGAAGATGACTTACTTTAGGAATTCTTGCTCTGCATTGATTTGTCGGGAAAACTTGGCTTTATTTACGCACGTTCTTAAATATTAGTCTACGGATCTTCTGATTCCATTCATCAGAAAGAAATCATCCAAGTCCACTCCAAATATTGGTAATGCAGGAACGTTTTAGAGAAGAAAAGAAAGACTGAAAGAAAGAGTGAAAAAAGTTAAATAGACAGAAACAAGGGAATCAG
Organism: Conus canariensis; assembly: GCA_033310375.1. Taxonomy (NCBI): domain Eukaryota; kingdom Metazoa; phylum Mollusca; class Gastropoda; order Neogastropoda; family Conidae; genus Conus; species Conus canariensis. Next base: position 45,161,409 of record CM065722.1, on the reverse strand, counting down.
TTTGCCTTTTTGACTCACATATAATGAAATCATGCAAAAGCAGGATTACAGACACAGGGTACAGAGGGAGAGGGACATGCATAAACATTTCAAGCAATATCCTACAAACGCTGAAAGTGTACATGGCAGTCTCGCTGAGAAAATGTGACTTTCATCATGAATGTTTTTAAACAACGTGTATGTATCATCAGCTTCCATTCATTTACAGAAAATAATTCATGTCCAATCCAAATGCTGCCAACGCAGGAAATTGGTAAAAGAAAAGAGAGACTTAAAAAAAGGAAATAAAGAAGAGAAGTGAATGTAAAAAGAGAAACGATTTGCCTAAACTACTGACTCACAAGATGAATTCCTGCAATTGCAGACAAATGACACATGTCAGTAGAGATGGAGAAAGGCATGAAGAAACATTAAAAAAAAAATGTCTTAAACACAAGCACAGAAAGTGTGCGTAGCAGTGGACACTAGCAGTCGCAGATGACCTGCTAAATTCTCACGTCTAAAAATATTATGTGCTGATGATTTCCTCGGTACCCTACACCGCTGTCACCCTACCGGCCCCATATACTCTCTCTCTCCCCCCCCTCTCCTTTTCAGTGTCATCGCATTCCATTTTACCAAGAAGAGTCTCTTCTTCAGCAACTCCCATCCCCACACCCTACCTGACTCTCTTCTTTTATACTGACAACTGCAGTCTGAAATGTTCTGACCTTGATTACTGCTGTTCTCTCTCTCTCTCTCTCTCTCTCTCTCTCTCTCTCTCTCTCTCTCTCTCTCTCTCTCTCTTTCTCTCTCTTTGTGTTATTAGGCAATTACCACCTGTGCAACTCTCTCTGCACGTCTGCAACTCGCTCGGTGAAAAGTTCACCAGAAATCTACCTGTCAGAGAGGTGGTCTTAGTCTCTATCTCTTATCAGCAGATCGCTTACATGATGAAAATGTGCAACAGCAGTGAGACGTAACATTTTGATGTAACCAGCCTAACGTTTTATCGAGTATATGAGGTCTGTCTTTGTTCTACATTTAGAAATGGATTTGGATTTCTTCATTGCTCTACCTGTGATTAGTAGAAATGACATTTAATGAAGTAGTCTTGACAAAGCGTGATTTGATGCTTATTACAGTTACGTACTTTATTCAACATATATGTAATAAATGTATTATGAAATAATTATAAATGATAATAGTCAGCAAGAATATTACATTTTAGTATTGATTTAAAATGCTATTATTATCATGTTAATAATAATAATAATTATGTTATTATTATTATTATTATGATTACTATCATTATTGTTATGATCATGATGATTAGTAGTGTGTGTGTGTGTGTGTGTGTGTGTGTGTGTGTGTGTGTGTGTGTGTGTGTGTGTGTGTGTGTGTGTGTGTGCGTGCGTGCGTGCGTGCGCGCGCGCGCATGTGTTTCAGTGTGCGTGTGTTTCAAAGTGAGCTCATCTCTCTCTTCTCTCTCTCTCTCTCTCTCTCTCTCTCTCTCTCTCTCTCTCTCTCCTCTCTGTCAACTGATTACATTGCGGTAGGTACTGACTTGACTGATTCTCATTCCCTGTAGGAAAGATGATACTCCGTGTCTTGCAACAGGCAGTGACAGTAACTCTAAAAGTGTCCATGTGTCCATCAAAAATCGTTTTAATGCACTTTCTAACAAAAAACCAGGGCCAGGAGCCTCTGGAATGTAAACAACAAAATCCTGTCTCCCAGACGGCACACGCCACTACTTTAGAGATCCTTCGAATGAGACTATAAACCGAGGTTCCGTGTGTGAACGCACACATAACATCTTGCACACACGTAAAATCCCATCACCAACTTTCGGAAGAGAAGGCTACTTGGCCGTTGGTATGGATGACACGATACACACAGCATACACCCTGCGTGAGAAATGGAAAGAATGAAGAAAGTAAGGAAAGTGAGTGACCGATATTGAATGAAATGGACTGGATGACACGGGAAACAACTGAATGAAGCGCCAGCTGGCAGCTCTTCAGTCGGCACTACCCAGGTAGGCAGCCCGTTGTGTAAACGAGTGTGGATTGTAAAGCGCTTAGAGCTTGGTCTCTAGCTGAGAATAGGCGCTATATAAGTATTCATCATAATAATCTTTCCTAAATTCAATCAAAATCTGAATAGCATGTTACAAAAATGAAAAAAAAAAAAATGACCACTCTCCTAGACAGGTGTTTGGGGAATAAATAACTCCAACGAAAAGCATGCCATAATGCTTTTGTTAGGCAAACAACATTTAACACAGAAATTATATCCTAAAAATTCTATGTGCTTTTGTATAAGAAAGTGTCTAGAATGCCAAACAGTCAGAAGCCTTCATGACGTCAATGAAGATCACTCGCACATTTTTCTTCCTCCCAAACTGACATTTGATTTGTGTTGTCAGTTTCCCTCGATGATCTATGGCGGATCAATCCTTTCGAAGCCCTGCTTGATTTGATGGTATGACAAAGTTTTTTTTTTCTTTCTCAGTGACAAGTGATGCGGTTAAGATCGTCGGGTCAGACAGTGAGTATGAACCTGGCTGGCACCCAACATAAACATTGTCATTTTCATGGCTGATTTTACGGTTTTGGTGCCGGTTTAATGTTGTACGGGTACCCTAGCCATCTTTCCCGCTATTCTGAGGAAATTAACCCGTCTGCAATTTTATTTTTGGTGGGTGTGGTTGGTACATACCTATGCCAACCTGTTATTCTCTGTGTCAGTCTGTTTCTGATGTTGTCTGAGTGTCTGGTCCACACCCTCACTGTCATACCCCATCCCCAGTTCTCTCTCTTTCTCTGTCTGTGTTTGTGTGTCTGAATCTCTCTCTCTCTCTCTCTCTCTCTCTCTCTCTCTCCTCTCTCTCTCTCTCTGTCAGTCTGTGTGTGTGTCTCTGTGTCCATGTCTGTATTTATCTCTCTCCTCTCTGTGGCTTTGTCTCTGTCTTTTTCCTGTCTTTGTCTCTGTCTGTCTGTCTGTTTGTCCGTCTCTCTGTCTGTCTGTCTGTCTCTCTTGCAGCCCTGATGTGACCTCCGTAGTCAGCTCGGCCATAAACAACGTAACAGATTCTCACCCACCCCCCCTTTCTCTGTCAGTCTGTCTTTTTGTCCCGTCTCTGTCTCTCTCTCTATCTCTTTCTCTGTCCCTGTCTGTCTGTCTTTTTGTCTGTCTGTCTGTCTGTCTGTCTCTCTCTCTCAACCAGTCTCTTTCTCCAACTACTTCTTCCCGACCAAATATAGAAATCATCAAGAAAGTAAGGTCCATAGATCACGCTGAGGCCTATTTCTTCAGAGTGGCATTGTCCCCAGTCAAATTCAATGTACTTCCATAAAAAAATACCTGTTCATCGCTACACATGTTTTGAGCATTTGCGTATTGAGCTGCCGGCCGAGCGCACGAACAATTCGTGGGCTTAGACTTTAGGGTTTGATATGCCCTTCATCTACACAGCAGCAAATGGTTACCTACTGCATGCCAGGGAAGAATAAAGCAGCAGAAAGAGAGGGATAGGCACCGAGTTTGTCATTGCCTTGCTCCAGACATGATGTCCAGTTTACTGCTCCTTTGACCATGAGGCTATCGGTCTTTTACCTTTAATACAGATACTGTCAACACAATTTTCTAATACACTGCCTGTTTTGCACAAATGAATCGGAAAACGAAAAGATTTTTCTTTTATTATTAAAGTGTTTTATATACAGATCTACAAGAAAAAAATCTTCCAGAAGTATATACACTTTTTGGTTAACTTCTTAATTCAAAGACACGATAAAAGTAGTCCATCTTCCATGCAATAAAGTGGGAAATGCTGGATTAAAATCAGTCCGTTACATGAGAACAGATTGTAGGGATGTTTGCAAGAACAAAAATCTTTTGTACAGTCGCCGCCCCTCATCCCATCCCACTTCTCCATAGCCTTTGGTTCCTCCAACTTTATTCTTTCCTGACTATTGTCTCCCTGTTTCCAGCCCCCTCTCTGCTTTCCTAGCCCATCCCACTCTCAGCCTTTGTTTCGAGCTGCTGCTTATGGGCGATGGTCGATAACGCATTTTGATTGGTTCGGTCGTTTGTTCGTTCTCTCCCACAATGGCTTTCTACAGCAGCATCCTCTTGTGTGTGAAGACCAGGGCCTTGGTGGCTCGATTCCAACAGACCGAGTGACTAAAAGTACTGAACCACATGTCTCTAATGAGAGACTGTACCGCGCAGATGGCTGCTGTCCCCAATTAGATGGCCATTGAACCCGTGGTCATAATGGCTGTGATGAAGGTCTGTGGTTCTGGCTGCAACATGGGTATTGAGGGTAAGGGGGAAATGAGAGAGAGAGAGAGAGAGAGAGAGAGAGAGAGAGAGAGAGAGAGAGAGAAGAGAGAGACAGAGACAGAGACAGAAAAACAGAGACAGAGAGAGAGAGAGACAGAGAGAGACACACAGAGTGAGAGAGAGAGAGAGAGAGACAAAGAGACAAAGAGAAAGAGAGAGAGAGAGAGACACACACACACACACACACACACACACACACACACACACACACACACACACACACACACACACAACAGCCAGCCAGACAGACAGACAGACAGAGGCAGAGACAGTCACATATCGATGGGAGAGCTCTGCTGGTCTGGCCCCAATAGATTCACAACGTCTGACACTGTTGCCATTTAAACACTGTTTTCTGAACCCTGCTAATCAATACATGAAATAAAAAATAAAAAAAACAACAACACATACACACACATCATGCACACAACTGAATGAAAACTGCGACAGCGGAATATGGCCTTCAGTAAAAAAAAAAAAAAAAAAAAATCCTGCTTTGCATCGATTTGCTCAGAAACTATGACTTTATTTATACACGTTATATTAAAGAATGTTTTTATGCATCATCAGCTTCCATTCATTAACAAGAAATCATTCATGTCTACTCCAAATAGAGGCAATGCAGAAATTTGTTCAAGAAGAAGAAGGGGAAAAAAAAGTAAGACTGAAAGAAGGAGTTAGAGAAATAAACATACATAAGAAAAGTGGTTTGCTGAATGACTCACTATGATGAAGCAAAAATATGATGAAGCCCTCAGTCACTCCGTTTTGAAACTTCGCTATGATGAATCCATGCAATAGAAGGATTAAAGACACATAGTGTAGGAGAGGGACATACAGAAACATTTTCAACAATGTCTTACGACAATCACAGATAGTGTACATGGCAATCGTGCTGAGACTTTCATTGTTCGTATACATCACTGTATGCAATAGCAGCTTCCATTCATTAAAGACAGTCATTCATATCCACTCCAAATGCTGCCAACACACGAATTAAGAAGAAAAGAAAGAATGAAAGAAGAGAAACATGGAATTAAGAGAAGCAATTTGCCTTTGCCATCGATTCACGTGTGATAAAATCATGCAACAGCAGCATAGATGACATAAGTGTGCAGAGAAGAAGGAGAGCATGTAGAAACATTTTCAATATTATCTTATAACAACGCAAAAAGAGTACGTGGCTGTGAGTGGTAACAGCAGATGACTTGCCAAATTGTTACTTCTAAGAACGCGTTGATGATTTATTTCTTCAGGGCCTTTACACTGCTATCGCTCTACCGTTGCCCTTTACTCTCCTCACCCCCATCTACTAATGCCATCTTACTCCACTTTGACTCGGCCAGTGCCTCCTCATCTCTTACCCTGTCCCTGACTTTTCTTTTGTACCGATACCAGCAATCTGGATTGTTCTGACCCTGGCTATGCTGCTCTCTCTGCTGTTTCGGAATCATCACTTGTGCAACCCTAGGTGAAAAGTTCAATCAGAGGTCTTCTTCTTTTAGACAGCTGGTCTTGGCCTTCTTTGTGCAGGTCGCCCACCTGTTCAGAAAGTGCATTTGCAGCAAGATGTAATATTTTGATAAAATACCACGACCGTCCTATTCACCAGAGCCTTCGAGCAGCAACCAGGCCTGCAGACACACTGCTGAGGAACAACATCTTCAAACCTGTGGAGGAGCTCTGGCAGACTGCACCATTCATCTAGTCCCCTGATGTTCCTGTCTGCACGAACGGTGATGAAGAGCGTCGATGTTATTGCTTAGGGTCTGTTTTGGTATTTCGGTAAGCGCTTGGGGATTTCACTTCATTAACAGCCGGTCGACCGTCTTCTCTTGACGAAAACTAGTACCTGCTTCTTACTTGATTTTATGTGGACATGACCGACTGAACGCTGACAATAATCTAATCCCCATGCTTGTGTGTGTGTGTGTGTGTGTGTGTGTGTGTGTGTGTGTGTGTGTGTGTGTGTGTGTGTGTGTGCGCGCGCGCGCGCGCGTGCGTGCACGCACATGTGTATAAACACACGCGTACTATGGTAGTAGAGAGTGAGCTCGCGTGTGTGTCCTTCTATGCATGCTCGCATGTCCAAACACTAGGTTTTAAACGCAAAAAATAAGATCATAGATCTATACAGCTGCAAAGGTTTTCTCTTCGTGGGTCTAGAAAAAGTGCTGAATAAAAATAAAATCCAGCATTTGCATTGAAAGACACTCTTCCAAAACGAAATTGTACTAGTTTTCTTCGTGATGAGAATATGCCAATCTTCGTTTTCTTGTTCAATTGTTGATTTTTTATTCATCCATTTCAAGGCAAAATCCAAGAATACACCAGCCTTCACAATCGCCTGTGCGGTATTAGTCCTGGTCCACCTAGACTTAAAAAAGATGGGCGGAAGTCCGTGAGGTCTCGGTAATGGCGCCCTCAGAGGAAAAAGACGAGACGGGGGCATTATCTCCACTGCGTTTGCCTGTTTCCGCAATTTCGCCCTGTCCGTGGAATTGATTTTGGCTATGCTACTGAGATCGCAGTAGTTCAGGTACTGCCCTTTCTGTGTGTCTGTCTTCTTCCACTTTTTCTCTTTTCATTTTTTTTTCTTTTGGCCATTCTTTTCTTCGTGATGTTTTTACGCAGCGGTTCTCTTTAATTCCATTTTCTCTGGACAGCTTCGTTTGTGTCTCTGAGTGTGTATGTGATACGTGTATCACGTGTACGCGTACCCACTTGGAGGCGCACATGTGTGTGTGTGTGTGTGTGTGTGTGTGTGTGTGTGTGTGTTGTGTGTGTGTGTGTGTGTGTGTGTGTGTGATCAGCAAAATCTGTGGAGACATCCTTTACCTTCCCTGATATGATAGCTGCATCGTTTCTGTATTTTCCTACTTAAACAACAACAATAATAAAATGTTGTCGATCATAGAAACTCTGACAAGTCAACTTCGAAACATGTCCTTCTGACCTTACGTCTTGATTTATGACAATATCTGTCCTGAACAAAGCATGAGGGAATCGAGCTTGTCTGCGTTCTCCTATCGTCTGGATCCTATAATGTGGAGGCGTATTGAGGGATTGGCATCCGAAATAACTGGTAAAAACCCGCGCCTACACTTGGTAAATCTAACTGTCTTCTTGTAAGGTCGAAATGTGGTGTGACTGTAGCGGCGATTGAAACAAGAGAATTAAACGTAAGTGACTAGCGCGCCAAAGGAATAAAACAATAAATTACAAAATACATGCAGCTTGTTTTGATCGTTTGTTGTTTTTTTTAGGCAGAAAAAAAAGGAATGATACTGCCTGAAAAAGAACACAAAGGAAAAAGCAAACAAACAATAAAGGTGAATGAATGTTTTGTCTGTTTCCAGAAAACAGGTGTGGTCTGCGTAATTTGTTTGTGTCTGGCCCGGTAACTTATGTTCTTTTCTTTACCTTTTCATCATCCATGTGCTGTTAATGTGGTTTTGCTCAAACACCATATATAAATATATATATATATATATATATATATATACATACATATATATATATATATGTATGTGTGTGTGTGTGTGTGTGTGTGTGTGTGTGTGTGTGTGTGTGTGTGTGTGTATCAGTTTAAACATCCCACACTAGACACCTGCGAACAAAAAACAGAAGTAGATATACTCTTGCTCAAAATCAGTCAGAAGTATCCTTTTGTCATGTCCGCATATAAAATGTTACACTAATCATCATAAGGGAGTTTACAAGAAATATACGTGTCCACTGCCTATAACATATCAAAAGTGATCAAATTGTCCTTAACGTTTGATATTTAGGGCTGAAAATCTAAATTGTTTTAGCATAGGCTATCTGTATTTACACTTTAATCCATTAAAAGCAACTCCAGTTAAAGATGGGCAAACGCAAGGACGGACACACGGAAAACGTGAACCTATAGGGCCTTGTCAGGTGTAACGAAAATGATTGGCTCACAGTAACAAAAAAAAGTCATGAGCTTGTTTTGGGCAACGAAAATGTTTTATATCTGTACACAAAAAAAGCAGTTGGTGATCTCGAAGACAACAAAAGTTGACCAAAAATGTGAGATTTGTCAGAAAGTTTTTGCATACTAGTTACAACTCCGGTGATGACTGACAAAAGTGACACAGGTTAATTAATGAAGTGGTGGCTATATACAACATTGATTTCCAGAAGGAAGCGATTCATTCCATGCTCAGCTCTTTCTCTAACACTCTTCACTGCAAAGAACGCACTGATTCAAAGCATCTTCCAACAATTTCATGCCCAAGAAGCTTCGACTAATCACTGTGCCTGGTTGAAAACTTTCTTATTTGGTCAACCCAAACCACTCAGCCCTATTACCGTTTCCAGAGTCGGCTCGTCTATAAACAAAGAGATTCGAATCAAAGTCATTTCCACGTCAGCTGTTTCGCCCCGTGTCTCCGTGACCAGCTTTCCCAGTTTCTCCGCTCCAGTTGCGGTCGACAGGAGCTGTCAAGGATAATAATCAAGATCAAGGAATGCGTCAGACCATGAAGAAGTGTACATGTTCCATTGAATTTGGAGGCCAGTGCAGATGTCGTTGTTCTCTACGCGTTCGTGAGGAAGCACATCCGCTTCCTGTTCAGGAGCAAGTGACATGTAAATTCAATCATTTTAAAGATTGGTTATTGTTTTTATTATTGTTATTATTATTATCATTATTATTATTATCATTCATGTTTTATTATTATTATTGTTATTATTATTATTATTATTATCACCGTCGTCATGGTCTTTATCATCATCATCATCATCATCATCATCATCATCATCATCATCATCATTCATCATCGTCGTCGTCGACGTCGACGTCGTCGTCGTCGTAGTCGTCGTCGTCGTCATCTTCGTCGTCGTCGTTGTTATCATCATTATAATCACCATCATTATGATCGTTATTTTATCATTATCATTACCATCTTCATTTAAGTCAGAAACTTTGTCCTGAAAATTCCATATGCTTTTTTTATACAAGGACGAATCTAGAATGACAAATTGTTGGACGCCCCCCCCCCTCCCCCACCACCAACGTCAATAGAGATCCCTCAGATACTTTTCCTCTTTCCCAAAATAAAAACTGATTTGTGTTGTCAGTTTGACTATATGATCTATGGTGAGTCAACCCGTTCTAAACTCTGCATGATTTAACGGTATGACAAAGGTTTCCATTAATTTCCTTTTTTTACTTTTCAGTGATGTGTTATGTGGTTAAGATCGTCAAGTTCACTGTCAGAGACTGGGGGTTTCAATCTGGCTGGCACTCAACATAAACATTGTCAATTTCGCTGCCAATTGTACTGATTTGGTGCCAGGTTAATGTTATACAGGTACCCCACCCATCTCTCCCACTGTTTTGAGATACTTATCTTGTCTTTAGTTATACCTTAGGTGGGTGTGGTCGGTACACACGTATGCTACGCTAACCTTTCATTTTCTGTCTCAGACTGTTTCTGTCTGTGTCTGAGCGTCGGATCCGCACGTTCACTGCCATACACCTTCTCTCTCTCTCTCTCTCTCTCTCTCTCTCTTCTGTATCTCCCTCTCTCTCTCTCCCTCGCTCTCTCCACCTCTGCCCCTCTCTGTCTCTCCCTTTCTCTGTCTTTTTGTCTGAATTTCCGTCTGTCTGTCTCTCTTCACTTGCTCTCCTCTCTCTCTCTCTCTCTCTCTCTCTCTCTCTCTCTCTCTCTCGTTCTCTCTGTCTCTCTCTGTCTCTGTCTCTCTATCTGTCCGTCTTTCCCTCTCCTCCTCCTCTCCTCCTCTCCATTTCCTTCTTCTTCTTCTGTCTGTCAGTCAGTCTGTCTGTCTTTCTGTCTGTTTCTCTCTCTCTCTGTCTGTCTCTCTGTCTGTCTGTCTCTCTTTTTTTCCAAACATTCTCATTCTCAAACTATCACTCCTCACACAAATATACAAAACGTAACATCCATAGCACTTCATGCGACATATTCCTTCAGAGTGGGATTTTCACTCGCAAGATTCAATGTACTCCCTTTAACAATTAATGTCCACCGGTACAAATGTTTAGAGCATTTTCCTGTTGGAACTGTCTGTCAAGAGTGCGAAACACGTATGGGGTCGGACTTTTACGGTTCAAAAAGCTCTCCATCCGTACAGCAGCAAATGGTTACGTACATCACGTCAGGGAAGAATGAAACCATCAGATAGATAGAGAGAGAGAGAGAGAGAGAGAGAGAGGGGAGAGAGAGGAGAGAGAGAGAGAGAGAGAGAGAGAGAGAGAGAGAGATGGGCTCCGCCTTTCTCAGTGCCTTTACCCAGACATGGCGACCAGCCCATTGCTCTTACTGCCCTAAGGCTATGGGACTTTCACCTTAAACTACATATACAGGCAAAACAATCTTGTGAAACACTGCATGTTTTGCCCAAATGTACTGGAACATAAACAACGTTTCCTAATCCAAATATTCCTTATGTACAGATGTAGGAGCAATTTTTCCCCCCGAAGTTTATACAGTTAAATGAGTTAGTTTTTTTTTTTAATCATCAAATTTCATTTTCCATGCAATACATAGGAAAAACGATCACAATCAAAGGTTGTAGGGATGTTTGTAAGAACTGGAATAAAAATATGCACAGCCCGCCCCCCCCCCTCCTCCCCGCCCCCACCTCTTTCCCCTCTTTCTCTATCCCTTCAGTACGTCCATGTCATTCTTCCTGACCACCGTCTTCCAGTTCATGACCCCCAGTCTTTCCTCTCCCAGCCCATCTCTGTTCCAGCCTTTGTTTTGAGCTGCTGCTTGTGGGCGATGTCCGATAACACATTCTGATGGGTTTGGTCGTTCATTCGTTCTCTCCCACAATGGCTTTTACAGCAGCATCCTTTTGCGTTCATAGGCAAGGGCCGTGGGTGGCTAGATTCCAACAAACCGGGTGACTGAAAGCACTGAAGCACATGTCCCTAATGAGCGTCTGTGCCGTGCAGACGGCTGCTGTCCCCAATTAGATGGCCATGGAACCCGTGGTCATAATAGCTGTGATGAAGGTCTGTGGTTCTGGCAGCAACATGGGCATTGAGGGTAAGGGGGAAATGAGATTCACGAGGAGAGAGAGAGAGAGAGAGAGAGAGAGAGAGAGAGAGAGAGAGAGAGGGAGGGAGAGAGAGAGAACAGACAGACAGATAACCACAGAAGGAGAGGCAGAGGTATATATTGATGGGAGAGCCCCGCTTGTCTAGTCCCAAGAGACTCACAACGTCTGGCACTGTTGCCATGTAAACACTAAAATCTGAACACTGGTAATCGATACAGAAAAAAGAGCGAAAAATAAACACCCCTGTACACACCTAAATGAAAGCTGCGACAAAGGAGCATGGCCTTAACTAAGGAATTCTCGCTCTGCATCGATTTGCTGAGAAAATGTGAATACGTTATTAAACAATGTTCTGTGCGTCGTCAACCTCCATTTATTAACAAGAAATCATTCAAATCCATTCCAAATGTTTGCGAAGCAATAATTCGTTAAAGAAGAGGGAAAATAAAGACAGACTGAAAGAAGGAATGAAAGAAGAAAAATAAGGAAAGCAATTTGCCCATTGATTCACATATGATGAATTTCTGCAAGAGGAACACAACAGACATGGGGTGGATAAGGTAAGGGACATGTAGAAACATTTTCAATGATTTCTTACGGCAGTCACAGCACATGTATGTGGGAGTCTTCCCGAGAAAATGGGACTTTAATTTGAAATGATCTTAAACAACGATCTATGCATCATCAGCTGCCGTTCATTACAAAGCAATCATTCATGTCCACTACAGAGGTTGGCAACACATGAATCTTTTAAAGAAGAAAAGAAAGAAATGAAAGACAGAACGAAAGAATGAAAGAATAGAAATCAATTTAAAAAAGAGAAGTGATCTTCCTATCCTGACGACTCAAATATAACGAATTCATGCGTCAGAGGGATAAACAACACATTGTGTGTACAGAAGGAGAAGGTTTTTGCAGAAACATTTTCAAGAATATCTTATGGCAAGGACACAAATTCTTTTGTGGCAGTAAGCAACAGCAGTAGTAGACAAACTTGCCAAGTTCTCTCTTCTAAGGATATGTGTTGATGATCTATTTCTTTGGCGCCCGACACTGTTATCACGCTACCGTTCCTCTTTAC
>CM065722.1:45136437-45138937 GCA_033310375.1 Conus canariensis | reverse complement strand
GTTTGTTGTTGTTTCTGCTCACGAGGAACTCCAACAGCTCACCAGGCTTATTCAATTGCCTGCACTGTTCAAGTCCTGGTCCACCAAGACTTGTTAGAAAGATGGGCGGAAGTCTGTGCAATGTCGGTAATAGCGCCCTCAGCGGAAAAAGAAAGACTAGACAGGGGCATTATCTCCCCTGCATTTGCCCACTGTTTCCGCTCTCACACCTTGGTCGACGCATTGATCCTGGCTAGACTGTTGGAATTGCAGTAGTTCAGGTACTGTCCCTTTTGTGCGTGGCATCTTCCCGTTCTCCATTTTCTTCCTTTCGGGTGGGGGATAGAGGGGAATGTTCCTTCTTTCTCAATATCTTTGAGTGTCTCTTCCGTTCACCGTATTTTCATTGTCTGCAGATTTTTGTTGTTGTTTAGTTTTGTTTCATTGGGTGTGTATTATGCAATGTGTACATGCGCTAGGGTGAGTTTATGAGTGTTGGGAGGTTGAAGTGTGGAGGAATAGTGGTGTGTTGGGAAGAAGAGGGCAAAAGGAGATAGGGTGGGTGGGGAGGATGTGTGTGTGTTTGTGTGTGTGTGTGTGTGTGTGTGTGTGTGTGTGTGTGTGTGTGTGTGTGTGTGTGTGTGTGTGTGTGCTCTTGTAGTACATGTATCTCTCTCTCTCTCTCTCTCTCTCTCTCTCTCTCTCTCTCTCTCTCTCTGTTCTCGATTTCATTATTTTTGTTTTCCTTTCTGTCTCATTTTAAGCTTTGACTGGAAATACCAAAACTACACGAATTAACCAGAGAATCAGTTAAAGTTAACATACTGCAACCCGACATGTTCTCTGCCTGTCTGTCTGTCTGTCTGTCTGTCTGTCTTGTCTATCTGTGTCTGTCTATGTCTCTCTGTCTGTCTATCTGTCTGTTTGTTTATCTGTCTGCCTGTCTCCCTCCCTCCTTCTCTTCTCAATCGCTCGTTCTTCCCTGATGGGGTTTTATACTGTACGCACTGATCTGTAATGATCTCCCCTGAACGTGCGAAGCTTTTAACACCACGGTCTGCACAGATATGGGGCTGTCTTTTTCTCATCACACTTTCTGGACCTCCTGTTGGTTTTGGGGTGGAATTTAAAAAAAAACATTGATTCGTCTCTAGCACAAACTGTTCTCGCTTTCTCTCCTTTTTTTCATCTGTGATGAGTCGACCAAATGTCCTCTATGCAAATGAAAGGTAATTTTGCTGATGAAGAGATTACATTTCCTTGGGCCCTTCATTTTCTGCTGATGTTGCATTTTGTTCATTGTCCATTGGGAGGGGGGGGGGGGGGGGGGCTTCACTCCAAGCTCATGTGATATGATTTTTCTTTTGGTTTGTTTGTTTCTTTCTTTTTTATGTCTGTCTGCTGATGTTGCTTTTTGTGCGTAAATCGGTAATGTTTGAAAATGTCTTATCTTGTTACACAGATATTAAGGGCTTGTTTTACGTTGTGCCTTTTAAGAGCGTGTGGGTCGCTTGAATTTGAATCTGATGTTAATTCTGTGTGCGTTTGCATAGGGAATGAATGGAATGGTTGAATTATTACGTATGGATATATTGTTCGCTATCGCTTTAACAGAGCGTTCTAGTCGTCTGTATGTGAACCACTTCAATGCAAAATGTTGTACACAACGGTTTATAAATTATCTGAGTAGGTACTCAGTGGTATTATATGGTTTCTTTCTTGCTTTTAATTGGGTACATTCGCAATTTTAGTGGTGTGTATAGTACTAATGTCTCGAAGCATGGGGGTGACACCGTTAGAATCGTCCTAGGCGGTGGAGTTTGTTTCTCTTTATTGAGAACATTTGATATGTAAGAAATGGTGGGAGCAACATTCTAAAGCGTGGGGTGTTTGATGAGTCTAGTCTTTTAAGTAAATTAAGGGTAATTTTGCTGATGCTGGGATTAGTTTCCTGGGGCTCTTCAAAGTGTGCGAAGTCCAATGCCAATGGGGCGAAGCACTGCGAGTTGGAAGCTGAAGGAGGAAGAGTAATTGAAGAGTAATTCGCATATCCATGGAGGTAGTGACAAGTACATATCCAACTGCCTGTCCAGGGTGAGGAAGGAGTCTCTCCTTCACCAACGGCTACTCACTGGATTCTCCAGTGGACTTGAGGAGAGGCAGTTGGGTTGGGCGTTGACATCTGTGATCAGTGACCGTCAGTCTGCAAGTAGATCTCGATGACCTTTCAGTCTTGTTGAACCTGGAGCGAGAAACACCTTCGGGAAGGTTTTAGCCTGTTAGGTGGTTTGCACCTTGTTAGCTACGAGTTGAAGTAAAGACTTGCAGGGTTAGGTCGGGGCTTGTGGAGAGGTCTGGGCTGTTAGTACAATGGCGTGGTTTAGGGGAATGGAACATGAGTTAGAATTCGATGTTATGCAATAGCCACACAGTGCCCGACTCTTTGGTGCATGTGTAGGGGTACACTAGTTATTCCATTCGTTGAACCAAAATGTTTCGGAGACTCATTGTTTAGATTTTC
>CM065722.1:45126437-45131437 GCA_033310375.1 Conus canariensis | reverse complement strand
TTTTCTCCCCCCCCCCCCCCCCCCCCCCCCCGTTTCAATTCCGAAGAATATCCACGAAGTCCATTTCTTTACCATCCAAAATGAGCGACACGCATTTGATAATCTCTCTCTCTCTCTCTCTCTCTCTCTCTCTCTCTTGGAGTGGCCTCCCTTGTTCGGCAACCGGCAAGACGAATTTCAGCCGCTCCGGTAAATTTCAGTTTGTATCAACTGTAAGTCAGTCGTACAGCATGCCTGTGGAAGGTCTCCCATCCACCGTAGAAGCCACACTCAATGCTGCACTGGAAGAAATGGCATTGTCGTCATTCAAAATAGAGGGCAGTGGAAAACAAACTGTCGTCGTTCTGCGGTTCACTTCGAGTACCGAACAGCCCCCAGCCATGCAAACTCAAGGCCACAGCATGGCGTATCGTCGCAAGTGCCCGTCACAGCTGAACAGGGATAGGCAGAGAGCAGAGACTTACAGAAGCAATCGAAAGAAAAAGGCGAGTGACAGTTTATGTTCTCCGTCCGGTTTATTTTTGCCGACACCTCCTAGTATATTTTACAACATTGACAGAACCAACGAAAGTCGTGTTGCATGTGATGAGGTTTTCGAGAGTGACAACCATCTCCCTCTGTCTGTAACCCAGCCTGCAGAAGAAACACGGCACAGTGACATGCAAACAGAGATTGATTTGGAACAGTGCGACAGAGAATCTGTGACAGTTTCACAAGATGTAGTGTCGGTCTTGGATTTTGGTTCAGTGAAGCCAAGCGCTGATCAAGACTGTGTTGACGAATGCTGTGATGTGGATTGTGATCAGGACAGGCCTCCAGCGAATGACCAACAGAACGACCCTCCAGAGAACGTGACTCTCCGTGACATTATGTCGTACCTACAAGGAATGTTAAGAAACATGGAAAGCGTTCATTCTGTTGACAGAGAGAATGTGCAACTGACTTCCAGCGGCAATTCAGATGTGGAGGAAGGAAATCTTGTTGACAGTGGATAAACGTTTTGGAAGTCTCAATGACAATCACATCTGTGTCCGATGTTTGTTAATTATTTCCGTGATTTGGCTTCCTCATCACGATGTTGTTTTCTGACATTTACGGTTTGTGTGCATTTGTGGATCTTCATTTTCGAACAGCCCCTCCCCCACCGTAACCCCTGCATGAGAATGGGCTTTGTAAGCTTAACTCATTAAATCATTCGTTCGTTCATTCGTTCGATCATTCGTTCCTCTCTCTCTCTCTCTCCTCTCTCTCTCTCTCTCTCTCTCTCTCTCTCTCTCTCTCTCTCTCTGCGTGTCTGTCTGTCTGTTTGTCAGACTGATTGTCAGTCGGTTGGTCAATCGTTCCGTCCATCTCTCTCTCTACCTACCTATGTACCTACGTACCTACGTACCTACCTATCTTTCTATGTATGTATGTAAGTATGTATGTATTTATGTATGTATGTATGTATGTATGTATGTATGTATGTATGTATCTATGGAGGGGGATGCATTGAAGGACTTTATAGACCAGGCATAGGCACGTTTGAATTCTAGTTTCATACAAACTACAGTAAATATGAAATGAGGCAAGGAACAGTAAACAGTAAACTGCTGCTTTTCATTGCACTTTTTGTAGTGTTATGCGGAAGAAGCAACACCGTCATCATGAATTCACTTTTATTTATTCTCTTAATAATCATTTTAGTACAGGCACTAATGTTACGACATAAGCGTACACCATTATCTACGTACCATGTCTTCTTCTTCTTCTTCTCTGTCTCTTCTTCTTCTTCTTCTTCTTCTTTCTCTTCTCTCTTCTTCTTCTTCTTCTTCTTCTTCTCTTCTTCTTCTTCTTCTTTTCTCTCTTCTCTTCTTCTTCTTCCTCCTCTTCTTCTTCTTCTTCTGGTCATCATCATCATCATCATCATCATCATCATCATCATCATCATTCATCATCATCATCATCCATCATCATCATCATCATCATCATCATATCATCATCAATCATCTTATCATCATCATCATCATCATCACTCATCTCATCATATATGATGATGATGAGATGATAATGCTGCTGCTACTACTGATGATCATGACGATGACTGGAAATAGTGGTGGTGTTGTGGTGGTGGTGGTTGTAGTGGTAGTAGTAGCAGTAGTAGTAGCAGTGGTAGCAGCAGCAGCAGCAGCAGTAGCAGCAGCAACAGTGGCAGTAGCAGCAGTAGTAGTAGCAGCAGCAGCAGCAGTAGCAGCAGCATAGCAGCAGCAGCAGAAGCAGCAGCGTAGTAGAGTAGTAGTTGTCGTAGCAGCAGCAAGAATTGTATTTATGAATTCGCATACGATGTAAGACTTTGCTGAAAAAAAAGAAAAAAAAAAGAAAGACAACAACAACAACAACAAAACACTGTCAGGAATATTTTCTCCTCTGTATATATATATTTATATATATATATATTATATAATATATTTTTTTTTTTTTTTTTCACGCTGGTAACAGGATAATAATAATTCTTTTGTTTTGACACATTGTCTGATAACCTGTCAGTAGGAAAATGAGTGAAAATATGTGTTATGTCAAAACGTATGCACATTACACAAATACACTATTTACGTCTAGTGATTGTTATATTTCTGCCTTACAGCTATGTCTTTCATGATGGATATTATTACCCCTTTCCCCTGCCAAAGAGTTCGCTCTTCCCTCCGTCAGGAAAATAGGCTTTTGAGACGACTGATGTCCCATACTGATAACTAGGGCAGCGAAACAATGATTGAAATGCCATTCGTCCAGCACTGTCACTGATCCAAGAATGTCATTAAACCAGACCAGGGCCAGTGTCTTCGGCATCTGTCGGCCTGCATGATCAAAAGCCGTCTTGGTTTCTTCCATACTTCTCCCTGGTGACGTGACGATAATTGCGTGGCGGTCACTTCTGACATGACGCCCGACATCCTCATCTTTTGTGCGAGTCTCTCTCTCTCTCTCTCTCGCTCTCTCTCTCTCTCTCTCTCTCTCTCTCTCTCTCTCTCTCTCTCCTCTCTCTAACCCTTAACCGACCCTTCCCTACGTACCCCTTAGCCATCTCTCTCAAACCTTTTTCATCTTCTTACTCGTGAGTTTATTCACGTATATACTGACTAATGATTGACAAACCGGTTGATTTACTAATTCATCATCATCATCATCATCATCATCATCATCATCATCATCATCATCATCATCATCATATCATCATCATTATGTCAGTTGCAGAGGATTGATCTGCAGCCATTTCGTGATAACAGTTTGATTCACTTAGAGTGTAAATTCATCGACAGCGATGAACAGATTATAAAGAGATGACCCAACTCTCTCTCTCTCTCTCTCTCTCTCTCTCTCTCTCTCTCTCTCTCTCTCTCTCTCTCTCTTCTCTCTCTCTCTCTCTTTGTGATTAAATAATAGATTTATTTTCTTCTCCATTTTGACTACTAATGTCGTTGAACTACGAATTCGTAACCCAGTCCTCTCCCTCCCTCGAATGCTCACCTAACACTCTCTCTCTCTCTTACATCCACAGTTTAGAGAATATGTATAGAAAGATCTTGTAGGAACGAAAAGTATCCGAAGCGTCTAAAACCCTCATACTCTCTTTTCGTTTACCCCCCCCCCCCCTCTTTTTTTTTCTTCCCACTTGCACCCCTACCCTATACCCCCATTTCACCAGTGACAGAGCGATGCTTGATTTGCATCCAGTTAGCCGTTGTGAATGATGGCCATTTATTTCTCATCAACCCCGTTTGTTTGCATCATTTAAAGAAAAAGAGCAATCCTTTTCATGGAAATGGTCCCGGTGTGTTCTGTCCCGGGGCAATGGAAATGGTCATTCCGAGTAGAGCGTTGACCGATCTGGAAAATGTCTGATTTTATAGCACTGTGGGCCAAGAACTTCACTACATCACTCACAACGATGTCCTTTCCTCTAGCCCTTCATCACAAATTTATTTTGCCTCCGTCCGTCCCAGAGTAAGGGGATCATAAATACAAAGAATTAGAGATCGGGTCCTTGAATATCTGTCTACCTGTCTGTCTGTCTGTCTGTGTGGGTGTCTGTGTCTGTCTGTCTGTGTCTGTCTGTCTGTCTGTCTGTCTGTCTGTCTGTCTGTCTGTCTCTCTCTCTCTCTCTCTCTCTCTCTCTCTCTCTCCTGATTGGGTGATTGGTTCGTTTTCTTCTCCATTGTTATTTTCTAGTATTGTCAAACTAAGTTTAACTACGAATGGGTACTCCTGTTCTCCCTCTCTCGAATTCTCCTCTCACGCTCTGTCCGGCACCAAAGCATCCAAAGCGTTTTTAAAACCCTCCTCCTCTCTTTTCTCATTCCCTCCCCTCCCCCTCTTTTTTCTGCCCACTTGCACACCCCCCCCCCCCCGACCCTATTCCTCCGAACACCAATTATGGAGTGATGCTCCATTTGCATCCATTTAACCGTTGTAAATAGTTGTCATTCATTTCTCATTAACTCCGCTTGTTTCTATCATCTAAAAAAAAAAAAAGCCCGCCCCCACCCCCATCCCATCCCCAATCCTGTTTCATGGAAAAGTTCCCGGGCTGTTCTGTCTCGGGGCAATGGAAACGTCCATTCCGGGAAGGGTATTGACCAATCCGGGGATGTGTTTGTTTTTAAGAGCACTGTGGGCCAAGAACTTCACTACATCACTCACAAAGATGACCTTTCCTCTAGCCCTTCATCACAACATCTATCTCGCCTCCGTGCCAGAGTAAGGGGATCATAAACACAAAGATTTGGAGATTGGGTCCTGGAATATTTTGTCTGTCTGTCTGACTGACTGTCTGTTTGTCTCTGTGTCTGTCTGTCTGTCTGTCTGTCTGTCTGTCTGTCTGTCTCTCTCTCTTCTCTCTCTCTCCTCTCTCTCTCTCTCCCCCCCCCCCCCCCTCTCTCTCTCTGTCTGCTCTATCTCACTCCTGACTAAGGAATTAACTTCTTTTCCTCTCCATTTTGATTTTTAATAGTGCTGTGCAA
>CM065722.1:45113937-45121437 GCA_033310375.1 Conus canariensis | reverse complement strand
GAGAGAGAGAGAGAGAGAGAGAGAGAGAGAGAGAGAGAGAGGACTAGAAGGTAGAGACTGGACGATGCAAATGCATTTCGTATATTTCTATGCTTTCGTATTAATTCTGCATTTGTTGCCAAGATCGCAAGACAAACATCATCAAGTGCATAAACAACATTATTGTGCTGGCACATCTTTTTCATTTTTCATTGCAAAGCAATATGAAATGAAAATTTGTTGTGCCTGTGAAACTAACTACCGAAAGAAAAAAGAACAGCTTTCACCAATGCTATCACCGATACACCTTGATTTGTTGTTTCTTCATCGTTAACTAGTCTGGCAATTGAGAAATAAGATTGGATGAGACGCGATCCTCTTTAGCGCGATTGGCTGTCTCATGGGTTACTCCTGGGCGAATCCGGCATTTGTTTGTTTTACGATTTGTTTATCTATTTGAAAATGGATGTTGACGACAAGCTTGATATGATTAAAAGAGTTGAAATGAGAGAGAGAGAGAGAGAGAGAGAGAGAGAGAGAGAGAGAGAGAGAGAGAGAGAGAGAGAGAGAGACACTGACACTGAAAAAAGTTTAATGCCATTGACTATACAATCCTATTGGCATGAGGGGAATAATAAACATTTCGCCATTATTTCAGCGACAACAGGGAAGAAATATAACAAAGTGTGTAGGAAACAGTACTGGTTCATTTAGACTTTTACATTCAACATTTAGAAATTTAGCAATATTTTCAAAGCAATCACATGTCATAATGAAAAACAAAATTTACAAATATGCATATACAAAATATATAAACACTCACACATATAATACGCTCACTCTCGCACGCGTACACACACTCCCTCATACACACAAACACACACCCGCTTGCACATGCGTACACACACACACACACACACACACACACACACACACACACACACACACACACACACACACACACACACACACACAAAGGCATCAGCGTGCGCACGAACTGATCGTGCCACATTTAGCGATACATCACGAGCTAAATAGGAATTGTATTAGGAAAATCGATCATTCAACGTAAACATCAACGAAATCATAATAATTATGTTTCACCGGTTATTATACTAAAAAGAATAACTGTGGTTTTTTAAGTCTATATTTCTGGCATTAAGTTTTTATTCCGACGGTCCCAAGCAAGGGAAACAAACCTAGCGAGTGACCGTATGTTTCTTTTGTCATTTGTTGAGAGTATGCTGACAATGTCCAAATTCTTGGGAGAGTCCATATTGAGAACCGAACATTTCTTCCTGATGTCTTCGTAAAATTTACAATGGAATAGAAAATGTGTCTCATCTTCAGTTGATGCACCACACATGGGACAGGGGGAATCAGATGTACCAGCTAAGAACCATCTTGCATTGGCATGTAAACCTAACGTTCTTGTTCTAAATCGAGCGAAAATGGATCTGTGCCATTTATTGTTTACAACTCTGATATAATTTTCCGTTTGAAAAACATTCTTAAAGGAAAAGAACCATATATACTTGTCCGATTCTTCCAAATGAGAATGCCAGTCTTGTTTATAAGACGAGATTAACCGATCTTTAAATTCGGACAAAAACACTTGTTCATGTCCAACATCTTGACACATCCAAACAATCCCGAACCCATGTGTAGCTAACACGTTCTTTACAGAATATGCCCAATTTTGCTTTCCATTTTCCATCTGAATCAACATCATTTCATAAGCTTGTTTGCACAATCTTTTCATCGGAAGTTGTAGTAATCTAAGCCAATATTTAATACATTTTATGTAGGTTCTAACATATAAGGGGTACCGACCAGTTTCACCATATAACATTTTATTTGGCGAATGCAATGGTACCGATAGAAAACGTTTGATTGCATATGTATGAACCTTCTCCATTTCACTGTTGTTGAATAAACCCCATACTTCAGCACCATACGTTAACATTGGTTCAATCTGAGAGTCAAAGAGTTTCCAAAAAAGAGAGAAATCAATACAATTTAATTTTTTTAAAGATCTTAAGATTTCTATCGTGCCTTTTTTTCCTTTTCTATAGGTTTCAACCCATGTCTTTTGTAAGCTCAACTTTGTGGTGAAGAAAAGACCAAGATATTTATATGAATTTGATACACTAATCTCATTGTTTCCATAAAACCACTTTTCGTGGGCTGAAAGATGACCCCCTTTCCGGAAAACGATTACATTAGTTTTGTCCAGATTTACTGTAAGCTCTAATCTATCAGCTTCTTCTTTCAGTGCATTTAATTGATTTTGTAGTCCCACTGTAGTATCTGCTAAAAGAATAACATCGTCCGCAAACAACATCAGAAATACATCAATAGCACCAGGGATTAACTGAACACCATGTTTTCCCTTTTTAACTACTTCCGTAGCCAGTTCATTGATAAAAAATGAGAACAGCAGGGGACTTAGCAGGCATCCTTGTTTAACTCCACGTGGGCATTCAAATAAGTCAGAATACATACCTTTATCTCGGACGTAAGCAAGCACCGAGTTGTATACACTTCTAAGGGCCCTATACACTTTACCATTTACACCTTCTTTGCGCAATGTGGTCCACAGCAAGTTTCTATTAACAGAATCAAACGCTTTACGGAAATCTATGAATGCTATATACAATTTGCTGTGTCTGAGAAGGTATTTTTGAACCAGAGAAAATAACGTAAAAATATGATCGATCGTGCTATAGCCTGATCTAAATCCCGCTTGTTCCTCAATTATTTTTTCTTCTGATTCTGCCCATTTAGTTAATCGTCTGTTTAGAATATTTGTGTAAACTTTTCCCAATATACTGGTAAGGGCAATACCTCTGTAATTGTCCGGATTATTGATGTCACCTTTTTTGTGCAATGGAATTATAATAGATTTAGCCCAGTCTAGCGGGAAGGTTCCTTCATCAAATAACTTATTAAACAAAACTATCAGAAATTCCACTACAAGTGTATTAGAATGTTTTAGCATTTCTCCTAGGATCATGTCTGGACCTGCACTCTTTCTAGATCTTAAATTTTGTATACTGTTAACAATCTCCTCTCTAGATATTGGATCATTAAATAACGGTTCTTCAAAGTCATTAGCTTCTAAATCAACGCTTCCATTGTTTTCAATTATATTCTCAGGGTAATTAAAAATATTGCGGAAGTGCTCAAACCACTGCTCTATAGTTATATCGCTATAAGTCGTCCTTTTTCTGCTAATTGTTCTAATTGTTGACCAAAATAATTTTGAATCACTAACAGAGTCTTTTAATTTTTTAATCTTTCTTTGCTCAAATTCACGTTTCTTTTGTCGCTTCAAATTAACATAATCTGACCGCTCACTAGCATATTTTTCTTTCAGTTCTTCTTTTTTGTCTTTTGCTTTGTTCCTTTGGAAAGTTTTGAGTAGCTTCTTCACCTCTTTCTTCTTCTGATCACATTCATAATCAAACCACTCATCCTGATTTTTCTTTCTTTTACCAACCATTCTCACCATGCATGCAGCAGCACTATACATTGCTTGAACAAAAATATTCACACATCTGCTGACATCCACATTTAACAACTGGTAGGCATTTTCAAGCTGTTCTTTAAAATTATTGGAATTCAGCTCATTTTCAAAATTTCCAGCATTCTCCTCTGACCAAAAGATTTTTTCTTCAACAACAGGTTCTTGAGCTTGGGTATTTTTTGTCATTCCGTTTTGCCATATCATTTCTATTGGTAAATGCCAAGATTCAAGACAATCACCAACAATCATATTACAGTTTTGAGAAAAACATTCTGGAACAAGAAAATAATCAATAACACTACATCCTTGCGGTGAAACAAATGTATACTCTCCATCTCTGTCTCCATTGCAATATCCATTCAAAATGTCAAGATCAAACAAAAAACAAAGGTCCAACAAAGATCTTCCAAAATTATTTACATTTTCATCTTTTGAGTTCCTATGGAAACTGTCTTCTAAATGGTCATCATAAAACCCAGTAAAAAACTCAAAGTTTACCATATCTTCGCATTTCGACTGGCTAGAACCTGTCCTGGCATTCAAATCTCCACAAATCATGACTCGAAAGTCAACATCACCCACTGCTCGTAGCAAACTTTCTTCCAATATAACTACTCCATCTTTCAGATCGGTATTATTGTACAGAGGACCACCTTCAGGTACAATGTAACAACATACTAAGACTACATCTTTGTCAGTACCAAGCACACCTTTATTCAGCTTAATTGCTATAGCATTTGCACAGTCTAATCTTATTTCTTCTACAAACTGTTCTAAACACTTTCTAACCAGCAACAGTACACCACCAGAGTTTCTCCCAAAGTGTGACAGTTTTTGAGCTGGAGCAACAAATTTAAGAAAATCATTAAACACACATGAAAGATCAAATGACTTGTCCACAAATGTTTCTGTAAGGCATACAAAATCAAATAAATTAACATAATCAATGAATAACGAATTATCTAATTTGTTATATAAGTTCTCAACATTATAGTTAAGAAAGGACCAGGACGTTGAATGATCGAACTTGTCCTATTTGGATTTCTTGTTGCGTAGTGGCCTGTGGCCAACACTGTTACTATGTTGATTACCAAGGTACCCACGAAGACCGCTCTGTCTGCTTGCCGATCCTCGTCTACCACCACGCACATCACTGGGGTTGCCGGTTGTGTCATAACGTGGGGAATCCCTGCTGCTCCTCTCCGCACCAGAGGCTGGCTTACCCAACACGGAGTTGCTGGGCTTGCCTGTGACGTCACGGTCTTGTTGAGTGGGCGTCCCGTCACCACGTCTGCATTCCCGCAAGGCGTGGCCAATCAACCAGTCACCATCCACGTGTAGGGAACCTCTCCCCGCACCGTCACTGCCACTGTCAGCTGGCTGGTGGAGGGAGGAGGCACGGATATCCCGTGCAGCGACACCTTCACCTCCACCACCCACATCCTCGTCTCGCTGCACTGCATACTGGGTCAGCGGGTCGCCGCACGTGGTCTCAGCACCATGGCAGAACATCTCGCACCGGTCACCAGCATCGCTCAGTCGGCCGTGACCCGATGACGTCCCGCCCCCTCTGCCGTGCAGTCGGTCAGCTGATGACACAGCCGTGTTGTCAGTGTCGCCCGCCGTTGTCGTTTCCGTTGCCGTCACCTTTGTACGCGTGTGTTGATCTACTCCGGCTGGTCCCATTACCATCTCCCCGTTTCTAAAGAAGGCCCTCTTCCCCTCCCTACGTGCTTGTGACACAATTTTAGCTTGTTGCCGTGTCAGATCGTTGGCTACACCAATGCCTTTTTGTTTTAGTTTGTCACGCAGATCTCTATTTGTTAATAACAACATTTTGTCCTTCCATCGTGTGAAACGTGCAATCATAGGTCTAGGTTGCCCCTCTACTGCCCGCCCCACTCTGTGTGCCCGGACAAAATCTTCATGTGTCCATGTTCGAGAGCCGTCAATGTTGTTGAGAGAATCAACCACTGCTGTTACACTCATGTCAAAAGTTTCCCTGTCACGTAGTTGAGGAATGCCAAAAAATCTCAGATTGTCCCGTCGCGAGAAACCTTCCAATCTATCAATCTCCGATCTAACACGTCCCAAATCTTCTTGCAACTCCTGTACTGATGTTTTCAGCTGGTCAGTTTCTGTTCTCCCCTTAGTCACTTCCTCGTGTAGCACTGCCACACTGTCTGACAGGTCTTGTTGATCTTTTTCTAACTTGTCACACCTATCATCTATCCGTTTGCATCTTTCATTTATTTCACTCAGTTCGTTTTTGATCCAGTTTAGATCTTCCCTGATCAGTTGGGTATGTAAACCCATCTCTTGGTGTATTGCAGAAGTTATCATAGATAACTCATCAGTGTCACATGGTAGGCTAGCTTTTCCGTTTATACCCTCACCTTTACCAGTTTGATCAGGAGAAGGGTTGGGGCCAGGGTTTTCCTCAATGTCACCACTGAGAAGAGAGAGAGAGAGAGAGAGAGAGAGAGAGAGAGAGAGAGAGAGAGAGAGAGAGAGAGAATACGAATGGTTTAATGCGTCAGATTTTCGGCCCATTAACAAATCGGGAGGGGAGGTGGGAGTAAGGGGGCAGAGAGATACATCGAGATTGAAATAAACATGAACAACATTTGATACATATAGTACTGGACATGCGACATGGAAGCCAGATCGCGGTACATCACTTTGTTCATTAGGGGGACAAGCGGAAATGTTCATGCTGTCCATCATGATTTCTCTAGGGTTTAGAATGTGAGTGTTTCCAGGGGTGGTCAGTCTGGATTTCCTGTTCCACCAGCTGTTGAATCGTCATCCACTTTGAAGCTCCGCTGCACATTGCCAATTTCTTTCGATATTTCCTGCAAATACTTCCACATTTCTCTAGAATTGCCGTATGATAGTCCTGAAGCTTGTTGTTTAAAAGTATTAGCTGGGCGGTTGACCCATTCACCATTTTCATTACCAGAGTGCTGCACTGGCGTTGACACGCTGTCGGTTTGTGCTGAAGACTGGAAAAAGGGTTGGGGAGAGAGAGAGAGAGAGAGAGAGAGAGAGAGAGAGAGAGAGAGAGAGAGAGCATTGAAAACTGAAGTGCTTTATTGATTAAATCTACGTCCATGTCAATGTGGAACGCGTACAAACATTACAACAAAGACACAAGTTCAAAATCAGTTTAAGAATGGAAAACAATCTGGAGTCAAATCTCGATTAAACAATGCAATTCAAGTCCGCTCAGTCTGGCACAAAAATTGCGCAAATCAAAGGCTTTCTCAATATAGGTAGCAAGTCTATTTATGATTAGCTTATTGTGGGATGCAAACATCATACTAAGCGTGGACAAGAATGAATTGCTGCAGAGTATTTTAAGAACATACTGTTCTCGAAGTCTTCTATGACTTGGACAAGCTAATGTAAAACGGATTTCGGATTCTGTATCTCGATTACACACAGCAAAATGTAAGATCTGATTGCGTTCAGTTTTCATCAAGTCGTAGTTTATGTACTCTGAGCGGGAATCATCAAAACACAAAGGTATTGGAGCGTTTCTGGATTTATAGAGCTTAGCATTTTGAAGAAATAAGGGTGTGCAGAAACTGGGCTTAATAATTTAGTCGAGGGCGTATCAGCCGTTGATGTTTATGTTTTCAGACAGCTCCTGTCTAACACAGTCAACAAACACTCTTTAAGAAGTCTTTCATTACAAACTCCCTAATACGCACCAGCATCGCCGAAGCCATATTTGTTAGCATATAATGTGTGGGCGGAGCCCACGATTTGTTACTACTTTTCTGTAGAAAAACCGACATCCTATAAGCTTTGGACAGAAATCACTCGTCTGTCATTTTTTTCCCCTTGCATTCTTAACCAGTATTCAATACACTTTATATAAGTGTTAACAAAACGGGGATATCTTTCTGTTTAATCATAGAGTAGGTCTTTAGGAGTTCCCTACCCTTCGTTCAGCTGTCCTTTACTCAATTTGGTTAAACTGTCCA
>CM065722.1:45101437-45103937 GCA_033310375.1 Conus canariensis | reverse complement strand
TTACAAACTCTTTAATCATAGACTATTTCAGTTGTGTTACTTATGTAAATACCCAAAAAGGTTTTTCAGGACAATCGATTGTCTTAAGAAACTGAGACAGCAACGTAAACGTGTGATTAAAAAGAAACTCGATAGAGACCTGGCTGGATAGCAAAAGGTCCTCAGGGAAGGAGCCTCCCCCTCCATTCCTCATGCCAGTGTTTCGGTCTTGGAACTTTTGTATCTAAGTAAGGTGGGCCATATCCAGATCATGACCGCTGAAAGCCTTTCTGCTCTTATTCCATTTCTTTTCCTTGGCGATGCCCGGTGTTAAACCTGCAACTTCTGGATGGTTGTGATCTCTTGAGCAAGTCGCTTAAGACGGATATCTTACCCACCTAGCTATCTGACAACTGTTGTAACTTGGAACAAGTATGCCCTCTGAGGTCCACTTCTGTTCCCTCTCGCTCAGATCCATCTAGACCATCTTTCAGCTGCTTCTTATGGTGCCTTCCGAGTCCAGGCCCTTGTCTTACAAGAAATGAGAACTGTTTCATGAGCTCATGGACAGACGTCTACAGTCCCAAATCCTCGGCTCTTTCTGATGATTTCTGGGTGATATATCCATTCTTGAAAGTGTGATGTACATTCCCAGTCATCCACTCCATCCAGTAAGCTCCGGTTCCCTGGTCCAGGTGTTAACAGCTGTTTCGGACAATTACCAGCTGATCCTTGCCGAGTAGAACGTTATTGTTGGAGGTTATGATAGTGTTGTGTTTCCTCTGGTGATACTAATATCTTCAAGCACCTGATAGCGCAACCATACATACCCCCTAGGCCTAGTGCAGATTTGCAAGAGCACTAGACATGATCCATTGTTTGTTTGTCCAAATAGAGTGGACATACAGTGCTTTCGCTTCGGTAGGTTTATATTCAAGGACAGGTCATGTACAGATCTAAGGACTCGGCTGACGATACGTGGGGACCATATGCCATATTTCATTCCAGCATAAACTTCTTTGAAGTACATTTTCTTACCTAATCTATTGCCTCTGTTTGCCTCGCTGGACGGCTTTTCGAATTTTTGGGACATTCTCTTTTTTACGCTATTACATGTCTCTCTTTGCTTGTTCCTTTGCTTTGAGTACCACTGTATTTTAGTTGACATCAGATCCCGTCTGTTGGTCTTTTGTTTATCCTGGTATCCTACAGATAGAAAAACTTAACACCTTAAACCATTTCCACATTCAGCTTTACAAAAGACAAAATTCATTGATTTGAGGTTTTTTGTTCTGTGGGCGGCTTTAGTATTTAAATATCGATCTGTAGACATTCTTCCCCAGTCTGAGTGGACATAAAGCATGAGACAGTTCGTGTTTCCATTGATTAGCAAGCCAGCAAGACGCGTCTCCTTCCTGTGATTTATTGCGCGTGAGTGATGGAGTAGTCCTCCTGTGAGCTGTAAGACACTGATATAGTGGGATCTGTCCTTCAGCTGTCTAGGATAGTGATATATACGGTGGAAAAGTGTTCACAGATGCAATCCAGCGCGGAAGAAAGACGGGTTTGTGGAATACTGTTTTTGGTATCTGCATCTAGTTTTCATTAGTTTGAAAATACAATCTTATTTGTTTGATGGTTTGTACTAATGTGAGCGTAGATCACCTTGTTCATTTGCTCTCTCTCCCCCTCCCTCCCTCCCTCTCTCTCTCTCTCTCTCTCTCTCTCTCTCTCTCTCCCTCTCTCTCTCTGACTAACCCTTTCTTAGCATGGGAACATCAGAGAAAGCCACTGAGAGACCAAACCAGCTAAGAAGAAAGCTACCATCTACAAGAACACCTAAACGCAACAAAGGCACATAGTTTTATCGGAGATGGTCACACGTATACTACACCACCCGACTTGATCATAAACCTCTGGTACTTCATTCTCTCTTCATCTGTTCCGGAAACCACTCCTTCATCCCATGTATCTGTGCTTAGTGTTCTAAGCCAGCGGTGTCCAGACCAAAGCTTTTGGCTCAGGAGAGCCGATGCCTGATCTGGAATGCTTCCCCGGGAAAATGTTAACGTGGTACCGTCGTGACACATAGAATTAGAAATCTCTCACAGATGCGTCCCCTCTCCGTGATCTATTACGGTGATCTGCTGTGTTCGGAAGAAAGAAGGATACTGGTACATTTGTAGTCTTTGAATCTCGCAGCCTGGTACCTATTTTCCCTCGCCACTTTTTTTTTTATCATTCATTTGGTCCTCCTCGTTCGATTCATTCTCTGCAGTGATTCAATACGTATTCCATATGGCACATTTCCTCTCTCTGTGGAAGCAAGGGAGAGTAGTGGACTTTCCAAGGGTTCTTTTCTTTTCAATCGTTATTCCAGATTTCCAGGGTCTTTGACACGGTAAAGCCTACATTTCAATTTTCTTTTCCTCAGTTCTGCCACCCACCATCTCCCGAGCCTTCAGCTCACTCCGCCATCCCCACTGGGTCAGACTTTGCTCCTGGAGTATTCAATAATTCC
>CM065722.1:45093937-45096437 GCA_033310375.1 Conus canariensis | reverse complement strand
CTGCAGTGCACTCCCAGTCATCTGCCCCGTCCAGCAGACTCTGCCTGCATGTTTCGAGTGGCACTGTTGTTCTTGGCCATGATTTGCTGCCTCCTGCCGTGAAGAATGTTGCGGGTGCTTTTGGAGTCCTGATTTTCCCTTTTGTGGTGTTGGTACTAGCCCAGACTACTTGTACAATCTCTTTGAGCACTTGGTTGTGCCTCCATGTGTACCTTCCTTGAGCCAGGGCTACTTTACATGAGCTTAGGACATGCTCCACTGTTCGCTTTTCATGGCAGAGGGGGCATGCAGGATCGTCTGTTTTCCCCCACTTCACCAGGTTTGCATTTGAGGGCAGAAGGTCATATGCAGATCTGAGAATGAAGCTGATCCTGAGAGGGGCCATGTGCCAAATGTCATTCCAAGTGAGACTTCTTTGGAGTGCATTCTCCCACGTTGTCCATTGCCCTTGCTGGCTCTGCTGGACTGCTTTTTGGAGTCTTTTTTGGTCTTCTTCTTTTCTCATCTCCTGAATCATCATGTCTCTTTTGGCTTTTCCTTTGGCCTTTGACCACCATTCAGTTTTGGTCACCCCCAGTCCTTGTCTGTTGGTCTGTGTGTGTCCTGTTATTTCTCTGATCTTGAGACTTTCTTTTGCAGAATCCATCGCCTCTTGAACTTTCCATTTTCTGCCTGTCTTCAGCTGGGGCTTGATTGCTTCTACCACCTTGTCTCCTGAGTCCTCCAGCATGCTTTGAAGTCTGATCTTCCCTGCTTTGTATTCCTCCAGGATGGATTTCAGTGGTAGTTTCAGCTTTGCTTGGCGACAGTACAGCGCTATGTCAGTCAGACAGGGTGGGACACCAAGCCATTTCCTTGTGAACTTGTTGATTTTGGCTTCCATTGCCTCCACTATGCTGGTGCAGATGTCGTATATCATCAGAGGCCATAGGAGCTTTGGTATCAGCATGAACTGCAGACACCAGACCTTGTATTTGCCAGGGAGCCCACACTGGTCAATGGTCTCCAAGACTTCCTCCGCCATCTGCTTGGTTTCTTTTGCTCTTTGTGTGTCTTTCAGCGTATCATCATACCATCTTCCAAGGCTCTTGACTGGTTCTTCTGTGACTGTTGGAATGGCCTGGTTGGCAACACTGAAGACCACAGATCCGGCCACTTTTCCTTTCCTCAGTGAGAGACTCCGTGATTTCTTTGGCTTGAACTTCATTCTGGATGAGGCAACTATGTCGTCCAGCCTCTCCAGCACATGACGTGTCTCGTCTTCTCTGGATGAAATCACTGTAGTGTCATCCATGAAGGCCTTGAGAGGAGGCATCTTGTATCCATCGCCAAGGTCTGTTTGTCTCGCGTTGTTTGTTGCTGCTTTCAAGATGAGTTCCATTGCCAGCACGAACAGTATTGGGGAAATTGCACAGCCCATTGCAATACCCACTTCCAAGTTGATCCAGTCTGTTGTGTACTCCTTGGTAGAGAACCGCATTGAGAAGCCATTGAAGTACTTCTTGAGCATGTCGCGGATGTTCTTTGGCACATGGTACATCTCAAGAGCCAACTGTATCATCTCATGGGGCACAGATCCATATGCGTTTGCCAGATCAAGGCACACTACGTCCAGGTCTCTCTTTTCTGTTTTTGCTTTTTGGATTGCGTCCCAGATCATTGTGGCGTGTTCTACACAGCCAGCCACGCCTGGGATGCCACCTTTCTGGACTGACACATCCAAGTACTTGTTTTCCATCAGGTACTTGGTCAGCCTTGCTGCCATGACAGAGAAGAAGATTTTCCCTTCGACGTTCAGTAGTGATATTGGCCTGAACTGGCTGATGTCACTTGAGTGTTGCTCTTTGGGGATGTACACACCATCTGCCGTCATCCACTGGCCGCTGATCTTTTGGTTTCTCCAAGCCGATCGCAGCAGCCTGTGGAGCCACTCCAGCACCTTGGGACATTTCTTGTAAAGCTGGTAAGGTATTCCGTTTGGCCCTGGTGATGATTTGGCTCTGGCTTTGTCGACCACCTTCTTGATTTCCGCCAACGTTGGAGGCTTGCCATTGAACTGTTCCTCAGGGTTGGTTGGCCACACCAGACCTTGAATGTCGAGTGGTGCTTTGCTCTGTGGGTCAGAGTATGTTTTCCTCAGATGCTGCTCAAGAACTCCTTTGTCCACACTTAGGGTCCCAGATTTTGGCTGCTCAAACAGTGTTCTGGCAAACTGGAAGGGATCTCTGAAGAAGCGCTCTTGTGTCTTCTTCTTTTTGCTCTTCCTCTTCCTCGCAGATTCCGCTTTGCTGAGGGCGCTGTGTTTTTCTTTCAGGTCTTTCCACAGTTTTTCCAAGCCTTGTTTTTCAGCTGGCAGTGCGGTCTTCATTTGCATCTTGAGGTTTTTCTTTTGGACCCTGATCTTGTCCATCTTTTCTTGGCGTCTGGATTTCTTTGGAGGTGTTTTCTCTTTGGGTAGTTTTGCTCCATAGGCGTCTCTACATGTGGCATACACAATGTC
>CM065722.1:45086437-45088937 GCA_033310375.1 Conus canariensis | reverse complement strand
CACACACACACACACACACACACACACCCCTTCCTACGTACGCACGCACACTTACGTCTGACACTCTCTATCTCTTTATGCTCTTCTCTTGACAGTCTGGTATTACCAAGTGGAGAAAAGACTTAAAATGAAAGCCACTCAAACTCTTGCTTTAATTTACACGACTGTGCCTTCAACGTGTCATAAAGTGCACAGTCACCTTGACTGTGAGAAAGTCTGTTGCCCTGACGCATGACAAATGTCTTTGATAATAGATACTATTGACATTTGATTTTCTGAATCTTTCAGGATCCTTGGATTTCTGGCACTTCCCATGATGTGTCACTCCTACTTAACATATAAAACTATGCCATTCAGCTGATACGGAAGCATGCGGAGTCAGTTAATCCAACGTTATATACCTATATACGTAAACAGAACCCTCGAGTACTAATTTGTTATGTTCAAACCTGAATTATTGTAATATACTGGTACATCATAAGACTGCTGCATTATTACAGTTTGCGTTGTAGCAATACACTTCATCTGACTGTCCTTGTTTTATATTTTATGTCAGCTGCAGTGTGTTTACAACACTGATTTCAGATTGGTGCTCCTGGCAATGAGGCGTGGGCATTCCAAACCTCTTCTTCAAAACTGCATTTACCATTCTTCAAAACTGCATTTACCACTCTTTTCAACCTAGCCTTAGGCAATACACCAAGCTGGAATCTGATTTGACTCGTTTTTCTTCATGTTAACGTATTACTTAAAACAGAAAGATTATATTACGAGCACTGTTCCATTCATGGTATTGACATAAATCATCGTCATCATCATCATCATCATCATCACCATCATCATCACCATCATCATCATCATCATCATCTTATCATCATCAGCATCATCATCATTATCTCATCATCATCATCATCGTCGTCATCGTCGTCGTGGTCGTTGTCGTCGTCGTCGTCGTCGTCGTCGTCATCATCATCATCATCATCGTCATTATCGAGATCATCATCATTACCACAACAGTCAACAGAACAATACAGAAACAATAGCAAGAAGAGCAATGAAAATGAAAAAGAAAGACATAATAACAATGACAGTAATATGTGCAGCAAAAACAACGATTATAATTAAAGCTACAATTTCCGAGTTTCTTATGGAAATTTGTGTCTTCAACGAGAAAAAAAAATCAATGAAAACAGACGTAATCTCATTTTATATCAGTCTGCATACTAAGCTGGAAACACCCTGGAAATATTCACATTAGTTTGCTTATCAAACAGGTTGACTAACAAGGATATCATCGTAACTGTGTTTTCCACACGACTGTCCAGCAGTTGGTAATATAAAGAATGACATATTTGACCTAGGGCAAAATATGCGCAACGTTGAATGGACCTGAAATTGAATGTATATTTTCCAGAATTATCCATAACACACACAGCGCATCACAGTTACTGAAAAATGTGCGAGGACGTCCTTGTGGACAGGCATTGCAATATAAACTGATATTTTGTTTTCCTATCCATTTCCATTTCTATCTGGTAATGTCAACAATAAAAGCGCAGGCTTCATGTTTCAGCAGGCACTTAATCCTCTTGGTTGCCTTGGACATCAAGTTTATCAAAGATTGATATTAACATTAAAAAAACTTTCTTCCTTTTTAAGTCTACAAAATATACCACAAACTGATCACTCAAAAAGAAAAGTCATCTTAATTTGTCATACTCTTTAAAAATAATGGGTGAAAACAATGTCAAAATATCTTATTAAGGAGAGAGAGAGAGAGAGAGAGAGAGAGAGAGAGAGAGAGAGAGAGAGAGAGAGAGAGATCAACTGTGATTGCCGGTCTTTATAATTCAATTCCCAAAATGATGCAAGACTCTAATGTCTTTGATCTCTTCGAGAACAGCTCAAATTGGTAATTAAAAATCTCCATCTGCATGCACACTGACGCACACATGCACGCTTACACAGACAGACAGACAGACAGACAGACAGACAGACAGACACACACACACACACACACACACACACACACACACACACACACATACACACAGAGTAAACGTTGCTATAGGAATGAAAGGAGGCAGAAATCTATTTGCAGTGCATATCTGAGGTTTGCTCTTGACAAAAAAAAAGCCCCCAGCCACCCAGCATCGCCAGCAGAAGAACCGATGACACATGAGCAACTCATGGATAATTTTACCATGTTTCAATGGATTCAGTCTGCCTTTCTGTGTTACAGTCAATATAGCCTGCTAGCCATTCTGCAGTATATTGTAGTTACCGTCTTCCGAAACATGTATCATATTAAAATATTTTACCATCTCTCTCTCTCTCTCTCTCTCTCTCTCCTCTCTCTCTCTCTCCTCTCTCTCCTTCTATATATATATATATATATATATATATATGTTGTTGTTTTGCTTTATTTTCTTTGTTTGTTTGTTTGATTGTTTTGCTAGCCATCTTTCAAGAGATAAATCGTGCCTGTCATGTTCTGGTA
>CM065722.1:45078937-45081437 GCA_033310375.1 Conus canariensis | reverse complement strand
ACAGACAATGTCATCACGTATTCCCCCCCTTCACACGTAGTTCATGGTTGGATAAATCTTACAGATATCCTCCACTTCTGCCCCCCCCCCCCCTCCCCCAAACTAGGTTTGTTTGCATTGAAAGAAATCAAGCTGACTTGCAAACTAGAAACAAATCAAGTTGACTTGCAAATCAGAAACAAACGTTTACCAAGAATACTAGCAAGTTCATGGGTTGTCAAGGTCGGTACTGGTGAGTTCACATGGGTTATCGTCGAATGACCTGGTGACGGCCTCCCGAGGGAGGACACTCACTTACGCTGGCCCCTGCGATGTAGCAATTACTGTCGGCAATGGAGGACTTTAGTAGATGGGTTTCTCCGTGTGTTGAATCAACACAAACACCACTTAACACCACCCAAGTGCCTCAGCAGCCTGGCAGTGTCTCCGCTGGTAGGTTGTCTCATGGATGAGTTGCTATGATTTGCTCCCGGTGGATTGCTGGCGCTGGGGTTGGGAAGGGATCAAACTGGATATGGCTGGACTCGGAGAAACAGGAATACACAGCTGTGGGAGTAATGCTGACGAGAGGAGGAAATGACGATGTGACAGCAAAAATACAAAACACGTTCACCACACACACACACACACACACCACACACACACACACACACACACACACACACACACACAGGCGCGCGCATCCGTCTGCACCCCCTCCCCCCCTCTTTTTTTTCCCACACAGCCAATCGGTGGATGAAAAGACATAACACCCCTCTTCACCCCCTTCCTTCCCTTTCTCTCACTCTACCACAGAACGTGGAACACACAACCCCCATAGCCACGCATTCCCTGTTCTCCCCTCACCAATCCTGCCCCTCACGAACAAGCGTGCCTGTGAATCATGCACAAAATCACCCCTCTTTCTTTCCATCGATCCTCGCCAGCACGGCCAGGGGCATCAAAAGCCACCAGTTGCCGCGCCGGGGTCCCCAAGAGTCTGCGACATACCCCAGTTTATGTATCACTTCGTTAAATATGAATAAACAAAGAGATGAATCATTCAGTCAAACCATAAAATGAACAATGAATAAGTAAACGAATAGATAAATAAATAAACACAATTAAATGCTCCAAGACACGGTACAACAAAGACAACAAACCCACACACACACACACACACACACACACACACACGCAGCACGCACGCGCGCGCGCGCGCGCCACACACACACACACACACACACATACACACACACACACACACAAACATACACGCACACACACACACACACACAAACATACACACTCACACACACACACACCACACACACACACACAAACGCACGCACGCACGCACGCACGCACGCACACACGCACGCACGCACACACACACACACACACACACACACACACACACACACACACACACACACACACACACACATGTCTTTGGAAACCTCATGTCGCACACTGGCATCACTTCGTCAGTGCACTCTCGCCGAATAATGAAGTTTGCAATAAATAAAACAGGGGATCCTGAGAGATTCAATGTCAATTAGCTCAGCTGACGCGTGTTTAGTTATTTGTGTCTGGCATTGAAAAGACCCGGTAATGAGTCAGCCCCATTGTCTAAGAGTCTTCGCAGTGCTGGTCTTGAGACTGTTCCAATGTTTGTTTGTTTGGTGATGTTTATTGCTCAACCTTTTGGTCTGGATGCGCGGCCACTTCCTCCTTGATGTTGAGTCCTGCAAGGCGGTCTATGGCATGGTGGCTTCGATCTTGTTGGTTGAAATAATTTTTTGGGTTCCTTATCAAATCAGATCGGCCCAGCTGCAATTCAGTTTTTATTGTTGCCTTGCCTCTTTATGTTTTTGCTCTTTTTCTTTGACACCTGCATGTCCTGGGCGGTACATCCCCATGAGTTTTTCCAATGGAAGTCTGCATAGTACCTCATGCCAGTCTAGGCTTTCTGTTGCACTTACACTTTTTGAAGCAGGTTCATAAAGTCGGTCAGTATATGGATCGTTGTGTTCTGTGGATGAAAGCCAGTGGAGTGCTCGAAGCAATTTACACTGAAACCCTTATTCGAAACGCTTGAACCGCCTAATATTATCGTTCACAACTGTTTTGCCTGTTTACACTAGCTAGATAGGAGAGCGGCCACAGTGTCTTGATCGCGAAATTCATCCGTGAAAGTACGTGTGGAATGCCGTAGAGAAGTCACCATCTGTTCTTTTTTCTATTAGAACGATGGCATGCCAAATGCATACCATTCTGTTGCGCTGTGTCTTTATATAGGCCGTCTCAAAGGGAAGGATTCGACAAAGCTCTAGTACCCTCACATGCACATGCAGAGTTTTCAAAAGCGAATGAAAGCTTTTTTTCTTGTGAATGGTTTAGGATGGCCAAATTAGAACAAGCAGTTTTACTTCGTCTTTGCTTTAGGTAGCAGCCATTGTGCCTAGAAGTACCACGTGACAGACGTGCAAATTTGCTGGAATATCAGTCGCTGGAAGTG
>CM065722.1:45071437-45076437 GCA_033310375.1 Conus canariensis | reverse complement strand
GTGCTGGCTGAGGCGACAGATGTCCATCAATTGCCGGACAGAACAGAGACCAGACGCAGGAGGTTGGGAGGTGGGGGTAGGTGGTCACCTTTCCTCGGATCACCTGCCTCAAGCTGAGCGTATCTTCCCTCACCATTCCATTGCTGATGTAGCACAGTACACTCAATCGGTCGAAGGCGTTTTTCATAGGAGAGGATGCATAACATTGCGAGCACTGCCTCACATGGTCCAATCATTCTTGTCTTCCATTTACAAGAGGATTAAAAATGGCATGTCAGACACTTCACCAGCCCTGGATCTCAACAACCACTGTCTCTGCCCTTGACCTTGGACATCAAATTTTATGTCTTTCAAGTTCTCCACCTAGGATTTCATAGTCTGCCTCTCTGGCCTCCACTATTCCTCTAGGATCATCTTGGACAACACCGGTGTTATGTGCTTGGCACTTTTCTCCTGTGTCTGGAACAGCCTAGCATGGCTGCAGGCAACCCCTCGCCAAAACGACCCAGGCCTGCTTCTCGTTAGGCAGTGTGACCTTAATGTTGCTCCAGATATTGAGGCCTTTATGATTTTTGTATAACCGATCAGTCACAAAACATTTTTGTTTTGTTTTCCTTAAATCATAATTGTCATTTTCCATACTAAAAAACCCTAAGAAATTTGACGTCCCTACTTTTGCATTCTTGGCAAATTGCCGTGAAGTTAAAAATCAGGAAGTGTGTGTCTTGAGACTCAAAAACTATGAGGAGAAGGGACCCACACAAAACGAGCACTTCTGACTCAGTGGGGCAAGTATTGCAGTGATCAACGACGACGCTTGTGGCCGATCCGACTTTAAACCAATGGGTAATAGCGCTTGCTCAGTAAATAGCTCAGGGCTATCCATTTGGCTGCTTCTCTGTCACCTTTTTAACATGAACGGACACAAACTTCAATGGTCGCCCGTCAGTCAAGGAAGAGTGTTTTTGCCAGCGGTTTCCTGAGCAATGCCAAGACATTTCCATACATTTGAAAGCATGGTAATGGAATACTGAAAGAGTTTTGCGTACAGAGTTGACTAAAATGACAGAGTGAACAAAAGAATATGTGTGTGTGTGTGTGTGTGTGTGTGTGTGTGTGTGTGTGTGCATGCATGCGTGCGTGTGTGTGTGTGCGTACATGTGTGTGTGTGTGTGTGTTGTGTGTGTGTGGCACATATGTGCGTGTGTGCATGTGCATCCATGGATGCATACATGTACGTGTGTGTGTGTGTGTGTGTGTGTGTGTGTGTGTGTGTGTGTGTGTGTGTGTGTGTACATGTGAATATGTGTGTTTGTGTGTGTGTGCATGTGTGCATACATACGTGCATGCGTGTGTGTGTATATATATATATATATATATATATATATATATATATATGTGTGTGTGTGTGTGTGTGTGTGTGTGTGTGTGTGTGTGTGTGTGTGTGTGCGTGTGTGAATGCACGTGCATGTTTGAGTGTCTGTATGTGTGCATGTGTTGGTGCTTGTGCATGCATGTGTACGTACGTGTGTAACTCTCTCTCCCTCTCTCTCCATCTCTCCCTGTGTGTGTGTGTGTGTGTGTGTGTGTGTGTGTGTGGTGTGTGTGTGTGTGTGTGTGTGTGTGTGTGTGTGTGTGGTGAGATGTTACTAACAGTTTAACTATTCATGTTTGCATCACTCTGAGCAAGTGTGAATGTGGGGCAAAAGTCTGCAGGGCAGAAGTCCATGGCGTGAAAATCCACGTCCTCTTCTATGCAGTCTGAATCGAACAATTAACTTATCTATCAGGCAATTGAGGTGCACGAATTCGGAATTTAATTTCTGAGAGAGAGAGGAGAGAGAGAGAGAGAGAGAGAGAGAGAGAGAGAGAGAAACGTAATGGGGATACACTGATTGTGCTGGCTCAGGCAACAGAGCTCCATCCATTGTTGGACTGAATGGAGTCCAGAGGCAGGGGCGGGAGGTGGGGGTGGAGTGGTCACCTTTCTTGAGGTCACCTGTCTCAAGCTAAGTGTATCTAACCTCACCATTCCATTGCTGACGTTGTACAGAATACTCAATCTGTTGAAGATGTCTGTCATTGGAGATGATGCACACTGCTGCTAGCTCTGCCACACATCGTCTGTTTATTCTTCTTTGTTCCATTAACAAGGGGAGTTAGAATGCCACGTCCACCACTTCAACAGCCCTGGATCTCAGCAACTATGCTCTCTACCCTTGTCCTTCGACATTAAAATCTGTCCTTCAAGTTGTCCATCAACGACTTCTCAGTCTGCCTCTCTGGTCTCCACTATGCCTTCTAGGATGATCGTGGTCAACATTTGTGAGTTATGAGCTTTGTTCTTCTCTCTTGTGCCTGGAACAGTCAAACATGGCAGCTGACAATCCCTCCCCAAATGTTCTGGTCCAGTTTTTCATCAGGCAATATCTCGAGTGTCACCTTGATGCTATTCCAGATATGGAGGGCTTTCTGATTTTTGCATGGCTGAGCAATAGCCGCAAAACAAGTGTTTTTGTTTAAATCAATCACGGTCATTTTCCATACTAAAAACAAAAACAAAAACAAAATCAAGAAATGTGACGACCCTGTTCTTGCATTCTTGACAAATTGCAGCGAAGTTAACATGCAGGAAGTGCGTGTCTTGTTCCAAAATCGGAGAAGCGAAAGGAAAAGCTGGAAGGAGTTTTAAAAATTATGAGGAAACAGGACCGACACAAAACGAGCACTCAGTGGGGCAGATATTGCAGTGTTCAATGACGGCGCTTGTGGCCGATCGGACTTGAAATCAATGGGTAATAGCACTTGATCAATAGCTTAGGGCTATCCATTTGGCTGCTTCTCCGTCACCTCATCACCATGAATAGACACAAAATTCAATGTCGCCCGTCAGTCAAGGAAGAGTGTTTTTGCCAGCTGTTTCCCGAGGGACCTCAAGACATTTCAATACATTTTAAAGCATGGTCATGGAATAATGAAATAATTTTGCATACAGAGTTCGATTAAAATGACAGAGTGAACAAAGTAAATGTGTGTGTGTGTGTGTGTGTGTGTGTGTGTGTGTGTGTGTGTGTGTGTGTGTGTGTGTGAATGCACGGGCATGTTTGAGTGTGTTTCTTTGTGTGTGCATGTGCCGGTGCTTGTGCGTGCATGTGGACGTATGCCTGTATTACACACATTCTGTGTGTGTGTGTGTATGTTGTGTATGTATGTGTGTGTGTGTGTGTGTGTGTGTGTGTGTGTGTGTGTGTGTGTGTGTGTGTTCTTCTTCTGCAGTTTAACGTCCTTCCACTAAAAGTGATATCAGACGAATGTGTGTGTGTGTGTGTGTGTGTGTGTGTGTGTGTGTGTGTGTGTGTGTGTGTGTGTGTGTGTGATTGTGTGTGTGCGTCTGTGCAGAGAGAAAGAAAGAAGAGAGAGAGAGAGAGAGAGAGAGAGAGAGAGAGAGAGAGAGATCCAGTGACCAGACTCTTTGCTTGTCTACAAAAAAAAAAAAAAAAAAAGCCAGGGGCAAAACACACTGCTTTTGTTCAGTCACTGCTTCGTTCCATTCATTTGTCAGTCTAGTGACCTCACTTTCAATTCTCACCCACAGGCGCTTTGCTCTCATCCTTGGGGGGGAGTGTGGAGATTTTACATTGACAGATCGGGTCTAGCACTCTGGTTGCCAGCCTCGGAAAACTCCAGCGATTCCAAACTGCAGGATAAGTATTGGCGATGACGTGTCATTCAGTGTCGAAGAATCTATGTTACATTGTACCCACTTACAACGAAGGCCTCATGTCATTATGATAAACATCCAACTGACTATAGTGTGTTTGTTTTGCCTTTCTGAGAAAACCAGAGGTTCGGTTGGGCACATTTGAAAAAACAAACAAAACTAGTCCTGCTATGTGACAGCTATTCTACTTAAGTAAGAATAATAAAAGAAAACAAACTCACAAACCTTTCCACCGCGTTAGTCGTCCTCTCGTAAATCAATGTCTTCTTTCGTCTCCGACTTTCATGAATCAAAGCTTTCTACAGTCCTTGCTAGGTATTCACAATGTTCTTTCCACTCTAAAAATTTTTATAGTAATCTTCATGGACTGAAAATCAAATTTTGTTTTCGTTTATGGTAAACGTTTGAAAATCCCTATGAAAACGCAGACAATAACAAAGATTGAAACATTATTTCTGCCCATCGATGTAAGTGATTAGATGATTAACACATAAGGAATATATATATATATATATATATATAATACACATATATATGTATATACATATATATATATATATGTATATATATATATATATATATATATATATAGTGGCTACAGGAGTACCAGAGCCTTCTCCACACCAGCCCAAGGATGACGAAGGCAGTTCCTGAGGTCCCGCTGGTGGGGGAGCGGATACCGAGAACACTCAGGAGCATCCTGATGCCATCATCTCTACCACTCAGCACCTCTGGCAACCTGGACCCAGGAAGCTGGAAATGTAACAAATCTTGTGTTTTGTGCAGAGAACATTTAATCAGTACTTCTAGATTTAAGAGTGATGTTACAGGAGAGACTTTTCAAATCAGACATTATATGTCGTGTCACACTGCCAATGTCATTTATTTGTTGTTCTGTCGCTCCTGTAAGAATGCGCAATATGTTGGAGAAACCAAAAATGCCCTCAAAACTAGATTTTATTTACATAGATCACACATATTAAAGAACACAGGCACTCACATCGCTCACCATTTTAACACTGCCGGACACACACTTCAGGATATCCAATGTATACCTATAGAAAAAGTATTTTCAAATGAGTATGATATTAGGATTCGAAGGGAAAATTCTGGATCAGCAAACTCAAAACTATTTATCCTTTTGGTCTCAACACACTTGAGTAACTCCTCTTCTTTTTGGTTTACAGTCTATCTGCATATTTCCCTATCTATCATTATATTTTATGCTGTCACGCAGATCTCTGTGTGTGTGGGGAGGGTGTGGGGTGTATATATGTGT
>CM065722.1:45061437-45063937 GCA_033310375.1 Conus canariensis | reverse complement strand
GCGAGCCAGCCAACGACAGATGTTTCTTTTTTTTTTCCTCTGGGAAGGTCTCATCGTGTTTGATATTGGATCCATATCTACATATATATAGGTGTATGCATACATACGTATTACGTAGTTACAGACGCACGTACATACGCATTCATATACATACATACACAGATACATACATAGATACATGCATGCATACATACATACATACATACATACATACATACATACATACATACGTACATACATACATACATACATGCATAACCATTGGTACATAGATACATACATGCATGCATACATACATACATACATACATACATACATACACACATACATACATACATGAGAAGTGTTGACTATCAAAGTTTAAAGGACATAATCAGTGAGCCAGCTTATTTTCACACGATTAGGAGGTGGTGTCCTGCGTACGTTGGATCAGAACAGGCGCCACTGAACACCACCGAAGTGACTCGGCAAAAGTGCAGTGTCCCCTCCGGTGGGTTGCCTCTTGACGACTTGATATTGCCTGCTTCCTGTGGATTGCCGATGCCGGGCTGTGGATGTGGCTGTGGCTGTGGACGGGGTGTCGGAATGATCGGCGTGGGTGCACTGCCGCGCAGGGATGGCACAGAAGATGGGACAAAAAATAAAATTGTAACGTTATGTGACTGGTTTATGAGATAACCAATATTTTCACTCTGGCTGCCCTGCCTTATTGACCTGACGTCACCTTCTCTCTGATTGGATGATTCTCTCCGCCCTTTCTAGTGGCTAGCTTAGCCATTGTAAACCTTCATGTCCCTTCCCCCAAGGCGACATGTATACTGGGAAAAACAAAACAAAACGAAGAACAAAAAAAAAAAAGAAAAAAAAGACCAGTTTTGTGTTGCCTTTGCCACGTATATTTTTGTATTATTACAGGAGATTTCTCAGACTGGTACTATATCTATACTGGGCTACGCGAGTAGCAAGTGACGGAGGTAAATCGTCTGGGTTGTTCCCCATACTGACATTATGTTATACCCATCCTTGAGAGGCAGTAGGCAGGAAATATCACGTACGTTGATCGCTTGTATGCCAAACACGTAACCAGATGAAAATACGAATATTGTAATGGAAAGGATGAGGGAGAGGAGGGAGGGGGTTGGGAATCGGTGGGGTGGGGGGGGGGGGGGA
This sequence comes from Conus canariensis, assembly GCA_033310375.1. Classification (NCBI taxonomy): domain Eukaryota; kingdom Metazoa; phylum Mollusca; class Gastropoda; order Neogastropoda; family Conidae; genus Conus; species Conus canariensis. The sequence continues at coordinate 45,062,767 of CM065722.1, read as the reverse complement.
GAAGATAATAAATAGAATGAAGAACTAAAGACTGAAAATATGGGGAAAAGGTGGAAGGAACTTGCAAGGTGGGAAATAGGACGTCGTAGAGACAAGGTCCATGGGGATGGGAGTGGTAGTAGATAGAATGAAGAAGAAGAATGAAGAGCGAAGAAATGGAAATACGGAAGAAAAAAACATGTGGAAGGAACATGCAAGATGGAAGGTAGGATGTGGAAGAGATGGGGTCAATGGGAATGACAGGCAAGGGAGAGAGGCTGGGAAAAAGACTGGATGGATGATGAGGTCAAATACAGCATCTCATCAGAGCATGAAATGCAAACAAACGGAGACATCCGTAAAATTTATCCAACTAGTATAAGACAATATAGAGAAACTGTCTATATAAAAAAAAACCCTACCCCAAAGAAAAAATATAATAAATGGCTTTGCTCTTTAACAACGAGAAGAAAAAACAAGTGGGGAAAATATGGTAGAGGCCACACACACACTCACACACACACACACACACACACACACACACACACACACACACACACACACACACACACACACACACACACACACTCACCACACACAGGGAAAACAAAACCAACCAAACAAAGAAACAAAAAAAAAAGGTGGGCGTGACAAGAATGATGCCCCACTCCCATCCCTTCCTTACGCTCAAATCCTTGTGTGCCAGATTCAATAGAGCTCTATCTAACAACAATTCCAGAGTTGTGAGGATCTATAGAAAAAAATACTGCGAGTGATCTCTGGTACCGTTAGACTACTGTGTTCACATACATGTAAAAACTTTTTTCTTTCGAAAAACAGATTTAGCCTCAATACATATTCAATTCTAAAACTGCACCTTTTTACGGTTAGCTTTTCAGTCTCTGTCTGCACATCTCTGCTTTGTTGTTAATGTTGTCGTTGAATTAACTGCTTTTTTCCCATCAGGACAAACCCTTTCAACTCTCACTTCTTTAAGAGCACATTGTTTTACAGTCCGTGCACTCTGCCGTCTCTTTAACATTCGCTTGTCACTCAGAGAGAGAGGAGAGAGAGAGAGAGAGAGAGAGAGAGAGAGAGAGAGAGAGAGAGAGAGAGAGAACGCATGTGAAATTACACACACACTTACACATGCACCTGCGAGAATACACACACACACACACACACACACACACACACACACACAACACACATCGACAGAGAGACCCACGCGCGCGCGCGCCACACACACACACACACACACACACACACACACACACACACACGGGCGCGCGCTCACACACACATACACAGAGAGAGAACACACACATACTGAAGAGAGAGAGAGAGAGAG
>CM065722.1:45031688-45036337 GCA_033310375.1 Conus canariensis | reverse complement strand
GTGTGTACACATCTCTCTGTCAAATCGTCGGACAATTGCGGGTCTCCTGTTTCAAGGTCGTTGAGACCAGACAGGGGAGGAAATCAGTGAAATGGAAGAGACTGAACCACCATCCACCGTCTGTGAAACTGAAATACAATACACTCTGACTGAACTTCAGTACACGGACTGAACCCCAGTCAAACTGAATAGCAACACAGTCTGACGATCTCCGAAGTGGGTCGACGCGTGTTAGACGGCTCACAAACACAGAAAATCCATTTTGATGTCAGTGGTTTGTAAATCAAGACAACGAAAACGGTTTAACTGAAATACTGAGTCACTCCTCTTTTCAACTGGCTGGATATTGATTCCTTAGCTTTTGTTTGCTCACGAGTTAGTTTTTCGTTTTCCGTTCTGGCTTTGTTCTCTTGTGCTTTCCTTGCAAAAGAGGGCGCGTGCTACTGGAGTGCCATGCCCTTTTCCATTACACAAATGACCCTTGAGACAAACGGGGACGTTTGAGGGATGGATGGCAAATGAATCTGAAGGAAAATGTTACCACGAGGACAGTAGAAGACACGTTTGGGGCTATTGTTCGTCTCGACATTTCTTCCTGATAATATTCGGCAGGTTCTTTCTAGGAAGAAAGGACGTCTTCCCGCATTGATGATTCATCCATTCCAGACTTCTTTTCTTTTGCTTGGTTGCTTTTTTTATTTTCCTTGGATCAAGCAAACTCTTGTCTAAGTCTGTGCCAAGTCTGTCTTACTCACGCCTGATATGGCTCCTTCCATTCAGATGAGCTGTCAACCAACTTGAATGAGTGCCAAGTAATCGACATCGTGTAGAGAAAAGCACGTATACACATGTAACTTTTGACAAGTGTCTGACCTTCGTCGCTTATATGTCACCAGAAAGCAGGGCTTTGTGTCCTTTTCAATATCACGTGCCTTTCACCAGAATTAGTCACTTTTATCGTATATGAATACATTTACAACAATTTGTGTGTGTGTGTTTTTAAACAGATTATTCCGGGCATGTTTTAAAACGTCAGCAGTTAACAAGACAATCCGCACCTTGACTGGGGTGTCTGTTTAATTCAGATCGGCTCCCACGTGGTAAATCCATCGACGAGTTCCATTAACGTAGCTCATCGTGTTCATTCAGATGCGACATCAGAAGACCTGCACACACAACAGACACGTGTCATCTCTGGGACGTCTTTCCCATCACTCTAAAACGTTTTGCAATAGTGTTGTACTTTTAATATTTGCTATTATTGTCCCATGACTGCAGGTCTATGGGAGCCACAACGGGCGTCTGGGCATCCAGGGTTCTCCCCAACTCTCTCCTTAATCAGGCACAACAGTTTCAGTTTCACCAAGGATATGACACTGCGTTCGGACTAGTCCGTATACGCTACACTTCTTCTGCTAAGTTTCGAGACAACAATGCGCACGGTTTGAAGCTGATGGATAAATGAGCAGGGAACAGGGAAGAGGTATTGAAACCTGGTCAACTTTACATTATTAGGGCTAGTGATAAAGCTCCTCTACCTTCCCTACAATCAAACAAACAAACAGAATCGCTTACCAAACGCTTACCAAACTTAGCTTTGGTCTCTTCAGCGCAAGGTAGGCGTTGAATGCATTCAACGCCTACCTTGCGCTGAAGAGACCAAAGCTAAGTGACAATCGCGTTCATTTTCGTTCCTATTTGTTTATGTCTTGCCTGAAGAAGACCTAAGACGTCGAAACGCGTCGTGTTTTGTCTTGTGACTCGTTTGTCCACGTTTCTCTTGGCGGTTCGCTAACAACATTTATTTAAGATTTCTTCCCTACTACTTGTTAAAGCTACCTATCTCATTTCTCTGTTTTAACAACGAAAAGATTCTTCCTCTGCTTCACCACGACCATGGCACTCCAGCAGCCGTCTCTAAACGGTGAAGCTGCATGAACCGACCCTGCCGAGTGGCTGGAAGGATGAGAGGATAGCCCTGATTGGGGGGGGGGGGGGGGGGGAGAGAACTGCATGAACAAAGGTCGTTGATTGGTCAGAAAGGATGAGCTAGCTAAGTGGTGCCGAAAGAACAAAATGCTTTGTACTCCCCAGGGCTGAATTAGTGTTCTGATGCACAACTTGTTTTCGTGTCTGATTCCCCGTGAGAGTACGCATGGCGTGGGCCAACAAAGCAAAGCTGCGGCACGGTGGGATCTGTTTGATGATGTCTGTAACGTTGTGGAGGACACACTGGAGGAAAAACAAGGCTGCGTTCCAAGTACCAAAACGTTGAAACGACCTGTTGTTCAAGAACTCTGGAAAACGGGTTGGAAGTGGAATTGCTGCTGCAGATAAAAGGAATGGCGATGCTCAGAGACGGTCGAAATTGTATTGGTGGGTCTGATATACAATAAATCATAACACTGTTTTTGCATGAACTAACTGCATGAAAACAAATCGAATTCATGCTACTGTATAAGTTTCCTAAAAAAAAAGAGTGAACAGTAGAGCGTATATTGATTAAAATGATGACTAGCGCCTTTTTCTGTGATACTTTCGGGTGCTTCAGCATTCCGTTATCAGCAGCCACCAGAAATTATACAGAAATCGGCTGTTCGCGTCACCTGAAAACACACACCACACACACACACACACACACACACACACACGCACGCACGCACGCACGCACGCACGCAGCCGCGCGCGCGCACGCACCACACACACACACACACACCACACACACACACACACGTCTACCCCCAAGCCCCACCCCCGTCCGTCAGCTATGGAACTAGTTGTCTTCCCCTTCCTCATTCTTGGTTATTTACGTTTGCATTAAGCTAATAGAAGGAGAAAAGAATACAGGTGGCACAATGTCTGGAGTATATCTAATTGTGGGTAACAAACGGCCTTGTTTATTTATTGAGTAGGCGTACATAGTTTGTACAATTTAAACTAGACTTCGTTGAATCTTTTTTCAAGTTTTTGGTCGTAAAGTTCAGTTTATTCCTAGTTTGTTCCATTTTTTTCTTTTTTGAAGAAGTTAACAATGGCGTTACATTCCACGTTCTGCATTGGTAGATAACTAAAAGAACCTTTGATAAATATTACTATAAAATCGCAAAAAAGTTGCCGTCTTCACAGTCAAGAGACAGGGTATCATACTATCGACGTCAGATTTCATAACTGTAGTTTAAATAAAGGAACGACAACAACGACCACTCACGTCGCGAACATTTGAGATATCGGAACGGATCTTGAGTCTGGTTGAAACTGAATCATGGTTGTCTGAGCGACACAGTGTATAAAGACTGTGATAAAGTACGGTGTGATATGACATAGGGGTATCCTGGGAACGCAGCTGTTACTGCTCAATGTGGTATGGATGGTATGATGTGATTCTCACACATCAGTGTAGGGTGTGATATGAGCCAATGGTTGTATTCTGTGTCCAGTAGCCTTGTCTTCTGGTGTGGTCTCTTTTAAATGATAAGCAAGGAAGGAAACGCTTGCTCCGATGACGAAATAACTTACAAACTCCACACCGACGCGCTTGTTGTGCCAGTTTATCTCACACACACGCAGACAAAAGACTTAGGGGACAAAAGAGAATCCTACTCTCTTTCCCAAAACTCTGAGCTTGTGTACGTATCCCGAGCTGACAGACGCATACAGAGACAACGGCTATTCACGTGTACAGATACGAATAAACATTTAGTTAAATAGGCTTAACATTTTGACGTTTCTTAGACCTACGTCACACGACAATATTCCACAGGGGTCAACGCAACGTACAGCTAGCGGTGAGAATTTGGAAGTCCTTTCTTATCAGGCATGACACGCCTTGAAATAGTTAGTTAGTTTGTTTATTGTCTTTTCATCGTGTCGATGATTTTAGACTCTAGTACCAAAAAAAAAAAACCAACAAAAAAACCAGCAACATTTTGTTTAATTTTTAACATCATCAATTTGTTTTGGAAAAACGGAAAAAGAAAGAAGAAGAAGGAGGAGGAGGAGAAAAAAGAAGAAGAAGAAGAAGAAGAAGAAGAAGAAGAAGAGAGAGAGAGAGAAGAGAGAGAGACAGGACAGACAGACAGACAGACAGAAGAAGGAGAGGAGGGTTACAAGAAACGAGCAATAGGACTACATAACAAATAACTAGCCAATCTAAATATTGAAAGGTCACAAATACTAAACTGATCCCAAAATATCTTAACATTAGAAACAGGCAAAATATATTCTACGACTTCTGAAGGTAGGAAAGTTGTCATTGAAGCATATTTTATCAGTATATGCACAATGGTCAGTTCTGCAGAGCAGACACACTTAATGTCTTTACAGTACTTTGTCGTTAAAGCATGTTTACAAAAGTCTGCACGACAAGGTAACAATTGATCTACTTGCACATGGAGCATTCAATAATGAAAAAGACTTTGTCCTTGAAATGCCTGCAGCAAAATATCATACGTTCAAGTCATCGCCCAGCCGCACCGCTGACTGTTGGACTGGGTCAGAAAATAGTCAGGAAGATCGGCATGCTCAGTGTCTGTTCTCTGTGGGTTTTATTTTTTCAGTATTGCTCCTCACAGAATCAATCGCAATGTAATAAACCGATCCCAAACAAAGATGTTTTATGCTCAAAACATCAAAACAAAGCAAAATCGAAA
>CM065722.1:44996688-44999188 GCA_033310375.1 Conus canariensis | reverse complement strand
CATCACATCACACATCACACACACACACACACACACACACACCACACACACTCACACGCACGCACACGCACCACACGCACACCACCACACATACACACACGCCAATTCAGCCTGCACACCCCCCCCCTACTCTTCATGCCCTTCCCACTTCACAACAACGCTCCCCCTGTCTCCCCCCCCACCCCTCCCCCTGTCGCCCCCCCCCCCCCCCCCCCCCCCCCCCCACCCCCCCCCCCCCCCCACCCACCCCCCCCACCTCCCTCCTTCATCCACTTCAATCTTTTCCCTCTTCTAGCAGACACTTAAGAGGAGACAATCAGGAACTCTAATCTGGAGGAGCCTTGCACTGAACGGTTAAATTCTCCTCCTGAATAGCGTGCTCTCTAAAACCGACAAGCGTAAGAGAACTCCATTTTTGTCGGGGAATCATGGGACCTGAGGAAGTGGCCCGGATGTCCAATACATCAATGTCGGGTGAGGACGTTTTTGTTTTTTTTCCCTATTAGAAGGCGAAAATTAGAATGGTTTAGGTTGTCTCTTCATCTTTGTTTGTCCGTGTGTTTGTGTGTTCGTCTGTGTGTCGTTCTCAACTTAAACCCCTCCCTCCTCATCCACCCTCCTCACTCTCGCTCTCTCCAGATACACAACAGCAGCAGCAGTAGCAGCAGCAGCAGCAGCAGCAGCAGCAGCAGCAGCAGCAGCAGCAACAACAACAACAACAACAGCAACAACAACAACACAGCAACAACAACACACAACAACACACACACACACACACACACACACACACACACACACACACACACACACACACACACACACACACACTGTTTTTAGGAGGAATCTTGTTTTGTACATTTTATGTCCATTACTTGTATCGACTTCAGAAGACTTATTTGTCAAAAAACAAAACATTTCTTCGCTGCCTATCAGAATCAGAACCTTGTAGATACAAATAAATGGGTCTTTGCTAGGTTCATTGCTTCGTGTGGAGACCGATTGACATGCCACGTGGTTGCTGGTAAACACAGATGAGTCGTAGTGCTGCCGGAATCAGGGATGACCGATCTTTCTTTCGCAGCTGGCGTTCATTTTCACTCTCATTTCTCTGGAAACCTCAACATCGTCATGAACATTGACACTTTTGTCTGGGCGCGGAGTTTCTGTTGATTTACGTGTGCATCTTTTTTCCCCTCGTCTTCGTTTCATGTCCAGGAATAGCTGTATATTTCCAGATGGGTAAATCTAGTCTCTGTCGTATGTGCAAAGGATCTATGTTCATTACGTAGGACAAAATATAATATAGAGAATGATTCAACTCCAGAAGACATCTGTTAAGTCGTCAAGTATGGCAAAAAATGACGTAGTTTTGTTACTTAACTTCATTATTTTACACATGGACTGTACCCCCTCTCTCTCTCTCTCTCTCTCTCTCTCTCTCTCTGCTCTCTCTCTCTCTCTCTCTCTCTCTCTCTCTCTCTCTCTTGACTAGTTAAGGTTTTATTTTAAATATCAGTAAAAAAAAAAAAAAAAGAAAAACCTATCAAAGTTGAGCACTTCTAAGTAAACGGAGGTAATTGCATACTGAATTCGTTCATTTGAAAAAAAAAAGTCTGATCGGTTGCCGGAGACAAATAAACGCTCGACAAAGTGAAAACTGTTCAAATTTCATTCTTGAGTCGTTTCAACTTTTTTTGTTTTAAGAACTTGAAATTTCGAATTTATGGTGTTCACGAAGAAACTGAATTTGATCAGAACGAAATCAGCTTTGGTACAGGTGTTTTGAGTGATGCTATAACTGAACTTGAAGTCTAACTGCCGCTCATAACTTGAAAACAAGTAAGCTGGAAATGATCAGATACACACTTACTACATCAAAGCCAGTCTGCCAGTACTGAAGGAAGTCAAGTCTTGGATTCAAGGATACTACCAGCTGAGTGACCATTGGATCGTATCCTATTTGCATAGAAAGGTGTGAACGGTAGGTCTGAATGTAATACTTCAGAGATACTGCATTGTTGAACTGCGTCCGAAAACGTTTTGCCATCCATTGTAAATAAACGGCTTACCACACTTCTCAAGATGGGCTCGATTTTCATGAGAGAACCAGAGCGGATTTCAGCGCTCTTATTCGACATTGGGCCACACGTTCATTTTTGAAGTCTGCGAATAACAGTGTCAGCTGGAATGGATGAGGTATGGCGGATGGAGAAGGATTGGGAACACGATACAGCACATGAAATATCTTAGGAAAGAAAGGAAGACGTTTGGGAGAACACAACGGGAATAAGAAGTTAGGGAAATGATAAAAGAGTCCTGCTGTTTTAATCGAGTCAAGTCTCCCTTATGCTTTCAGGAACATGCAGCAGATAAAAACAACAACACACAAATTGAACGCAAATAAACAAACAAGCAAAGAAACAGACAAACAATCGTGCTTCTTCAAGCACAAAAATCAAGTCAGCTAAAGGAAATTACATCCAAGAGTCTTCTCCAAATA
>CM065722.1:44979188-44984188 GCA_033310375.1 Conus canariensis | reverse complement strand
AGTTTGTATCAGTTTCCCTGCTACGGCTCAATTCAGTCATGTCATGTACGTTAGGCTTCTTCACTCTTATTATACCGTTAGTGTCTTGACAGCCATGTGATGTGGAGTCCATCGTTTATCTGATATGCCTTTATCCGCAACTATAGGCTTGGCGGACACCTGCTGTAGCCTTTTCGTTAATCAATGATAGTTACTCATTCATAGCCATGCTTAGCTACTTCAAGTGTTGGCTGTCAGTTCTTCATTTCAGTTTGTCGTTTTTCATTACAGTTCTAGTCTCCCACAGAGTCTTACAATATCATATATCAGATAGCACTTTCAAATAACTGGTGCTACAGACAGAAATCCATCAGCCCACACTAGGCATGAAGATTATGTGTCTGATTTACACATGGCCACCATAGCTACACTGCGTAGGGTTAATCTTTGGTTTCACCACAGCTATATTGGGTAGGACTACTTTTGGGTTCAAACAGTTGTAGTTTTGTATCTATCATAATGTAAATATACTCTTCATTAGCCAGTGTGCTGGCCATATTGGTTACAAGTTTTCCATATTTTTTGGTCTTTTCAGGCACTGTTTTCTCCTTGTTTCAATGTTGTACATAAAAGGAATTCTGTTAGTCAAGGCTTCGCCCATTGTGCTCTCCCATTTCGTTTTCTTTTGCCCATCCTTTCACCTGCCCTTTGTCAGTCTCCTTCATCACTCTCACTATAATAACTAGGATGATGATGGTGGTGGTGGTGATGATGACGAATATGATGATGATGATGATGATGATGATGACGACGACGACATCAGCAACACCAATAACAACAAAAATGATGATGATGATGATGATGATGATGATGGTTATGATGGTGATGGCGATGGTGATGATGGTGATGGTGATGATGGTGATAATGATGATGGTGATGGCGATGGTGATGGTGATGGTGATGGTGATGATAATGATAATGTTGATGGTGATGAAAATAAAGACGCCTAAGGGACACACACGCGCGCGCGCGCACGCACGCACACACGCCACACACACACACACACACACACACACACACACACACACACACACACACACCACACACACTCACACGCATATATACGCACACACACACACTTACACACACACACACACACACATACACGCGCGCGCGCGCGCGCGCGCGCGGGCGCGCGCGAAGAGGAAGAGAAAGCGGGAAGAAGAGGAAAAAGAAGAAGAAGAAGACGTCGAAGAGAAAAAAAATCTATTACTTTTAAACAAATAAACCACTACGAATTAGAACTGCAAGGAAAAGAGCAACAGCAACAAGAGCATACACAATAGCACGACAAAGAAAAAGAGAATCTTCAACTCCAAGAACAACAATAGCAGCCGCTGCAACAACAAGGACGGGGAGAAAAGACACACACACGCACACACACACACACACACACACACACACACACACACACACACACACACACACACACACACACACCACACACTACCACACACACACACACACACACACACACACACACACCACACACACGTGTGTGTGCGTGTGTAAGCAGAGAGAGAGAGAGAGAGAGAGAGAGAGACGAGAGAGAGGAGAGAGAGAGAGAGAGACATATATATATATTTATATATATGTATATATATCACAGAGAGAGAGAGAGAGAGAGGAGAGAGAGAGAGAGAGAGAGAGAGAAGTCAAAGGCAATAAGTGACTCATTCACAGTTTGTTTTCCCATCAAACATGCTATTGAAATGACCATAGGAACGAAGGGACAACATTTCCACTCCGTACAAGTCAAAAACTGTCTGCTCCAACGACAAGTACACACACACTCTCTCCACAACTCTCAATGTTCCCTGGTCAAACTGAATTCTTCTCCTCGCAACTTGTGGTCATTCACTAGGCGAAAGAAGTGTAATGTTTGACAAGGGAGATTCCCTTAAAAAAAATCTACTATATTACAGCTGCAAATGTTTGCCATACGGCTGTTACGTAGTTTCAAGACACCTCAAGAGAGGAGGCAGATCAACTTTGTCCTGATTGCGTATTGAACAATTTGAATGGAGTCGTTGATGCCGATTTGATGGAATAGTGTATTTATCACACACACGCACCACACACACACACACACACACACACACACACACACACACACACACACACACACACACACACACACACACACACACACACACAGGGTTACACACACACACACACACACAAACACACACACACACACACAACACACACGCACGCACGCACACACACACATGCACACACACACACACACACACACACACACATAAAAGAAGAGAGAGAGAGAGAGAGAGAGAGAGAGAGAGAGAGAGAGGAGAGAGAGTTAGAGAGGTGCTCTTTTGGCACTAAAGGTCATTACAGTGTCGTTTCGAGTCTGGCACCGGCTGTATTGATTTTTGAGGCTGACACGAAAGTGTCTCAGTTAAATAGCGGCTACTTTCCTTTCTGTTATTACTCTTTTGGACACAGCAGTATTTGTTTATGTTGAAAAAAAAGCTCTCTCTCTCTGACTTTTCTTTGCCTTTTTTGTCATCAGATTCAATTTACTCGTTTGTTTTGACTATCACATAAAGATCTTGACGTAGCTGTAAGTGATACTGTAGATCGGTGTTTGCTGCAGAGAAGGATTTGCGTTGAGTCGGAAGGACTCTATCGAGACAGTTTTTGGAAAGCAGTAATATGCTCTTTTCTCTCTCTCTCTCTCTCTCTCTCTCTCTCTCTCTCTCTCTCTCTCTCTCTCTCTCTCTCTGGATCGTTATTCGCATATACGTGGAAGTGTCAATCATCTTCCTTCCTAATAGGAGGTGGCAACAAATTATGTCTTTCAGGAACACGGGTTTTTACACAAATGCCCACATGCAGAACATTACGATTTATCGTGCAAGGAATTGACATATGAGCAGCATATGATGAGAAATAAAGGCTCCTGCCCTGACTTGTAACCCTTAAATACAAATTTATTGCCTTGTAAGAAGGATCAAGTGGTTTATTGACGGGAAAAGTAGTGAAAGCAGAGACGAAAGTCGTTAAAGCTCTTTTGTCATGATTTTGCTTTTCATACACATTTTCTCTTTCACTTTTGTTTATCCGTTCATCAATCTATCTGTCAGTCTGTCTGTCTGCCCGCTTGTTTATCTGTCTATCAACAATCTATCTATCTATCTCATCTATTATCTATCTTTACATGGAGAGAGAGAGAGAGAGAGAGAGAGAGAGAGAGAGAGAAGAGAGAGAGAGAGAGAGAGAGAGAGAGAGAGAGAGAGAGGAGAGGAGAGAGACGTGTACATACGTGTCAGCCTACACCATTCGCTAAAGAACGTAAACCTTTTCGCCACTGGTAGTGAGTAGTTGGACCGTTGACCCGACCTGTTCGTGGATGAGTACGTGGTGAACTAGAAGTCTTCCAAGGGTCGCAGACACTACCACACTTTCCACGGAAAAATAAGAAAAAGCCAGCAACAGACCAACAACATTCACATTCCTGTTTCACTTCTTCTGTCACCACATTGGGAATGTCTGCAACCACTCAATGTCAGGAACCGTCCGGCTGATTTGTGCTATGCCAGTGCACCCACTGTCCAGCTTCCTATCGTCCCCACCCCTACACCCCACCCCACACACACAGACACCTTGGTGAACAAGGTCGGTTTTGTTGTTAGTGGTTCGTTTTTTGTTTCGTTTTGGTGCGTGCGTGTGTGTGTGTGTGTGTGTGTGTGTGTGTGTGTGTGTGTGTGTGTGTGTGTGTGTGTGTGTGAGAGAGAGAGAGAGAGAGAGTCAGTGAGAGAAACAGACAGAGAGACACACAGACACAGAGAGAGAAAGAGAGAGAGAGAGAGAGAGAGAGAGGAGAGAGAGAGAGAGGGGGGGGGGAGGGGAGAGAGAGCACGGTCACGTAATTTTTACTAAAATGGTTAGATTCTGCTAATTTCAGCAGATGGCTCTTACCATGTAACAAGACACTGCAAAGTTTAAAAACTGATTTAAGGAGGACATACTTTCTGGGTGTTTATTTCTTTCTAAGTTCAGGAAATTTCGTGCATTCTAGGGTAAAATGGAATTCATCCTAGAAAGCTCCCATGCCCCATTCGAAAGAAAACAAACAAATAAACACGATTTTCTCCATGTGTTCCATTCTGTCCACTTAACTCACTTTCAAGTTCACATCCACAAGCCTACCTTCTTTCCCACACACATACCAGAACAACACACACACACACACACACACACACACACACACACACACACACACACACACACACACACACACACACACACACACACACACACACACACACACACACACACACACACAAGAGAACAATTGTGCCCAGAGGAGATGGTGTCTTACAGAGCAAACAAATACACGTAGATCATGTTTGACACATAATCTAAAAGCAAAGGCTGAACTCTTGATCTTGGTGACGAAGATATAAAAAAGAAGACCCACCCCCAAAAAACAAACAAACAAACAAACAAGCAAACAACAACAACAACAACAACAACAAAACACCACAGAGGAAATGGTGTGTTACATAACAAACAACAACCCCCGCCTTTGCTCTCATTGGCTGATCACCTTTGTTGTACGATTATCTCGCCTGAACAGCGGAGCATGTATAACTGACTACCCAGACCATACGAGTATTCGCTCTTGCGCTCGCATATTATCAAGTGTCAACAAGTGAGCATTAAAGCAATCAAGAGAGAGAGAGAGGAGAGAGAGAGAGAGAGAGAGAGAGAGAGAGAGAGAGAGAGGGAGAGGAGAGAGAGAGAGAGAAGAGAGAGAGAGAGAGAGAGAGAGAGAGAGACGAAATGAAATTTTATTTAACCAGGGTAATGAGATAAGCAATATACATACTTTTTTTCCCACCCAGCCCTGGGCAAAAGGAAGAAGTCATTCATAGCAAATCAAGGCAAGTACGTGTAAGAAGAACAAGAACAAACAAACCAAGAAAACAGCATGA
>CM065722.1:44969188-44971688 GCA_033310375.1 Conus canariensis | reverse complement strand
TGTTTTATTGCTTGAAATAACGAATTTTTATATGCTACCTTAAAAGAATCAACGCTACTTTTTTGTTTAATATTTATTGGTAGAGAGTTCCACTGCGTTCCGCCTGAATGAGCAAGGCTAGTTTTGAATAGATCAACTTAGTATATTATTGGCGTATCTTGACTGATTTAATGGAAATTTTGCAATTAATGTCGAAGGTGCAAAACCATTCATAATTCTATATATCGTTATCGCTTTATTGCACTGGAGTTTGTATGTTAAAGGTAGACTATTAATTTGATATAGGTGTTAATGACGATGATTTCATAAGCATAGCTTTCAGAGCACGCTTGTGGACTCTATGTACAGGTTTTAGTGTATTATCACAACAAGAATTATAAAGAGTTGAGGCATAATCAATAGACGATTGGATATATGTGTGGTAAAAATGTTCACGCGCGTTTACATCTAGATTTTTTTTTGAAAGCTGAAAGACTTTTTGAGACACACGTTTGCTTAAACCCATAATATGAGATGACCAAGAGAGATTATTGTCCAAGGTGAGAGAGAGAGAGAGAGAGAGAGAGAGAGAGAGAGAGAGAGACACACACACACACACACACACACACACACACACACACACACACACACACACACACACACACACACACACATGCACACGCACATATATGTATATATACATATATAAACAAACAAATAAACAAAGAATTGATCGATTAATTTATTAACTGATTAATTAACCAAAGAATTGATCAATTAATTAATTAATCAATTAATTAATGGATTAATTCGTTCATTCATATATTTATCAATTAGTATTTTAAGTATTCAGCCTTAATTTATGAATTAATCTAGTAATGTGCCTTGGGCACAATGGTAAAGTAGCCATGTTTTGACTAAAATTCTGCTTTTGTGTGTGGGAGTTTGGTGCTTATAGAGCGCCACGCTACGATCAAACCACAAGAACAGCTTGTAAAGACAGGCCGCGGTTAATGAACTTCCATGCCACGGTAGAAATGGGAAGGAAATGGGGCGCAACCCTTGGATCTTGGATACGGATAAGTGAGGAAAAATTGTTTCCCTTGTATTTGATGCCATATGCTGATGTTTTACAAGAGTAGGCGGCACCAGAGAGAGAGAGAGAGAGAGAGAGAGAGAGAGAGAGAGAGAGAGAGAGAGAGAGAGAGAGAGAGGGTGCGAACAGATATACAAACAGGCATAACAGACAATGAGTGAGACGGACAGAGTGGGGTTTCGGATCTGAAAACACGAAGGAAAAACTCGATTTACTTGTCTGTCATGACTGGCGGTAGCAAAGCCGCGATCTCTAATTCTAAATGGCTAATTATCAATTTTGTCATATCACGTGAGAACTTAATTTCAAAGTATTTTCGTTCAGCGAAGAGTTTGCGATTATCTTATCCGTTATGTGAACAGACCGTGGTCTGAATGCAATGGTCCCTCACCAAGGCGGAGGGGGAGTAATCAGTTGTGAGGACTGACGCAGTTACTTCCCGTGTGCATATTGATTTCACTTGATCTTGTGTTCGAAGTCTGATCACAGATCCGCCCCAAAATGTGATAGGTTTGTTCCTCGAGCCCATTTTATCTTTCCACCAACTCTTGTGAAAATAACTTTAGTAGGGTTTGTCTCTTTGTTTTGATCTGCTTATCTTAACCCGCACACAGGCAAATAGAGAGACCGACGAAACCAGCAATTCTTTCATTTGAGGGGATAATTCTAAATGTCTTCTACCAATAGCTGTCCGTGTGTGCGTGTGTGTGTGTGTGTGTGTGTGTGTGTGTGTGTGTGTGTGTGTGAGAGAGAGAGAGAGAGAGAGAGAGAGAGAGAGAGAGAGAGAGAGAGAGAGAGAGAGAGAGAGAGACGCACATCACTCATTTGCTAGCCGGTATTCAGTGGTGGTTGATTTGGTTTTTTGTTTTTTTAAGTAATCAAAATTTTGGGACTTACATAGCAAAACAAAACAGAACAAAATAAATAAGCAAACATACATAGATATATAAATGTATGTATGTTTGTAAGTATGTATGTAAATGTATAAACACACATACACACGCACACATATGTACACACACACACACACACACACACACACACACACACACACACACACACATACACACACACACACACACACACACACACACACATATATATATATATATATATATATATATATATATATATATATACAGAGAGAGAGAGAGAGAGAGAGAGAGAGAGAGATCAGTGTGGTTAAAAAGCCTAAAACAATTCTACAAGTGCTCAACCCCTTGGGGAGCAACATTAGTTAAAACAAGTGATAAGAGGAATATTAAAATTATCTACAAATTTGTTTCTAGCGCTTGGTTATCGTCAGGATGGAGTTTGGGTTGCCCACCGCCGGTGTTATATAGCGTGTGGGGCCTGGTTGCAGCTGTTTTTACGTGCGTTGGTTGCACGTGTTTTTTTTGGGTTTTCAGGTTGTTGTACGGGGTG
>CM065722.1:44954188-44959188 GCA_033310375.1 Conus canariensis | reverse complement strand
GTGTTTCATTGTTAAGTATTGTATCAAAATGCTATACATTGATATTAAACAGGAGATTACATTCCTGGATTAACAACAATCAGCTGATTTCTGAAAACCAAGTAGGATTCAGGAAAAACTACTCTACTACTGATCAGATATTTACACTATATGCAACCGTTCAGAAAAGTATGTCTATGAAGGGAAGGAAATTATACGCTGCCTTCGTGGACCTTAAAAAGGCCTTTGATTCTGTTCATCATGACAAACTTTTAGAATGCATTAGAAACCAGAGTGTCAAAGGGAAATTTTTTGCTTCTTTGCTAAGTATAATTCATTATTGTCATGTATACGGGTAAACAATGAACTGTCTGAATTTTTTGCGTGTCCTGTTGGTGTTAGACAGGGGTGTGTTTTGAGCCCTGTGTTATTTTCAATGTTCATTAACCAGTTAGCCAATAGTGCGAATGAAAGAGGTAATCATGGTGTTCAAATTTTGCCTGATATAGTAGAACTTTTTATTCTCCTTTTTGCTGATGATGTTGTTCTACTTTCAATCACACCAATTGGTTTATAACAGCAATTAAATATTTTGAAGATTTTTGCGAGAATATGCAGTTGACAGTTAATACCGATAAAACTAAAGTAATGGTCTTTAGGAAAGGGGGTTTGCTTGGAAAACGTGAGCGGTGGTTTTATAATGGCTCCAAGTTAGAAGTGGTAAATAGTTATTGTTATCTGGGTTTCAATTTTACAACAATGATTAGTGCAAATGAAGGAACTGATCACTTGGTTACAAAAGGAAAGAAAGCAGTGGTTCAGTTTAATAGCACTTTCAGTCAATTTGAAGAAATGAACAATAAAGCCTTTTTCAAAACATTTGACGTGAAGATCCAACCCATTTTATCATATTCATCCGAAATATGGGGATTAAATAGATTACAACATATGGAAAAAGTTCATATGTTGGCGTGTAAAAGATTTTAAGCGTTCCAGTCAAGACTCCAAATAAGATGGTATATGGTGACCTGGGTAGATATTCGCTTTATGTTAACTCACGCACGAATTCCATTAGATATTGGTTAAAGCTGTTACACATGAACTCTGATCGGTTGCCCTATAAGGCGTATCTAATGTTAATGGAATTGGACAGGAATGGGAAGGCCTGTTGGGCGTCAAAATAAGAGAAATTCTATGCACAACTGGTTTCTACATAGTCTGGTTTCAACAAGGTGTAGTGGATAGAAAGGCTTTTTTGAGTATGTTTAAACAGAGACTAGTAGATATGTTTATACAAGAATGGTATGGCGCTATTCGAGATAGAGACAGATATGAGAGTTATCGAACTTTCAAAGTCATTTTTGAAAAAGATAAGTACATATGTCATATGGATGTGTATTGTTTTCGTGTTGCTATTGCTCGAATAATGTTTAATGTTCTACCACTCAGCAACAATGTTTATAGATATAGTGATCGAGTTCAAGATAATATGTGTCCTTTTTGTAAATCAAAAACTGAAAATGAGGCCCAATCTGTGAAGGAGTGCATTATGTATAATGACTTAAGAGAGAAGTTTCTAAGCGGTCATGTTAACACTCCAATGCATAAGCTTCTTGAATCAGAAAACAGAGATCTAAGACACAATCTGTCTAGGTATGTTTTTCATGCAGGCAATAGAAGGCAGAAAATGACAGGGTAATTATATAATCACTTTACATGTACTACATTTCAAACTTCAATGTTTATGGAAATTGGTAATTATCAAACAGTACATGGTTTTGTTAATGTATGGTAATTGTTTTCATCTTCTCCATATTTCATAAGTCCATGACTTGTTTATGTTTTGCATGTCCTGCACATGTATTGTGCTCAGTGCCGACTATTCCCCAGTCCCCGTGCCCCGTCCCCTGTACTGTGGCCCAAGGCCGATGTACAGTAAACAGGTTCTGAGTTCTGAGTTCCTCTCTCTCCTCTCTCTCTCTCTCTCTCTCTCTCTCTCTCTCTCTTCTCTCTCTCTCTCTCTCTCTCTCTCTCTCTCTCTTCCCCACCCCACCGTTTTTCTTTCTCAGCTCCGTCCACTCCCCTCTCCCGCTTTCTGTCTTTTGTCCGAACATTCCAGTCTGGTGGGTCAGGTTCAGAACAGACTGCCCACTACCCTCCCCCCTCCCCCCCCTTCCCCCCTCCCCCCGCTCCCTCTTCTTCTCACACGCCTCACCTTTCTCCACCTCGTGACAAACTGTTTGCACAAGGGCGTTGGCTCCCCCACCCCAGCCCGGAGGTCTTGGACTGATGACGTAGCCCCCCCCAAAAACATGTGGAACTCGTTTCTCCCTGACCTCCCTGGGCGGGTATATAACCGGGTGGAACTGTCCGTCCCCTTCACCATAGACCAGTCGACGGAAAGCCCTTCTACTAGGTGAGAATCCTTTGACTTTCTTTTCTTCTTGTATTGCTGTTGTTATTTTGTTTAGATGCTCCAAGTTCCTGCCTTGGTTTATACGAATGCTATTATTTGCTTGTTTCCGTTCATTCTTCGACAGCACTCTGATTTTCAAGTTCCAGTGAATGAGAGTATATGTTTCTTTGCTGATTTTCAACTCCTAGTGAATGAGAGTATATGTTTCTTGCTGATTTCAAGTCTTAGTGAATGAAATCACATTTAAGCATGTCGTTTCTTTTTAACAGTCATCCTAGTTATCCATCAAAGATGGTTTCATGAAGAAAAGTATCTGGATTAGCCTGACGATCTCTCCAGTCTAAATCTTAACACAGATTATTGATCATCTTCCATATATTTTAGATTGCTAGTTACCTGATATTCTGTTTCATTTCGAAGTTTGATTAAACATACTTTGCCGTGTCTTTAGATTTCCATAGACTTAGATACCTGATTATTCTGTTTCAGTAAAAAAGTTTTAGCGAATTTCCTTTGCGATCACCTAAAGTCCGTTGTCTGGTCTAGGTTTTTTGTGGCTGTTGTTCAACTGATTCTGCGTTATTTAAACTTCAGTGGATACCGAGGGTTTTTTTTGTTTTTTTTTTTTTGTTTGGTTTTAGGATTGTATTTTATTTTCACCGCTGGCTGTTTTTTTTTTCTTTTAACCCTACATCATGTCTAGTTTGTCTAATCTGGTCGTTTTCGGTAACAATAAACTGAGCCATAAAGGTATGAGTTAAACAGCTGTAGTTAAAAAAAGGCGTGAACTCGACATTCTAGGAACTGGAGATACAAGCGCACATCCTCAGTCTCAGTTTCGCACACACACACACACACACACACACACACACACACACACACACACACACACACACACACACACACACACACATCACACACACACACACACACCACACACACACCCACACCCCACCACCACCACCATCACCACACCACCCTCTCAGACACGTCTTGCGAAGCCAGATCTTGACCAAGCTTTAATCGTGAAGTATTCCAGAACCCACTCACAAGAAGTCTAGGGAGGAGGAAGGGAAAGTATGGGGGGTGGGGGATTGGCGGAAGGTAAATCCCTGATCAAACTGAGACCCTACGTGAACACACAGAGTTCAAGGACACAGCATAATTTTAACATAGTGGGAGAAAATTGACAAAAGAGTCAAAATAACCTCCGGTCATTTGAGGGGAGGAAGGGACAGAGACAGGGATGGAAGGTTAAGAAGGGTGGGAGGAGTTAAACTGAGACGAAGGGTGGAGGGGGGGGGGGCAACCTCCCCTTGCTCACTCTTCCCCTCCTGCCCCCACCCCACCCCCACTCCTACCCCCACCCACCCTTCCGTCCCCCTCCCACCCCGCCCGAACTCTCCCCCCCCCCCCCCGCTCCTCTAACCCCTTACCGACCACCTTGGTGATGAGTAAACACTGCCCAGCTAATCCAGCATGGAAGCCTCTCTGTCAACAAGCTTAAGTCGAACCACTTAAGGGAAAGTTCGGACAACTTTTCCAACCGAACGAATATCACACACCACCAAACTGGTTCGCCAAGACCTTCAACTGCAGGTCACACCCCCTCCCCCCCTCTTTGTTCCCCACCACCACCCCACCAACCCACCCCCCCACCCATCCACCCCGCGACCTCCTCCCTCCCCAACCTTCTTGACCCCACCCCTCTCCACCCCTACCCTGTGCCCTACCCTGTTATATCACTCACCCTTTTTTTCCCTCACCCATCCTTCACTTATCCCACCACCCTCACCCACCTTCTCCTCTCTCACCACCCTCACCCACCCTTCTTTTCTCTCACCACCCTCACCCACCCTTCTCCTCTCTCACCACCCTCACCCACCCTTCTTTCTCTCACCACCCTCACCCACCCTTCTCCTCTCTCACCACCCTCACCCACCCTTCTCCTCTCTCACCACCCTCACCCACCCTTCTCTTTTCTCACCACCCTCACCCACCCTTCTCCTCTCTCACCACCCTCACCCACCCTTCTCCTCTCTCACCACCCTCACCCACCCTTCTCTTTTCTCTCACCACCCTCACCCACCCTTCTCCTCTCTCACCACCCTCACCCACCCTTCTCCTCTCTCACCACCCTCACCCACCCTTCTCTTTTCTCTCACCACCCTCACCCACCCTTCTCCTCTCTCACCACCCTCACCCACCCTTCTCCTCTCTCACCACCCTCACCCACCCTTCTCCTCTCTCACCACCCTCACCCACCCTTCTCTTTTCTCTCACCACCCTCACCCACCCTTCTCCTCTCTCACCACCCTCACCCACCCTTCTCCTCTCTCACCACCCTCACCCACCCTTCTCCTCTCTCACCACCCTCTGTTTTCACTTCTGTATTTTCAGTCTCTTTTCGACTGGTCATCCCACTCCTATTATTCTCTCTTCTTCACTGCAGTACCCCCTCCACCTCCTCCTTTCCCACGGCTAATTGATTGTGGTCAAACCGGTTTCGTGTCCTGAAGTCGATTTCATGGGAGAGTGGCTTTGTTGTTCTTCCACCCTGAAAGCAGACATTGTGTTTGCAGTGGCTCTTATTTCTTATTTGGAC
>CM065722.1:44946688-44949188 GCA_033310375.1 Conus canariensis | reverse complement strand
ATTAAACAGAGTTTCTTCCCTTCCTTCTCACGGGATATCGAACAGAGTTTCTTCCCCTCCTCCTGACGGCTTATTAAACAGAGTTTCTTCCCTTTCTTCTGACGGGGCATCAAACAATTTCTTCCTTTCCTTCTAACGGGATATGAAACAGAGTTTCTTCCCTTCCTTCTGACGGGATATTAATCAGAGTTTCTTCCCTTCCCTCTGACTGGATATTAATCAGTGTTTCTTCCCTTCCTTCTCCATGCAGATGAAGAGAGAGTCCATGGCTACCCAGTGGAGAATGTGGAAGGCCCAGATGGAGCAGGCCGAGGAATTCGACGGCAGTCTGGCCGAATTCGAGGAGATGAAGGGCTATTACATGTTCAAGGTCCTCACCGAGTTCCTCAAGTTCTGCAAGTATGTCCGTCCACCTGCTCTCTGTCTGTCTGTCTGTCTGTCTGTCTGTCTGTCTGTCTCTGTCTCGGTCTGTCTGTCTGTCTGTTTCTCTCTCTCTCTCTCTCTCTCTCTCTCTCTCTCTCTCTTGTGCGCGCGCGCGCGTGCACACACACACACACACACACACACACACACACACACACACACACACACACACACACACACACCACAACACACCACAACACCACACAATACAACACACACACACACACAACACAACACACACAACATAACACAACGAGAGAGAGAGAGAGAGAGAGAGAGAGAGAGAGAGAGAGAGAGAGAGAGAGAGAGAGCACAAATGTTCTTGCCTTGGACATCAATAGCATCGACATAAGCAGGAACCATACACACGCTCGCACACACACACACACACACACACACACACACACACACACACACACACACACACACACACGCACGCACGCACGCACGTACGCACGCACGCACACCCACACACACACACACACACACACACACACACACACACACACACACACACAGAGCACAACTTAAAACTGATGTACCGTCCCTCTCTCTCTCTCTTGTCCAAATAAACAAGAGACAGACAGACAGACAAACAGACAGACAGACAAAGAGACAGGAACACACAGTCAGAGAGAGACACACAGGGAAAAGACCAATCTGATGTACCGTCCCCCTCTCTCTCTCTCTCTCTCTCTCTTGTCCAAATAAACAAGAGACAGACAGACAGACAAACAGACAGACAGACAAAGAGACAGGAACACACAGTCAGAGAGAGACACACAGGGAAAAGACCCATCTTCGACGAGCGTGAGACATTCTCAGGTCTTTTCCATGGGTCATTCAAACCTACCGTACCGTGTGTCCCCCCACCAATCTCCTACCCTTTGACCTTTGACCTCGCAGGTGCTCCGACTACGCCACCCACCTGACCCGCTACCTGCAGTACGGTAAGGCGGGCTACACTGCCAGCGTCAGCGACGTGTTCAGCTTGGAGGGCTTGGAGGGCATCGACACCACTGACGTCGAAGCTGTCGCCCAGCGTATGATCACTCTCAGCCAGGCTGAGCAGGTGCGTGTCCAGAATACAATAGATGAATTAAATATGTCAATAAGAAAATAGATACCTGAATAAATGAATGAATAAATACATGGGGAAAAAAATGAATGAATAAATAAACAAATATATAAATAAGCAAATGAATGAATGAATGATAAATGAAGGAACGAATACATTAAAAAAAAAAAAATCTCTCCACCCAGTAGCAAACGGCCGCCTAAGTGAAGGATCCGGAATGAGACGGATGGGCACCATCTTCCATTATGCTGTGCTCTAGACACAGTGAATCTTTGACAGTTAACTCCCCGTGTGGCCAACAGGCTGTGAGAACTTGTTTGTTTGGTGTTTTTTTTTTTCGTTCAAGGAACTGTCTTGCATTCTGGTGCATTTAAGATTAACGATGCGTAATTCTGTCGTTGGACCCCCCCCCCCCCCCCCATCCCCCCTTCCCCCGAAAAAAAAAAATCGAAGGTATATCTGAAGTGTTGTGTTCTAGCCGTGGAGATTAATGTGTTGTCCATTCCCCTGGTCAATCCTCAGGTGAAACTGTTCTTTGGCGGAGCCATCAGCTCCATGTGTGACGGCATGAAGGCCTACCTGCAGCAGGTCGTGGCCTGGGAAGCCCAGTACAACTTCATGGGCTAGACCCGCCTTCAAGTCTGGTAAGTGAAGTGGACAGCCAGCCAAGTGTCTGTCGGAGCTGTTTGTTGTTGTCCTACCATCCCGCAGGGGTGGATGCCAGAGTGTGTGTATGTGGGATGGTTGGGTGGGTGGTGGGGGTGGGTGATGGGCGTGGAGGGTGAGGGTGGAGGAGGAGGGAGGGTGGATGGTGGAGGAGGGATGGGGAATGGGTGGTTGGAGAGGGGATGGCGAAGAAGTAGGTGAGTGTGGGAGAGTGGGGGGTGGGGGGGGAGGAGGAGGAGAGGAGGTGGGGAGGGAACTTCGGATGCCCCTACCACCCTCTTTCCACACACCTAGGCACCATTCTGAAAAAAAAAAGAAATGCCAGATAACCTT
>CM065722.1:44919188-44934188 GCA_033310375.1 Conus canariensis | reverse complement strand
CATACATACACATGAGCACGGATGCTGTGATAACAAGACAAATATTTTCCACGGACGTCAGAGGAAAACATCATTATTTCACCAAAACCGTTGGTGGTGTGCAATATCAAAAGCTGACACACAGATAAACTGTCTTTGAAACAGAAAGCATCACAAATAAAATGCCGGCAGCTCTTACCACGGATTGTTTTTGTTATTTATCTGTAGTTAGAAAAAAAGGTGGTGCTAGGGCAGAACGGAGTTGGGGTGAGAAGTGGGGGGAAACATGGTAGGTACAGTTCTATTTCTGGAAGTTGATAGTATATGGGGCATATCATACTGAAACGCATTTTTGGTTTTCAGTTCCGCTTGTAACAGACCATGTCATCTTGAAGCTGTAGCATGACTGGAAGTATTGTTTACATATCAGATTACCAACCCAGAAGGGAAATTTGACCAAAGCTGTTCTGGTCGTTGCTATCACGATGGAGACACTGCAGACAGGGAGACTGTGATGGTGCCAAGACTATAATTATCTCCTCTATGCTGTAATAGATTTTGTCACCTCCTGTGGTAGGAAATAATGATCAGAAGGGCTGACGTTTCAGAGGCCGGTGAAGGTTCAGTGAAGGCAGATCAAGCGGCGCAGTGATGGAGATGTTGGCTGCAGTTACAAACAGGCCAGCAGCGGTGTGGGTGGGTGCACTTCTTCAGATTGCCCCGTGACAGTTCTCCCTGGTGGACACGCAAAGAAAGGGAGATAAGACAGAGGAAGAGGGTGGAGGATGAAAGACAGCAAGGACGTGGGGGATACAGTGAGGGGTGGAGTAGTAGTAGTAGTAGTAGTAGTAGTAGTAGTAGTAGTAGTAGTAGTAGTAGTAGCTGCTGCCACCATCCCCTGTCCGTACTGTGATAGATCATTCCAGGCGCAGATCGGCCTGACCAGCCATCTACGCACTCACCCCCGATCTCAGGATGACTAGATTGTCTTCGTCGTATATACGGACAACAAACAGCAGCAGCAGCAGCAGCAGCAGCAGCAGCAGCAGCAGCAGCAGCAGTAGTAGTAGTAGTAGTAGTAGTAGTAGTAGTAGTAGTAGTAGTAGTAGTAGTAGTAGCAGTATCAGAGGAAGAAGAAGAAGAAGAAGAAGAAGAAGAAGAAGGGGGCTTTTTTTCCACATGTTGTGGAGAGAAAGAGAGACAGAGAGAGACAGACACAGAGACAGAGAGAGACAGACACAGACAGAGACAGGCAGAGAGAGAGAGACACACACAGAGAGTTTAATGCAAATGCCACCTGCCGTTCCACCTGAGAATACATACACATGCACAGGGACACTTTGATATTACGACAAACACATTCCAAAGATTTCAAGGGAAAGATGATCATGTGACCAAGCCGCTTGTGGTTTGCAATATGAAAAGCTGAAATATAGATAAACTCTCTTTGAAAAAGAAAGCATTACAAATAAAATGCCAGCATCTCTTATTACATGCTTCTTTTCTTTATTTTGAAGTTCAAGAAAAGGTGGTGTTGGGGATGGGTGTGGGGGGTTATATTTCTCGAAGTCGATTGCACGTTGGGCAGTAAGACCAAACTGCATCTTGTTTTCCCAGTTACCTGCATAAGCGGTCATACCTTGAAGTTACAGCACCACTGTGAGTATTGTTTACATTAAAGGTTACCTACCTGAAAAGACATTTGACTAAAGCTATTCTAAATGTTGCTATCATGACAAAAAGCCGACAGACAGACAGACTGAGATGGTGCCAGGACCATATCTCCTGTATGGTGTAATAGATTTATCACCTCCTGTGGTAGGAAAGAGTGATCAAAACGGCAGACGTTTTAGCGGGCTGTGGAAGTTCTGTGAAGGCAGATCAAACGGCACAGTGATGGAGATGTTGGCTGCAGTTAGAAAAAAGCCCAGCAGTGGTGTCGGTGAGTGCACTTCTTCAGATTGTTGCGTGACAGTTCTCCCTGGGGGACTGGAAAGAAAGGGAAACAAGATGGAAAAAAGAGGACTGGAGATGAAAAAGAGTGAGGATGTGGAGCATGAAGTGGGAGAAGAAAAAGGAGAAGAAGAAGAAGAAGAAGAAGAAGAAGAAGAAGAAAAAGAAAGAGAAGAAGAAGAAGAAGAAGAAGAAGAAGAAGAGAAGAAGAGAAGAAGAAGAAGAAGAAGAAGAAGAAAAAGAAGAAGAGAAGAAGAAGAAGAAGAAGAAGAAGAAGAAGAAGAAGAAGAAGAAGAGACACTAACAGAGAGAGATAGAGATAGAGAGAGAGAGAGAGAGAGAGAGAGAGAGAGACAGACAGCCAGACAGCCAGCCAGACAGACGGACAGACAGACAGACAGACAGACAGACAGACAGACAGAGAGGGATGGTGGGGGCACGGTGGGGGCTTTTTCCACAGTTTGTTTGTGTGTGTGAGAGAGAGAAGAGAGGGAGAGAGGAGAGAGAGAGAGAGGAGAGAGAGAGAGCGAGAGAGAGAGAGGAGAGAGGAAGAGAGAGAGAGAGAGAGAGAGAGAGAGAGAGAGAGGAGAGAGAGAGAGAGAGAGAGAGAAACGAAACGAAATGAAACGAAAGTTTATCTTACCAGGTATAAGATAAGCAAATAAATGCTCTTCTTCCGTTCAGCCCTAAGAGAGAGAGAGAGAGAGAGAGAGAGAGAGGAGAGAGAGAGAGAGAGAGAGAGAGAGAGAGAGAGAGAGAGAGAGAGAGAGAGAGAGAAGTTTTTTTTAATGCAAATGCCACCTGCCATTCCAAGTGAGAATACATACCCATGCACAGGGATTCAAAACAAACACGTTCCACAGATTTCAATGGAAAGATGATCATTTCACCAACCTGTTTGTAGTGTGCAATATCAAAAGCTGAAATATAGATAAACTCTCTTTGACACAGAAAGCATAAGCATCACAATAAAATGCTGGCACCTCTTGTCACACTCTTCTTTTCTTTCCAGTTAAAGAACAGGTGGTGTTTGGGGTGTGGTACGGGTATTCATGCTGGGTGCAATTCTTTTTCTCGAAGTCGATTGCATATCAAGCATATTATACCTAAACGCATTTTGGTTTCAAGTCTTCTGCAAAAGTGACCATAATTATCTTGAAGTCATAACGTCACTGAAAGTATTGTTTTCATTCAAGATTACCTACGCCGAAAAAAAAATCTGACTAAACCTATTCTAAATGTTGCTATCATGATGAAAAGCTGACAGACAGAAAGACTGAGATGGTACCAGGACGATACCTCCTTCATGCCGTAATGGTTTTTAATCACCTCCTGTGGTAGGAAATAGTGATCAGAAAGGCACACGTTTCAGAGGATGGTGGAAGTTCTGTGAAGGCAGATCAAGCAGTGCAGACAGAAAGACTGAGATGGCACCAGGACCATATCTCCTTTATGCTGTAAGAGTCTTCATCACCTCCTGGGGTAGGAAATAGTGAGCAAAAGGGCAGACATAACAGAGGCCGTTGAAGGTTCTGTGAAGGTAGATCAAACGGCGAAGTGGTGGAGATGTTGGCTGCAGTTACAAAAAGACTGACAATGGTGTGGGGTGGGTGCACTTCTTCAGATTGTTCCACGACAGTTCTCCCTGGCTCTGGCTGACAGGCACAGATGAGGAGATGAGACTAAGGGAAGAGGTTGGGAGATGAAAAGAACGAGGACGTGGGGATTAAGAGAGAGAGAGAGAGAGAGAGAGAGAGGAGAGAGAGAGAGGAGAGAGAGAGAGAGAGAGAGAGAGAGAGAGGAGAGAGAGAGAGAGAGAGAGAGAGTTAAAAAAATACACATGCCACCTGCCATTCCATGTGAAAATATATACACATGCATAGGGTCAGTTTGATGATAAGAGAAACACGTTCCACAGATTTCAACAGAAAGATGATCATTTCATCAAGCTGTTGTAGTGTGCAATATCTAAAGCTGAAATATAGATAAACTCTCTTAGAAACAGAAAGCATCATAAATAAAATGTTGGCATCTCTTACCACAACATTCGTTTCTTTAATTTTCAGTGAAAGAAAAGTTGGTGTTGGAGGTAGTTGTGGGGGTATTCATGCTGGGTACAGTTCCATTTCTCGAAGTTGATTTTATATTGGGCATTTTGTTTTCCAGTTCCCTGCAAAACCAACCATCTCTTGAAATTACAAAGCCACTTTAAGTATTGTTTTCATTCAAGATTGCTTGCATCGAAAGGAAATTTGACTAAAACTATTCTAAATGTTGCTATCATGATAAAAAAGCTGACAGAGAGACTGAAATATGTTACCAAGACCATCTACTTTTATACTGTAATAGATTTTATCAGCTCCTGTGGTAGGAAATAGCAATCAGAAGGACAGACGTTTCAGAGGCTGGTGGAGGTTCAGTAAAGGCAGATCAAGTGCCGCAGTGATGGAGATGTTGGCTGCAGTTAGAAAAAGCCCAATGATGGTGTCGGTGAGTGCACTTCTTCAGATTGCTCCATGACAGTTCTCCCTGGTGGACAGGCAAAGAACGGGAAACATGATGGAGGAAAGAGGGTGGGAGATGAAAGACAGTGAGGACGTGGGGGATAAAGTGAGAGGTGGAGAGAAGAAGAAGAAGAAGAAGAAGAGAGGGGAGGCGGCTTATTTCCCCTTTTTTTGGAGAGAGAGAGAGAGAGAGAGAGAGAGAGAGAGAGAGAGAGAGAGAGAGAGAGAGAGAGAGAGAGAGATTTCAACGCACATGCCACCTGCCATTTCATGTGAGAACACACACCTGCTCACGGACGCTTTGATAACAAGACAAACACGTTCCAGATATTTCTAGGGAAAGATGATCATTTCACCAACCTGTTTGTAGTGTGCAATATCAAAAGCTAAAATACAAATAAAAAGTCCTTGAAAGAGGTGCATTACAAGTAAAATACCGGCGCCTCTTACCACACTTATTTTTCCTTTGTTTTACATTTAGAGAAAAAGGTGATGTTGGGGGGGGGGGGGGGGGGGGAGGTATTCATGCTGGGTATAATTCTATTTCTTGAAGTTGATTGCATATCGGGCATATCATACCAAAACACATTTTGGTTTCCAGTTCACTGCAAAAATGATCATATCTTGAAGTCATAATACCTCTTTAAGTGTTTGCATTCAAGATTACCCACACCGAAAGGAACTTTGACTAAAGGTACTATAAATGTTGCTGTCGTGATGAAGACCTGACAGACAAAAACAATTGAGATGGTGCCAGAACCATACCTCCTTTATGCTGTAATAGTCTTTATCAGCTCCTGTGGTAGGAAACAGTGATCAGAAGGGCTGACGTTTCAGAGAGCGGTGAAGGTTCTGTGAAGGCAGATAAAGCAGCGCAGTGATGGAGAGCCGGAATAGCTCAGTTGGTAGAGCGCCGGACTCGTAATCTTGGTGATCCTGGGGTTGCGGATTCGAACCTCCGCCGGGGCGTTTCGGTACAGGGGGATTTTTCCCTCGGAGTTAACATTGGTTCTGACTCCATTTCCCCATACAGTCCTTCGAATGAGACTATAAACCGAGGTTCCGTGTGTGAACGCACGCATAACATCTTGCACACACGTAAAATCCCATCACCAACTTTCGGAAGAGTAGGCCAGTTTGGCCGTTGGTATGGACGACACGTTACACATAGCATGCACCCTGCGTGAGAAATGGAAAGAATGAAGGAAGTAAGGAAAATGAGTGATCGATATTGAACGATACTGACTGGATGACACGGGAAACGACTGAATGAAGCGCCAGCTGGCAGCTCTTCAGTCGGCACTACCCAGGTAGGCAGCCCGTTGTGTAAACGAGTGATTGTAAAGCGCTTAGAGCTTGGTCTCTAGCCGAGAATACGCGCTATATAAGTATTCATTATTATTATTATTAGATGTCGGCTGCAGTTACAAAAAGGCCAGCAGTGGTGTGGGCGGGTGGACTTCTTCAGATTGTTCCGTGACAGTTCTCCCTCGCGGACATGCAAAGAAAACGAGACAAGATGGAGAGAGGGAGGGGGGTGAAAAGGACCAAGGACGTAGGGGATAAAGTGGGAGAAGAAGAAGAAGAAGAAGAAGAAGAAGAAGAAGAAGAAGAAGAAGAAGAAGAAGAAGAAGACGAAGAAGAAGACAAAAACGATCAATAAGACGTGGAAAAGAAGACGAAGAAGAAGACATGGAGAGGATAGATACACAGACACACATACATACAGACAGACAGACAGAAAGACAGACACACACACACAAATACGCACACACACACACACACACACACACATACACACACACACACACACACACACACACACACACACACACACACACACACACACACACACACACACACAACATTTTTAAAAAAAGCAAATGCTACCTGGCCTTTCACACTAGATTACATACTTATGCACAGGGATGCTTTGATAACAATGCAAAACACGTTCCACAGACTTTAAGGGAAAGATGATCATTTAAGCAAGCTGTTTGTGGTGTGCAATATAAAAAGCTGAAATACAGATAAATTCTCTGGCACAGAAAGCATCACAAAATAAAATGCTGGCACCTCTAAACACATTCTTCTTTATTTTCCAGTTAAAGAACAGGCGGTGTTGGGGATGGGGGCTAGAGGTATTCATGCAGGGTGCATGTTTTTTCTCGAAGTTGATTGAATATCAAGCATATCATACCAAAACGCATTTTGGTTTCAAGTTTTCTGTAAAAGCGACCATAATTGTCTTGAAGTCATGACGCCACTGTAAGTATTGTTCACATTCCAGATTACCTATGTCGAAAGGAAATTTAATGAAAGGTATTCTAAATCTTGCAATTGTAATGAAAACCTGACTCACAGAAGAACTGAGATGGTGTCAGGACCATACCTCCTTTATGCTGTAATAGTTTTTATCTCCTCCTGTGGTAGGAAAGATTGATCAAAAGGGCTGACGTTTCAGAGGCCGGTGAAGGTTCTGCGAAGGCAGATAAAGCAGCACAGTGATGGAGATGTTGGCTGCAGTTACAAAAAGCCCAACAGTGGTGTGGGCGGGTGCACATTCTTCAGATTGTTCCGCGACAGTTGTTCCTGGTGGACAGGCAAGTAAGGGAGACAAATGGAGGAAAGACGATGGTGGATGAAAGAGAGCAAGGACGTGGGGGATAATGTGGGGGATGAGAGAGAGAGAGAGAGAGAGAGGGAAGAGAGAGAGGGAGAGAGAGAGAGAGTTTTCAATGCAAATGCCATCTGCCATTCCACGTGAGAATACATACACATGCACAGGGATGCTTTAATAACAAAAGAAACACATTCCACTGATTTCCAATCATTTCGACAAGCTGTTTGTAGTGAGCAATATCAAAAGCTGAAATAAATATAAACTATCTTTGAAAGAGAGGCATCACAAATAAATGCAAGCATTTATTATTACTGACTTCTTTTCTTTATTTTGCAGTTAAAGAAAAGGTGGTATTGTGGGTGGGGGTATTCACGCTGGGTGCAATTCTATTTTTCAAAGTTAATCATACATTGGGCATATTATACCGAAAAGCATTTTGGTTTCCAGTGTCATGAAAAAAACGACCATATCTTGAAGTTATAACATCACTGCAAGTATTGTTTAGCGTTCAAGATTACCTACGCCGAGGAGAAATTTGACTAAAGGTATTCTATGAGTTGCTATCGTGATGAAAACCTGACAGACACAGAGACCGGAATATGTTGCCAGGACCATACCTCCTTTATGCTGGAATACTTTTTATCACCTCCTGTGGTAGGAAAGAGCGCAGAAAAGGGCTGACGTTTCAGACAGCAGTGGACGTTCTGTGAAGGTAGATCAAACAGCGCAGTGATGGAGATGTTGGCTGCAGTTACAAAAAGGCCAGCAGCAGTGTGGGTGGGTGCACTTCTTCAGATTGCTCCATGACAGTTCTCCCTGGTGGACATGCAAAGAAAGGGAAACAATACAAAGGGCAGAGGGTGGAGGATGAAAGAGAGCAAGGGCATTGGGAATAAAGTAGGAGGTGGGAGAGAAGAGAAGAAGAAGAAGAAGAGAAGAAGAAGAAGAAGAAGACGAAGAAGAGAAGAAGAAGAAGACAAGAAGAAAGAAGAAGAAGAAGAAGAAGAAAGAAGAAGAAGAAGAAGAGGACGTGGAGAAGACAAAGATGAAGACATGGGGAGGACAGACAGATAGACAGACACACACACATACACACCCACCCACCCACCCACCCACCCACCCACAAACGCACGCAGAGAGAGAGAGAGAGAGAGAGAGAGAGAGGAGGAGAGAGAGAGAGGAGAGAGAGAGAGAGAGAGAGAGAGATTTGAATGCAAATGCACCCTGGCACCCCACAAGAGATTACACACTTATGCACTGGGATGCTTTGATAACAAGACAAACACGTCCCACTGATTTCAAGGGAAATATGATCATTTCACCAAATTGTTTGTGGCGTGCAATATTAAAAGCTAAAATATAGATAAACTCTGTTTGACACAGAAAGCATCACAAAATCAAATGCTGGCACCTTTTATCGCACTCTTGTTTATTCTTGTTTATCTATAAAATCTCTTTGACACAGAAAACATCACCAACAAAATACTGGCACCTTTTATCACACTCTTGTCTATTTTCCAGTTAAAGGACAGGTTGTGTTGGGGCTGGGGGTAGAGATATCCCTGCAGGGTGCAATTGTATTTCTGGAAGTTGATTGTATATCACGCGCATCATACCAAACCGCATTTTGGTTTCAAATTCTCAGCAAAAGCGACCATATCTTGAAGTTATAATGTCGCTGTAGGTATTGTTTACATTCGAGTATACCTACGCCGAAAGGAAATTTGACTAAAGCTATTCTAAATGTTGCTATCATGATGGAAAAACTGACAGACATAGAGAACGAAATATGCAACAAGGACTATACCTTCTTAATGCTGTAATAGTTTTTTTTATCACCTCCTGTGGTAGGAAACAGCGATGAAAAGGGCTGACGTTTCAGAGAGCGGTGAAGGTTCAGTGAAGGCAGATCAAGCGGCGCAGTAATGGAGATGTTGGCTGCAGTTACAAGAAGCCCAAGATGGAGGAAATAGGAGTGGGAGATGAAAAAGAACGAGGACGTGGAGCATAAAGTGGGAAGAAGAAGAAGAAGAAGAAGAAGAAGAAGAAGAAGAAGAAGAAGAAGAAGAAGAAGAAGAAGAAGGAGGAGGAGGAGAGGAGGAGGAGGAGGAGGAGGAGGAGGAGGGGGTGAGAAGAAGAGAGAAGAAGAGAAGAGAAGAGAGAAGAGAGAGAGAGAGAGAGAGAGAGAGAGAGAGAGAGAGAGAGCGAGAGAGAGAGAGAGAAGAAGAGAGAGAGAGAGATGAGAAAGTTTTTAATGCAAATGCCACCTGCCGTTCCACCTGAGAATGCATGCACATGCACAGGGCCCCTTTGATAATAAGACAAACACGTTCCACAGATTTCAAAGGGAAGATGAGCCTTTCACCAAGCTGCTTGTGGTGTGCAACATCAAAAGCTGAAACATAGATAAACTCTCTTTGAAACAGAGAAGATCACAAATGAAATGCCGGTATCTCTCATCACATACTTCTGTTCTTCATTTTGCAGTTAAAGGAAAGGTGGTGTCGGGGATGGGAGTGCGGGTTGTATTTTTTCAAAGTCGATTGCACAGTGGGTATCTAAGACCAAAACACGTTTTTTTTTTTTTTTAAATTCCAGTTCCTTGCAAAAGCGACCATATCTTGAAGTCATAACGTCACTGTAAGTATTGTTTTCATTCAATATTACTTATGCTGAAATAAAATTTGACTATACTTATTCTAAATGTTGCTATAATGAGAGAGAGAGAAAAGAGAGAGAGAGAGAGAGAGAGAGAGAGAGAGAGAGAGAGACAGACAGACAGACAGACAGACAGACAGACAGAGAGGGGGGATGGGGGTAGGTCTGGGACGGAGGGGAAGGGGGGACATTATGGAACAGACTCATGATTCAGATCCAGTTCAAAGAGCAGATCCAGAATCATTTTGACATTGGCTTATGTTTTACATATGTTTTCTTTTTTCAGCTGGATGTAAAAGTGTTATATGAATCTCTTGCCAGAGTTATCACAGCATCGTTCAGCATCGACCTAATAGAGGCTTCAGCAACAGCAGAAACTGAATTTATGGAGGAGCAACGGAAAGAACGTTTTGCAAACCAGTCCTTGCCTGGCATTATATCACACCTGCTTACATCAGTTAAGAAATCTACGTTAGGTACGGCCACGTAGCATGACTAATGGTGTCGCTAAAGAATCCTTTAGTGAATTGTTGAGGCAGGGAGACTGGAGGGGAAGACAGAAATAAAGCCCGATGGACTGGCAGCATTACAGAATGGACCAGGAACACATTTGCCAAGAGCGAGGCCTTGGTACACTTTGATTAGAGCTGGAGGAACCTAGTGAACTGTTCCTTAGTGTGCCGCAAAAATTCTTCTTCTTCTTCTTCTTCCAAAGGGAAGAAGAAGAAGAAGAAGAAGAAGAAGAAGAAGAAGAAGAAGAAGAAGAAGAAGAAGAAAGAAGAAGAAGTAGACATCATACCCGCACATTCACAAGGTCGTCTCTAACGACCTGCTCACAAGACCAGAGCAGGTGTTGTCATTTTGACGCTGCGGACAGAATACGACCGCATGACTCACCATCTCTGTACCAAATTCCGAATAAATCAGCCTGACCAGAGTACCTTCCTGACCAACCGGTATTAGGACGATAGGGGTTCTACTGCAGGCATGCCTGTTGTATGATGATGACCTCAGGAGACCATTCCGTTCGGGGAGGGAGATGGTAGGAAGAGGGGGTGGGGGACGATCGGTGGTGGTGTCAAAATGGCAGAAAAACTGTTTGGCGGCTAGGGGGGACCTGTGACAGGCAGGATCTTTCGTGTAAGAAGCCGGTGTCACCATCTGAGGAGTAGATGTCCAATGCAATAAATATGAAGTCAAATGCAGAAGTATAGACATGCCCATGTGTGTGTGTGTGTGTGTGTGTGTGTGTGTGTGTGTGTGTGTGCGTGCGTGCGTGCGTGCGTGCGTGCGTGTGTGTGTGTGTGTGTGGTGTGCGTGCATGCGTGCGTGCGTGCGTGCGTGTGTGTGTGTGTGTGTGTGTGTGTGTGTGTGTGTGTGTGTGTGCGTGCGTGTGTGTGTGTATGTGTGTGTGTGTGTGTGTGTGTGTGTGTGTGAGAGAGAGAGAGAGAGAGAGAGAGAGAGAGAGAGAGAGAGAGAGAGAGAGAGAGAGAGAGAGAGAGAGGCAACCGGTATTCTTAAACTTCCTCACGATAGGAGATGATTAATAGGGCCACTCGCCTGTTGCGTGTAGTGTCAGGAATAAAGTACAGCATAATATCTCTTTTCCACGGGATGAGCGGGTTGCCTTCGATTTACATCTTTTAGAGTCAGCGTGTTGCTGTATTGTTATTGTTGCTGTTGCTGGTTTTTTTTTTTTTAACTCTTTATTGTTCTTTTCTTTGAATCTCTCTTTACCCTTCTTCAGTTTGCCAATCACGAAGTGCAGTTCGCTCTTTTTTGATTCTGTCAGTCAAAGCGTCTGCCTGGGAAAGTGTGTGTTGGTCATGCTCCGTTTTCCATCTCTTCTTTCCCACTTTTCCCACTCTCCCAATCTTTATTTCTTCTTCCCTCACCTTCCCACCCCTACTTCCCCGCCCTCCTCTCAGCTCCCTTCTTGCCTCCACGCCCCCCCTCCCCACACCTATTATTCTTTTTCCTTTTTCTTCTTGTCTTCTTCCTATGCTTTTTCTTTTTTGAACATTTTTCTTGCTCTTCATTTTTATTTTTTGAGACAACTTTTTCTTTCTGTCTGTCTGTCTGCCTGTCTGTCTGTCTGTCTGTCTTTCTTTCTTCTTCTTCATTTCCTCCTTCTTTTTCTTCTTCTTCTGCGTCGTCTTCGTCATCGTCGTCGTGGTTTGTTGTCTCCATCGTATTATCATTGTCTTCCCCTTTCACTTGCATACTTCTTGTCCTCTTCTTTCTTCGATTCTCTTCATTATCCTTCTTCAGGTACTCTTCTTCTTTTTTTCTCTTTCTTTCTTTCTTTCTATATTTCCTTCTTTTTTCTGTCTTTCTGTCTTTCTCTCTTTCTATATTTTTTTCTTTCTCTCTTCTTACTTTCTCTTCTGCGTCGACTCCATCGCCATCTTCGTCGTTTTCCTCTTCTTCTTCTTAGTATTGTCCGTTTCCTTCCAATGATAATGTTCTCTTCCTTCTCTTTTTCGACTCCTCCTCCTCCTTCTCCTTCTTCCTGTACCCGTCCTTCTCTTCTTTCTTTCATTCTTTATTTCCTACCTTCCATCTGTCTTTCTTCCTTTTATTTTGTTCTTTCTTTCTTTCTTTTTTTTTTTCTTTCTGTCTTCTTCTTTTCTCTCTCAAATAAAAAAAAAATTCTGAACGATAAACCCTACAGTTTACAATTGATATTGTCTTATGTTTTGCGTTTTTGTAAGTTGTTAGGTAGTTTTAACACTGCGTTGTTTTCTATCAACATTTTGAAAACATGTATGTGCGTGCGTGCATGCATGCGTCGTGCGTGCGTGCGTGCGCGCGCGCACGCGTGTGTGTGTATGTGTGTGTGTGTGGGTGTTGTGTGGTGTGTATGTGTGTGTGGTGCTGAGTTATGTGTGTACTGTGATGTATGTATGCGTGTATCATGTGTTTGTGAGTCCACTTATGTATGTATTATGTATGTATGTATGTATGTATGTATGTATGTATGTATGTATGATGTATGTATGTATGTATGATGTATGTATGTATGTATGTAGATGTATGTAGATGTATGTATGTAATGTATGTATGTTGTATGTATGCGTGTATATCTACGTGTTTTCTTGCTCTCTTCTGTTTTTGTTTTTAATACTTTTTTCTTATTTCTGTGTGTCTGTCTGTGTGTGTATTCATTTGTCCATCTAATTATGTACATGTGCGCGTGCGTGCGTGAATACGCGCGTGCGCGCGCGCACGCATGTATGTGTGTGTGTCTCGTTCTGTGTGTGTGTGTGTGTGTTGTGTGTGTGTGTGTGTGTGTGTGTGTGTGTGTGTGTGTGTGTGTGTGTGTGTGTGTGTGAGTAGATAGAAATAGGTGACGAGAGAGAGAGAGAAGAGAGAGAGAGAGAGAGAGAGAGAGAGAGAGAGAGAGAGAGAGAGAGAGAGAGAGAGAGAGAGAGAGAGAGAGAGAGAGATGAATATCCTGATTCACGTTATAATTTTCTTTATGCATATTTATCGTGTTTGAATAGTTAGCACTTGAATTATATAACCATTTGGGATAAAAGCCTACCACAGATCTGGTATGTCAACTTGATTTCTAGATGGAATGTCTTTGGCAATAAATCTGGTTTTTCTTGATTTGACGTTCTTAAAATATCAATCATTTCAAACTCTTCAGTCAGATTGGATAACGGCATCTTCATGCACGTGTGAGTGTAACCCAGACCTAGAAAGGAAATAGGGTTCATTTTGCTTGTCTGTCCTTCATTTTGGGCATAAAAAGAATGTTCTTCATTACATGTAAAATTGTTTGTAGCTTACACGTTTGGAATGGTAATTGAGCATGTGCATCTCTGTACCATTCCCTTGTGATGTTTGATAAATATTTTTTTCTGCTTCAAACAAACACTTTACTTGAGAGAGAGAGAGAGAGAGAGAGAGAGAGAGAGAGAGAGAGAGAGAGAGAGAGGAGAGAGAGAGAGAGAGAGAGACGTTTAGTGCATCACTACAGTTTCTTCCTCCCTACTACCCACTCTATCCCCCTAGCCCCCTTCTCCCCAATCCCCGACCTAATCATTAGGAATGTGTCGAACTGATGGCAAGAGAATCTTAAACGAAACCGTTCAAGGTAAAAACAGACCATCAAATAAGATAATCAACTTCCACACCGCCAGTCGAAACAGTTCCTTCCCTATAAACTCCAAACCTGTACAAATTCTTGCGGCATCATTTTCCTCTCGTACAAAGCCTGTTCAGCAGACAACAGACACACACATAACTAACACTGGGACAGTACATGGCATGCTGAGCAATCTAGCTTTCAGAACCGAAAAGAAAATACTATTTTTGATCCCTCTTGAATGTGTCTTAACGTTTCCTGTTCGCGTTGATTTAGTGTCACGTAGTTGGGTGCGTATACGTCTCGTACACTTCTGAGTTGCTTTTAACGTGGTGACAGCCCTCGATATGGCCCTTTGCGGTCGGCTGGGCTATAAGCAACATTACCTTACCTTACCCATACGTCTCGAACTGGAATGCTGCTGCTTTTGCCTAGAACCTTTTTTGGAGGTCTGAGTCTTTTCTTTTTTCTTGTCTGTAGTACATGTTCGTCTGCGGATCAGTGGGCCTAGTTCGCTCTTTTTGCTCCATCAGACAGCCGGCAGTCTGGGTGTAAATATGTCAGTCATTGTCCTACGCCATTCCTCAAGCCCTACTCATTGTTCTGTCTCCCCGCTCCTCCGGTCCCATGACCTAATTCTCCGGCATTTATTTCATTTTATTTTATTCGTTTTTCTGACAGTTTTCTTCTTGCTCGTGCTTTTGGTCTTCGGTTTATTTCTACATATCTTTCAAACTACATTTCTGACTTTGTCTTATAATGGTGTCTTTTATAGAACACCTTTGTGCTCACGAGCGCCCGCAGTGTGTGTATGTGTGTGTGTGTGTTGTGTGTGTGTGTGTGTGTGTGTGTGTGTGTGTGTGTGTGTGTGTATGTGTTGTGTGTGTGTGTGTGTGTGTGTGTGTGGTGCGTGCGTGTGTGTGTGCGTGCGTGCGTGCGTGCGTGCGTGCTTGCGTGCGTGCGGGCGAGCGTGCGTGCGTGCGTGCATGCTGTGTGTGTGTGTGTGTGTGTGTGTGTGTGTTGTGTGTGTGTGTGTGTGTGTGTGTGTGTGTGGTGTCAAATTACAGAATGAAACGTTCATCAAAATTAAGCTTAGTACCACACTTAAAGCAGAAGTGTGAATTCAGGCAGACTCGTAAAACGGAAAGATATGGAAACCAGGTTTCATATGGTATGACTTTACACTT
>CM065722.1:44909188-44914188 GCA_033310375.1 Conus canariensis | reverse complement strand
GGCGGGGGGGGGGGGGGGGCGCCACCACGTTCATCCCACGATAGTCCCCATCAACTTGCCTTGATCAGTGACCCCGACAGAACCAAACCAAGGGCATGGACGTGGAGAGGTAATCGAAACTGAAATCATCGTGAGAACAGTGCCTGAAGGGTCACAGTATTTGAGATTTTTTTAAATGCTGATCGATGATATGATGATGATGATGATGATGATGATGATGATGATGATGATGATGATGATGACGACGACGATGACGACGACGACGATGATGATGACAATGATTGATGATGATGATGATGATGATGATGATGATGATGATGATGATGATGATGATTATGATGATGATGATGAATAAGAAGAAGAAGAAGAAGAAGAAGAAGAAGAAGAAGAAGAAGAAGAAGATGATGATGATGATGATGATGATGATGATGATGATGATGATGATGATTTCCATTAAGGTCTGAGACCGCATGACAGGTCTGTACCTACATTTACTTTCTAACATATTCCCGCGTCAACCAGGCCCGCAAGATACGGTCACCTGCAGTGATGGTCAGGAAATTTGAACAGCACTCTCAGAGACACATCCACTAAATGAATGAAACTCACAGCAAGGCCCGAGTCTTCCAACTGAGCTATAACAAACTCAACCCTGGGTAGGAGGAGCCTATCGGGGCAGAAAAAATACCCCTAATAAATGATTCCGATGGGAATCGAACCCATGACCTCCCAGCCCGT
Organism: Conus canariensis; assembly: GCA_033310375.1. Lineage (NCBI taxonomy): Eukaryota > Metazoa > Mollusca > Gastropoda > Neogastropoda > Conidae > Conus > Conus canariensis. Next base: position 44,913,450 of record CM065722.1, on the reverse strand, counting down.
TGTCCGCGACGCTAACCACTTCGCCATGCTAGCTGGTGTCTTGGTAGTCTGTAATACCTTTCAAGCTGCAGATCAGTGGGATCAGCTCGCTCTTTTTTTATGCCCCATTACACACAGCACGTCTGGCTGTATACGCGTGAGGCAGTGTCCTACGCCCCCTCCCCCATTCCTCATGCCTTCTTGCTTTTTCTCTTTTCCACCCTTTTCCCTCCGGGCCAGCCCTATCACTCAGTTGTCCCTACTGCATTTTTCTTGGAGTCTTTTTTTTCTTTTTTCTTTCTTTCTTCTTCCGTTGTATCCCTTTTCTTCATACTGTTCTTCTTTCTTGATCTGCTTTTCCTTCTTTGACATATAATGTCTTTACATGACACCCTCTCTCTCTCTCTCCTCTCTCTCTCTCTCCCTCTGTGTGTGTGTGTGTGTGTGTGTGTGTGTGTGTGTGTGTGTGTGTGTGTGTATGTGTGTATGTGGTGCGTGCGTGCGTGCGTGGTGCGTGTGTGTATGTGTGTGTGTCTGTCTGTCTGTCTGTGTGTGGCGCGCATCATATAGCAATGAATATGATACTATGTGTATGATGCTGAAGGAATCATCAAACGCATAAATCAAATTAATGAGTGAACTCACACGACTCTTGCCTTTTTTTTCCCCCACTAACAGGGTGACGTAGCCTACACATCTCTCTGCATTCGTTTTCTGTTCTTTCTTTCTTGTTCTTCCTCTTTCACTGTTTTCGTTTTTTCGGAAAGAAGTATTTTTTTTTTAACCCTCTCTCCATTACATGTGTTTACCTTCCACGTTCCCAGCGAGTACAAAGTATGCACAGAACGACCACCAGTTCCGTGACGTTACTGTCTATAGTGCAGGGAGAGAAGAAAAACAACTAATGGAGATAGACCTTGGAAGTCTCCCTTAAAAGGTAACAGATATCTTGGTTGTATGGAGGATGGAGAAGATCATCAACAGAAATGTGCTGATTGGAAGAAGAGTACTTAAAAAAGACCTTTCTCTCTTTCTTTTTTTTCTCCATATTTTTATTCACAACAATAAACATTATTATTATAGACATTTCCAGAAAGAGATTTGAATGGTATCTGCAACAAGTTTCATATATTATACTTTTTTCAAATGTATTCATCGAGGTTTTTCTTTTTTTCATATGAATGACAAAAAAAAAACTACACATGTAGCAAGAGAGAGAGAGAGAGAGAGAGAGAGAGAGAGAGAGAGAGAGAGAGAGACAGACAGACAGACAGACAGACAGACAGACGAGATAAGACAAACAAAAATATGCAGACAACTAAATGCAGTACAAACTTGAAATAAACTTAGGTTGTGCAGAATCTTCAATCAAAAATAGGGACATAGGCCACTCGAGAAAGCAGGAATTTGTCATAATTCAACTCAATTGTTGAAATATACTTTTCAATCTCATATCGTTTTTTGAGGTATCCACAAAAGGCACGGACGGTTGGCACTGCACTTGTCATCTTACAATGGTATATATACAGTTTTGCTAATAGAATAATCAGATCTAAAACATGGTCAGTTTTTACATCGATTTTACATCCAAAAATAACCAGCTGTTTTCACTAAAGCGCAATGAGTGAGCCAAAGAACATTTGTGAACAAGAGTGGTTTGGAAATCCCTCCAGAAAGAGTGTACAAAAACGACAATGCCAAAGAAATGTGTTGAATATTTTCTTTTTCTAGGTTGCAAAATGAGCATCTACCATTCCTATTTATGTTCATGTTCAATAGTACACTGTTAGTTCCTAGAATTCTGTGCACTATCCTTATCTGCAACCACTTTCATTTGATGTCCTTTATCTTCCTAATTTTCCTGAAAATGGTGTTCCATTGTATGCTTCGATATATCCTTCTCTCCCACTTTTCACAACAGTTTGGCAATGTGTTGTTTTTCCCCAGTAGATCATAAAATGGTCTTGCACCTTTTGGAATAAGCTGTATTATCCTGAAAGCTGTACTCGTCTCTTTCTTCTTCTTTTTTTTTTTTTTTTCCTTTTTTTGATCTCTGTCACTTCGTTTGATATATTCTATCCTATGTGTCAGGCAACGCTATTCAGGCAACTCTGTCAATTTTCTCTCGATTGATAGTGATGAATTGTGCTCCTCACCTGTGGCGTGTGGTGTCAGAAATAGAGCAACACATTAGTTTGGTTTTTTTTTTCAAAGGAATGTGCGGGGGTTGCCTTTGGCTTTCCTCTTTTTTGACGGTAGTGTTTTGATGTATTTTTTCCTTTCTTTTGTTTGTTATGTTGTCGTTGCTCCATTTAGTCTGCCGATCATTGGGTGCAGTTTGCACGTTTACTTTATTAGTCATTGTGTGTGTGTGTGTGTGTGTGTGTGTGTGTGTGTGTGTGTGTGTGTGTGTGTGTGTGTGTGTGTGTGTGTGTGTGTGCGTGTCTGTGTGTGTGTGTGTGTGGGTGTGTGTGTGTGTTGGTGGGTTGATATGCTCTATAATAACTTCTCATCTTCCTCCTGCTCCGCAGCCCTGATGTGGCCCTTTGCGGTCGGCTGGGCTATAAGCAACATTATCTTATCTTATCCTCCTGCTCCGTCAGTCGTCTTTGTTCTTTCCACTCCCCCTTCCACAAAATTACACGTTCCACCCTCCTGCTTCTCCGCTATTTATCCTTTTTCCCCCCTTCCGCTTCTTTTAGTTCCTATTCTTATAATTTCTTCTTCGTCATTACTATTATTATTGTCTTATTTGTCGTCGCCGTTGTATTGTGTTGTATTCGTCATCATCCTTTTCAATCCCTTCACTACTTCTTCGTCTCCTTCTCCATATCACTCTCTCCTCCTGTTCTTCCTTTTTCCTCTTTCTTATACTATTCCTCATTCTCCTCCCACAATTATTGCGAAACATGTTTTGTTTCGAATGCTGTCGAAAACACACATGCAAAAAAAAAAAAAAAAAAAAAAATATATATATATATATATATATATAGGTGCTTGCCTGTGTACGTGAATGAGCATACGTGTTTATATATACTTACTAAAGTCCAAGGAACTGGGCGCCATTCCATCAGTTTACAGAGCAGTTTGGTATCGCAACGACTGCAAGAACTATTGAATGATACACGAAACCTACTCTCATGTTTTAGATTGAAAAAGTAGAGGCATATAAACATTCATATCTGCAGTGGTAGATAATTCTGCCTTACGAAGAGCAGTGTGTGCTTGTATGGATGAATGGGGAAGTATAAATGCTTCTCAAAATGAGCGTTTAATAAACTTAAAAATTTTCAAGAGAAAGACAATCCATAGAAAGGGGAGAAAACTCACTAACATATCCTCACTCCTGGTCAGATACCAGTATTCCGAAACATGTTTGTTCCTTCTCTGTGACCTCCAAACTTCGAACATGACTCCTCTGCCTTTTAGATTTTTAGCAGAATGTTATCCCAGAAAAAGGCTGGTGTCCAGAACCGTAGTATGATTGTTGAGTTTTCAAAAAGTCAACCAAAGGTGCCACCTAAGAAGCAAACAATAGTCCTGAAACAGCAAAACTAGCTACATTTTCTTGTGAAAAGTCGAAAATTATAATAAAAATAACCTCTTGGTGTGTTTATAATTCAATTATATATATATATATATATATATATATATATCATAATTATGTTATATGTTTTATATATATATATATAATAAACTAATAAATTCCAAGGATAAATACCGAGCACCATTCCAGCAACTTACAGAGCAGCTTGGTGTTGCAGTGACTGCAAGAAATATTCAATTATAAACAAAGCTTGCTCTTATGTCTTAGATTGAAGAAATAGGGGGAAATAAGCATTCATATCTGCAGTGGTAGATAATTCTGCCTAACTAACAGTATGTGCTTGAGTGGGTGAAGGGGAAAAAATGAAATAAATGCTTCTCAAAATGAGCCTTCAGCAAGCTTATAGTCTCCAAGGGGGAGACATTCTCCAATGGGGAGGAAACTCACTAGTATATAACTCCTGGTCAGATACCGATATTTCGAAACCTGATTGTTTCTCCTCAGCGACCGCGGAAAGTGGTAATTTGACTCCTCTGCCTTTTCGGTTTTAACAAGAATGCTATCCTAGAAAAGTCTGGTGTGCAATACCGTAGTATGTTTGTTGAGTTGTCAAAAAACCAACCAAAGGTGCCACCTAAGAAGCAAAAGAAAATCACGAAAGAGCAAAACAAGCTACATTTTCTTATGAAAAGTAGAAAATATAAAAAGATAACCTTAAGACACAAGTGCTGAGGGC
>CM065722.1:44899188-44906688 GCA_033310375.1 Conus canariensis | reverse complement strand
CAAACAAAAAAGTTCAAGACACCAGTAAACCGTTCACATTTTCAAGTCTGGGCAACAACTATCCCACAGGCAGGTTCACAGAAAGTTGTTCCAACAAATTCTGAAAGAAGAACACAGAAATTTATTCCAACAAATTCTGAAAGAAGAAGAAAAAAAAAACAAGAAGAAAAATAAGGAGAGAGAGAGAGAGGAGAGAGAGAGAGAGAGAGAGAGAGAGAGAGAGAGAGAGAGAGAGGAGAGAGAGAGAGAGAGATGTGGTGGTGATGATCGGCGGTGAATCAGTGCCCATTATGACTGTATCCAGCCTGCCAAGCTTGAACTCTTTCTCTGAAGAGCAGCAACGACGCCCAAAGATGAATACAAAAGATATAAACCAAGAAATCACGCAGTGGTGGAGTTAATACATTAAACATTACCCCCCCCCCCCCAAAGTAAATAAATAATAAAAACCAAAGACATACTATCCTCGTGTGTACACATGAACAAGAAATCTTCATTGAGGCAATGGATGGTACATGGACTCATCTATCTTCTAGAACCAAAAGAAAAAGAAAAAGCTTTTGAACCTGCACTGTATGTGTCCCCGCGGTCCTCTTCGCGTTGACTTCGGATAACACAGTTGAGTGCGGAATGTGTGTCTCATATCAGAAGACCACAGACCTTGCGTGTTCTCTTTTGTGGACGTTTGCGTCTTTTCTTCCTGTTCGTGAAACTTTTTTCGTCTCCAAATCAGTGGGCTTCTTTTCCCCTTGACTCCATTAGACAGCGTGTCTGGCTGTATAATGTGTGAATCACTGTCCTATGCTCCTCCCCCAAGCCTCATATCCTCTTCCTTTTTATGTCTCTACCTCCACCACCCCCATCTCCCCCCCCCCCACCCCCTCTCCCCCCCCCAATGCTCTCTTCTACGATGTTTCTTCTTCGTCTTTTTTTTTTTTTTTTCATGTTCTCCTTTTACAATGTGCTTTTCGCTCTTTTTCGTCAGGTGCCTTTTACATAATATCTTTGCTTGTACTCATATGCGCGCGCAATATGTGTGTGTGTGTGTGTGTGTGTGTGTGTGTGTGTGTGTGTGTGTGTGTGGTGTGTGGTGTGTGTGTGTAGTGCGTGCGTGCGTGTGTGCGTGCGTGAGTGCGTGCGTGCGTGCGTGCGTGCGTGTGTGTGTGTGTGTGTGTGTTGTGTGTGTGTGTGTGTGGTGTGTGTGTGTGTGTGTGTGTGTGAGGGAGTCTGTACTATTCATCACTTCATCAGTCAGCTTGCGTCAGGCAGTTAATCAGCTTACCACACTATTAGCTGAAAGTTTGGTTGGTGACTTATGTGACTGAGTTTGAGAGTGTGTCGGCGAGTAAATGAGTGAGAGTCTGTGTAAAAGTCAAAGTATAGTTTGTATTTTCAGATGGTACATTTCAATGATGTGTATGATGGCGAGGAAATGATTTAGCGTATAAATGAGAAGAATAAATGAACGTACCCAACTCTCGCTTTGCTTTACTAACATGTAACGCAAGCCTGAATACCTCTCTGCATTTTTTTTCTGGCTTCTTCTTCTTCTCTTCTTCTCTCAGAGGGACTGTTTTAGAATCCTTCCTTCAAATTACTGTGTGTTGATTGCCACGTTCCTAGAGAGTATAAACTGCGCACAAAACGACCACCAGTTGGATGACGTCATTATTTGCAGTGCACAGAGAGGAGAAAAACCAACTAGTAGAGGTACTTTACACACACACACACACACACACACACACACACACACACACACACACACAACACACGCACACACACACATGCACACACACACACACACACACACACACACACACACACACACACACACACACACACACACACACACACACAGAGTTTCTTATTTCTGTCTCTTAAAACACACACACAACACACTCACACACACACACCACACACACACACACATACACACACCACCACACACACACACACACACACACACACAAACAACACACACACACAGAGTTTCTTATTTCTGTCTCTTAAAAGACAACAACAGATATCTTGTGTGTGTGTGTGTGTGTGTGTGTTGTGGTGGTGTGTGTGTGTGTGTGTGTGTGTGTGTGTGTGTGTGTCTGTGTGTGTGGTGTGTGTGTGTGTGTTAAAGACGGACGGGGTTATCAACAGAAATGCACTGAACGAAAGACGGCTACATTTGAAAACCTTTTTCTCTTTTTTTTATCTCCGTCACTTTGTCTCTCTGTCGTGCAGCGCGGTTTGCCCAGTTCTGTAGATTTCCTCTGGAATGATGGAGATTAATAAGGCCAGGTGAAACGTCAGGAACGTACTGTCAGGAACCAAGTACAGAGTGTCTTTTTATCCACTTGTTGGGTGCTGTGCCTTAGACCTCCATCCATGTTAAATGGGTATGTTGATGTATTTTCCCACTTTGTCCCATTTTTTTTCCCATTCAGTTTAGTGATCAACGGGTGCATTTCTACATTTTGGCTCCATTAGTAGTGCGTATGTATGTACCTACGTTGTATGTATGTATGTATGTATTGTATGTATGTATGTATGTATGTATGTATGTATATTATGTTATGTATGTATGTATGTATGTATGATTATGTAGTATGTATGTATGTATTATGTATGTATGTTTGTATGTATGTATGTATGTATGTATGTATGTATGTATGTATGTATGTATGTATGTATGTATGTGTTGTATGTATGTATGTATGTGTATGTATGTATGTTATGTAGTATGTATGTATGTATGTATGTTGTGTGTATGTCGGTCATGCTCCATTTTCATTCTGTTCTTCTACCTACTACTGCTCGCTCAACCATTTTTGTTTTTCTTTCTCCACTCCTTCTGCCAAATCACACCCCACATTCTCCGCTACTGATTCTTCATTTTCATTCTCTGTGTTTTCTTTTTTTTTTTCTCTACTTGTACTTTTGTACCATCCTCTACTTCTTTTCGCTGTTTTTTTTTTTTTTTTGCTTTCTTTCTTTCTTTCCTTCCTTCCTTCTTTGTTTCTTTCTGTCTGCCTGTCTCTCTGTCTCTGTCCCTCCCCTTTCTTTCTTTCTTCTTTCTTTCTTTCTTTCTTCTTCATAGTCATCGTCTTAGTCTCCAACATCATCACCATCATCATCATAATCAACAACACCATCATCATCGTCGTCGTCGTCGTCGTCGTGTTCTACGTCTTCCTCTTCGTCATCGTCTTCGTTGCTATCGTGGTTGCATCGCCGTCATCATTATCGTTTTTCATCCTTTTTTTTTAAATTACTGTCATTCTATACATTCTACTTTTATTTTGACGTTCTTGTTTTCCTTCTCTTTTTGCCCATGTCTTCCAACTTTTCGTCTTTTTTTTCTATTCCTTTCTTTGCTCCTCCTACTCTTGTCATGATGGATACATGAAACAGTTTAAATTAGCATTCTTTTAAACATCCGTGCAAATAATGGCGCGCGTGTGTGTGTGTGTGTGTGTGTGTGTGTGTGTGTGTGTGTGTGTGTGGTGTGTGTGTGTGTGTGTGTGTGTGTGTGTGTGTGTGTGTGTGTGTGGCGCGCCGCGCGCGCGCGTGTGTGTGTGTGTGTGTGTGCGGTGTGTGTGTGTGTGTGTGTGTGTGTGTGTGTGTGTGTGTGTGTGGTTGTGTGTGTGTGTGGTGCTGTGTGGTGTGTGTGTGTGTGTGTGTGTGGTGTGTGTGTGTGGTGTGGTGTGTGTGTGTGTGTGTGAGCTGTGTGTGTGGTGTGTGTGTGTGTGTGTGGTGTGTGTGTGTGTGTGTGTGTGTATTTGTGGTTTGTGTGCGTGTGCGGTGTGCGTGCATGAGTATTGGTGATAGTGAGAGAGAGAGAGAGAGTGTGTGTGTGATGTGTTTGTGAGAGAGAGAGACAGACAGACAGACGAACAGACGGACAGAAAGAGAGAGAGAGAGAGAGAGAGAGAGAGAGAGAGAGAGAGAGAGAGAGAGAGAGAGAGAGAGAGAGAGAGAGAGTTATGGTACTGAGTTTGTAACGGACGCTTAGGATACTATATGTTGGAGGTGTGCAACAGAATTCATATCTTCTGTCCCGTTTGGAAAATGTATCACGACGATCATGAAGTGCAGAAAATACCGCAAAGATGTCTGAAAGGGTTTAAAGTGCTACGCTATGTTGCAGAAGATGAAGATATCACCAGTGCATAGTGGACTATATCTAGTGCATTGGAAGTGATATTACGTGCGCCTGAGGCAGAGAGAGAGAGAGAGAGAGAGAGAGAGAGAGAGAGAGAGAGAGAGATGTGTAGTCCCCCCCCCCCCTTTTTTTTTTCTCTCCTGCTTCTCCCAAATATGTATGTATGTATGTATGTATGTATGTATGTATGTATGTATGTATGTATGTATGTATGTATGTATGTATGTGTGTATGTCGGTCATGGTCCATTTTCATTCTGTTCTTCTACCTACTACTGCTCGCTCAACCATTTTTGTTTTTCTTTCTCCACTCCATCTGCCAAATCACAGCCCGCATTCTCCGCTACTGATTCTTCATTTTCATTCTCTGTGTTTTCTTATTTTTTTTTCTCTACTTGTACTTTTGTACCATCCTCTACTTCTTTTCGCTGTTTTTTTTTTTTTTTTGCTTTCTTTCTTTCTTTCCTTCCTTCCTTCTTTGTTTCTTTCTGTCTGCCTGTCTCTCTGTCTCTGTCCCTCCCCTTTCTTTCTTTCTTTATTTCTTTCTTTCTTTCTTCTTCATAGTCATCGTCTTAGTCTCCAACATCATCACCATCATCATCATAATCAACAACACCATCATCATCGTCGTCGTCGTCGTCGTCGTGTTCTACGTCTTCCTCTTCGTCATCGTCTTCGTTGCTATCGTGGTTGCATCGCCGTCATCATTATCGTTTTTCATTCTTTTTTTTTTATGACTGTCATTCTACACATTCTACTTTTATTTTGACGTTCTTGTTTTCCTTCTCTTTTTGCCCATGTCTTCCAACTTTTCGTCTTTTTTTGTCTATTCCTTTCTTTGCTCCTCCTGCTCTTGTCATGATGGATACATGAAACAGTTTAAATTAGCATTCTTTTAAACATACGTGCAAATAATGGCGCGCGCTGTGTGTGGTGTGTGTGTGTGTGTGTGTGTTGTGTGTGTGTGTGTGTGTGTGTGTGTGTGTGTGTGTGTGTGTGTGTTGTGTGTGTGTGTGTGTGTGTGTGTGTGTGTGTGTGTGTGTGTGTGTGTGTGTGTGTATGTGTGTGTGTTTGTGCGTTGTGTGTGTGTGTGTGTGTGTGTGTGTGTGTGTGTGTGTGTGTGTGTGTGTGTGCGTGTGTGCGTGCATGAGTATTGGTGATAGTGAAGAGAGAGAGAGAGAGAGAGAGAGAGAGATGGAGTGGTGTATGTGTTTGTGGAGAGCAGACAGACAGACAGACAGACAGACGAACGGACGGGACGGAGAGAGAGAGAGAGAGAGAGAGAGAGAGAGAGAGAGAGAGAGAGAGAGAGGAGAGAGAGAGAGAGAGAGAGATTATGGTACTGAGTTTGTAACGGACGCTTAGGATACTATATGTTGGAGGTGTGCAACAGAATTCATATCTTCTGTCCCGTTTGGAAAATGTATCACGACGATCATGAAGTGCAGACTACGCTTGAAATACCGCAAAGATGTCTGAAAGGGTTTAAAGTGCTACGCTATGTTGCAGAAGATGAGGATATCACCAGTGCATAGTGGACTATATCTAGTGCATTGGAAGTGATATTACGTGCCCCGGAGGCACACACCACAGAGAGAGAGAGAGAGAGAGAGAGAGAGAGAGAGAGAGAGAGAGAGAGAGAGAGAGAGAGAGAGAGAGAGAGAGTGTGTAGTCCCCCCCCCCCCTTTTTTTTTTTTACTCTCCTGCTTCTCCCCCATTCCTCCCCCCCCTTTCCCCGCCCACTTTCCAGCCCCTGGATCTCGAGGTTTTATCCCCAACACTCTATCGAACAGATAACAAGTAAATCTTTAACGAGGCCATGAAACATAAAGACAACGTCACAAATAAGATAAGCAGCTTTCGCTTTGGTGGCGAAACCATTCGTTGCCAGTGAACTCTGAACATACCATTCTTGCAGCATTATTTCATACAGCACATAAACTATTACGCAAACACAAGGCACAGAGAACAAACAAACCATCTTCACTGGGGCCATGGATGGTGCATCGAGTCATCTATCTTTCGGCAGCAAAAGGAAAATAAAACTTGATTTTTTTTCTCAATGCCCCTTGCTCCTTCCATTGCGTGATTTAGGTAGTTTTTTTTCTGCAAGTGCCCCTTACTCACGTTCCCCATTGCGTTGATTTAGGGTAGTACCATGGAGAGCACAAAGTGCCTCTTGTACCAAAGGCGGCAGTCTCTGTCTGTTATCTTTCTGGACTTAGGTGTGTCTTATCTTGTTGTTTGTAATATTTTTCATCTGCAGATCAGTGGGAGCAATTCGCTCTTTTTCTTTTTTTGCTCTATTAGTCAGCACGTATGTGTGAATTAGTGTTTTTCACCCCCCCCCCCCCCAATTCTTCATACCCTCTTTCTTTTTCTGTCTTTTCCACTTCGCCAACCCGCCCCATCACCCTATCATCCCTAACGCACTCTTTTGTGATTCCCCCCCCCCCCCTCCTCCTCTTATTTTTTTTAATGTGTTCCTCTTCTTTTTTTTTTTTTTTAAACCTTTTTTTATTTTATTTAGTGTGGCTTTTTCATAATCCTCCTGTTTTTGGTTCATGCGTGCACTCAGCAACTGCCTAACAACGTCTGAGGACCGGGAGGAGTGGAGAAAGCTGGTTGCGAAGTCTTCTGTGGTGCCCCAACGGACTTCAAGACTAAAGGATAGGTAACAGGCGAGGTGATAGGTATGTTCATAAGTCAACCTGAGTCAGTCGGTTATTGGGTTCACCGCTCAATTAGCTGAAAACCGGTAGGTGAGCTGTGTGGCCGACTTGGAGTGTGTTGACGGGTAAGTTAGTGAGTGACTGTGAAAGTCAAAGTAAAGATTTCATTTTCAGATTGTACATTCCAGATCATATGTATGATGCTGGGGGAATAAAGGAGTTATGAATCCGATGAAAGAATGAATGCGTGAACGTACAGGACTGTTGTCTTGCTTACACCAACAGGTTGACGTAAGCCGACACACCTCTCTGCATTCCTTTCTTTCTTTTTTTTTTTTCTCCCCCCCCCCCCCCCTCAATACCTTTTTAGAGGGGATGATTTTTAAATATCCCCTCAGATATTTGTGTTCATCACCACATTGCTAGACAGTGCAAACTACACACTGAACGACTACCAGTGAAATGTCGTTACTATTTATAGTGTACTGAGAAAAACATCTAATAGAAGGACCTTAAAGGAAAAAAGAAAAAAAAAAAGGATGACTAACCCCTGTCCCTTGAAACGAAACATGAATTCTGTTTTCGTCGAGGACGGAGACGTTATCAACGTGTATCAATTATATGCTGAATAAAAGAAGACCTTTTTTTTGTTCAACTTCTGGCTCTTCCCTTG
>CM065722.1:44874188-44881688 GCA_033310375.1 Conus canariensis | reverse complement strand
CCGATAACAGAAAAGAAACACGAACATTCCTGGAACTGGTCACAGCCAGAAAAAAGGCTTTTTACCCATTAGCTTTGCCACTTCCACCAGTCGAAAACACAGACGCACACTCCCCATGACACAACTGCTAGTCATAACAACATTTTGGTTCGTTTAGTTTCTCTGTTGGATAGAAGAGTGACACAATGAATCTGTACACCCAGCCCATGTCTGAATACCAAACATAGAGTGTAAAGAAACTGTTTTAGTGAGTAGAAAAAGAAAATAAACAACCAACCTTGAAACTGCCGCGTGCTGTCGTTGCAAGACTATCAAGTCTAATGGGGGAGCATCCATATCAGCTGACCCCTAACGGTTTTCTGGACACATGATTGATGCCTGTCACTACATTTTGGAAGGCATGATACTTGCCAGTGGATACACACGATTCTGTCCCTTTGCGTTCCTGGCTCCTATGCGCCGGTGTATGGTGAGTGAGAGAGAGAGAGAGAGAGAGAGAGAGAGAGAGAGAGAGAGAGAGAGAGAGGAGAGAGAGAGAGAGAGTAAAAGTAATAAGGCAAACTATTTTTGCACCTAGCCTTAAATAATAAGTTTTATTGACAAAGTAAAAAAAAAGTTATATAGATAACACAAATGCATACACAAAATCACAGGCGAAAAAAAAGAAAGAAAGTCGTTGCCCATGCAACTAATGTACTATAGAGGTTGAGAGAGAGAGAGAGAGAGAGAGAGAGAGAGAGAGAGAGAGAGAGAGAGAGACAGACAGACAGAGGACAGACAGAGACAGAGAGAAGAAACAGAGATAAAGACAGAGACAGAAAAGGAAGAGAGGCGGAGAGACAGACACACAGACATACAGACACACAGACACAAAGATACACAGACACACAGAAGTAATAGGGCAAAGCATAAGGGTCTGAAGTGTCTAGTGGGTCGTAGTCTGCCTGCAAGAACGCCAACAGACAAACCAGTCCACAAAGAACATGTACGTTGAGAAACTTCCTGAAACTTTTCGATGAACTGACAAATGAAAGAGTCTCGACATAAGCGAGGTTCCACTTCTCCATGTACCGATTCACACTTGCTGCACTTCAACAGTTATCTGATTTTGCAGAGAATTCGTTCCAGATGCTGAGTGAAACCTTCACATGTGGTTAGTACACAATACCCTCCAACCACCCATCCACCACCTCCAATCCTCAACTCATACAGTTTGTGTACTCTCAACACTGGATCAGGCTCAGAGCGTTTTGTGTGGAAGTCGTGCTACAAATGTGGGCTACAAATCAGTATCTAGTTTGGATCAACTGGAACTTTACATACGGAAGGAATATCTTAAGAACTACGAAGGAACATTTCTCATGTAGAATTATGGAACTATAAGAATTATGAAATTAAAGTGTCATAATAATACATAGCCAATAACAGAGAGTAACACACACACACACACACACACACACACACACACACACACACACACACGTACTTACGCACGCACGTATGCACGCACACGCGCATGCATTCACACACCACACACACACACACACACACACACACACACGTATGCACGCACGCACGTATGCACACACACACACACACACACACACACACACACACACACACACCACACACAACACACACACACCACACACAACACACACACACACACACACACACACACACACACATACTCAAGAGATGAAGAAACACTCTCTGCCACACCCCAAATCCTGACCATCAATCAAGACCCCAGCTTAACAGAGAGCAGTGACACACAAACCTCTTGACACGCTAGCTCCCGAGTATTGCACGTGCCCTGTGTCAGCATCGGCCTGTCTGTCTATACGTTAGGGCCCAGTTACCACAGGATAATAACACCGCCAGTGACTGCTGCATAGGATGAGTCAACAGAAACACGTGTCTCACTTTTGTTGGACAGAGGCGAACGCACAGGTCTTTAGCCGGATGGTTGTCGTCGCTGAAACGGAGGAGGAGGAGGAGGAAGAAGATGTCTGTATCTAGTTCTTGTGAGGACGATGTGGGGACTCTTTGCTTGGATACCCACTACTACTAAAATCAGTGTGGCTGTCTGTTTGTTTATCACGTATACAAATATACCCAAAGTCACACAGACACACGGACAGACAGATGGACAACAAGCAGACAGTCACACACACACACACACACACACACACACACACACACACACACACACACACCACACCACACACACACACATAAAAGAATAGTTGAGAGAGAGAGAGAGAGAGAGAGAGAGAGACAGACAAGACAGACAGACAGACAGACAGGACAGAGAGGTTGTGGGGAGTAAGTAAAGGAAGCGTGGATCAAAACTCGTTTCCTTTTGTACATGCAGAGTCAGACAAGCAGAAAATATAGATGGTGATGACAGCGTTCTTAATATTGAATGTCTCCTACCTACCTCGTGATATCTCTGTTTTTCCATGCGTCAAACCGTATTAACTCTTAAAGGAACACAGCCAGTGATTACTGAGAGAAGTCAATACAAACACGTGCCTCCATTTCTTTTTTTTTTTGGTAGACGTAGGAAGGTGCGGAAGAGGGGGCAGACAGAGAGAGAGAGAGAGAGAGAGAGAGAGAGAGAGAGAGAGAGAGAAGAAGACAGAAGACAGAGACAGAGACAGATAGAGACAGATACAGACACAGACACAGACACAGATAGAGACAGAGACAGAGACAGACAGACAGACATTCAGACAGAAACAGAGACAAAGACAGAGACAAGGACAATGAGAGGCAGACAGGCAGATGGACAGACATACTGACAAACAGAGAGAGAGAGAGAGAGAGAGAGAGAGAGAGAGAGGGAGAGAGAGAGGAGAGAGAAGAGAGAGAGAGAGAGAGAGAGAGAGAGAGAGAAAGAAGAGAGTAACAGCGTGTGTGTGGTTGAAAGGTATTGATCGACTTGTTTTCGTTCCAGAGATGGATGGTATAGAAGAGGTTTATACGTTTGCTTTGTTTCAGTTTCTGTTTTCCAGATGAGAATATCTGGAATATTTGTCCAGTGAACTGGTATGATTGTTATTCAGTTGCCCGTACGTTTGTTACGAGAGTACCCACAGACACACATGTATGCATCCATGCGTCCGCAAGTACTTACGCACATACACACAGATATGTTGTTCTTGTGATTCGCCTGTCATAGACGATAAAGGACATCTAACTGAAGTGAGCTGCTTTCAAAGAGAGATGACTGCAGGCAGAAATTGGAGGGAAAAAAAAACTGAAAAGAAGATTTACGGTTTCGCCGAACGAAAGAGACAAAGAATTTGAAGCGCGTCGTGTTTTGTCTTGTAATTTGTTGGTCTCTTTCGTTCGATGGAGTAGACAATCTTGTTTTAAGTTTGAAGAGAGCTAGATGTGGTGTATCACACTGTGGCTGATCATCGTATGTGGGGACGGAAATTCTGCTGCAAGTCGGGCACAAATGGTCTGCAGACACTGAAGATAAGGAGGTAACCCCAAATTTATGAACATCACGTTTCCACTGGGACTCCGCTGTTCTCTGTAGCCATGAGGGGCAGCGCTTTTGCTGATGCAACTTTGCCAGTTCAGGGTGGTTCTGAGCCACTGGTTTCCAGCTCTCTGGTCAATGTCAAAGCTTTGCTGTGAGTCCTTGACCGGCTCCTGGAACCACTTCTTTTCTGTCTACCTTGCCTTCTGCCAGTTCACTGTGTAAAACCCATTTTTAGGCATTTGCTTGAAGCGGCAAGCTCACCTGACGTGTTCTTTTCTAAGAAGGTTGTGGGTGCTTGGCAAATGAAGTTGAGAGAAAACCTCTATTTCAGGGACTTTGTCCTTCCAAGCGATAATCATCAGCTTTGTCAGGCTGTTAATGTGAAGGCGATTCTACCTTTCTTTGGTGTGTCGCGTACGGTTGTCCATGTCTCACAAGCGAACAACAGGGTGGGGAGCACAGCTGCTTTGTTCGGTTTCAGTGTTGTGGATGATTTGATGTCTCTTCTCTCACACAGTTTCTAGTCACCGTCCAAAAGCTGTAGTTGCCATAGCAATCCATGCGTCAGCATTGTCATCAATATTCATAATATGGTGTGCTCGCGTGTGCTCACAACATACACACCATTTGCACACACACACACACACACACACAACACACACACACACACACACACAACACACAACAGAGAGAGAGGAGAGAGAGAGAGAGAGAGAGAGGAGAGAGAGAGAGAGAGAGAGAGAGAGAGAGAGAGAGAGAGAGAGATTAATGAGGAATAAACAACAAACAGAAAAAAAAAGTTTTTGTTTTACATTTTCTCCCACTAAAATATGAAAAATAGAGCCAAAAACAACAGTAGCAAAAAACAAACATCCACAAAACAAAGCTTATCCGGTTATGAAGAGAGAGAGAGAGAGAGAGAGAGAGAGAGAGAGAGAGAGAGAGAGAGAGAGAGAGAGAGAGAAGAGGAGAGAGAGAGAATTTTCATCACCATCATCAATCACCACCACAGGAATCATTTATAGTTGTAATTTTGAATGATTGATTTTATTATTATCATTACTGATGATGATAATGATGATGATGAGGATGATGATGATGATGATGGTGGTGATAATGATAAGAATTATAATAACCATAACAACAACAAGAACAGAAACAACAACAATGATAATAATAATAATGATGATAATAACAAAGAATAATGATAACCACAACAACAACAACAATGATAATCATGATCATGATACTTAAAATGATAATTATACTGAATAATGATGATGATGATGATGATGATAATAATAATAATAATAGCGATAATAATAATAGCGATAATAATAATAATAATAATAATAATAATGATGAGGAGGATGATGATGATGATGATGATGGTGATGATAATAATGATATAACAAGATAATAATAGTAATAATAACAACAATAAAAAAATAATAATGATAATTATGATATAGTAATAACAATAAACAACGAACTCACAATCATAATCATATATGATGATGATGATGACGACGACGACGACGACGATGACGATGACGATGATGATGATGATAATGATGATGATAATGATCCAAAGAAATCCTGTCTGGATGAAGATTAAATTACAATGATCAGGTGACTGGATTTTTTTTTTTTATAAACAAAGTAAAAAATTGTCAGAATATGTAACTTGCCAGCGAGTGCCACACATGCCACTTGCCGAACCTTATTTGAATTTCAACATTACAGTAACTAGTCAGCAACAACATAGCGGGGAAAAAACCACCATGGCCAGGATAAGAGAAAAAGAAGTTAATTGATCTTGAAATCGGTCATTCCCTGAAACTTTTGGCACACAACATACATTTCTGTACTACATCAAACCGAGGAGAGAGAGAGAGAGAGAGAGAGAGAGAGAGGGTTAAATCTTTTCTTTCAACTGACAAATGTTTTAATGTTGGCCCAACAGACACATATCATGTGATAATGATACCGTCCCAGATGGCAGCAAAATTGACATAAGGTACATCTAAGAGAAATAAAAGACAACATCACATCGCTTCTGTAAAGACTCTTTTTTAAGAGGGAAGCCGTGTAATCAAAGAACACCTTTCCCCCTGTCTGAAGTAGTCTCAGACCAGAGCAAAGTAGCAGAGTTTGGAGTGTGTAAGGGGTCAGAATCTGATTGCCGGAACGTTCAGAAAAACTAACGAGAAGCCACAAATAACTCAGCCCTCTGCAGACGGGTCAAGAACGTGGATTTTTAAAGGTAGTGTACGCTGAAAAACTTACTGAAACTTCTTGATGGACTGACAAATCAAGAATCTGGACATAAGTGGGATGTCCACTTCTGCATAGAGATTGACACTTATAGTACATCAGTGTGAACTGAAGCGATTTTATTGGGAGTTCATTCCAGTTACCGAGCGAGAGGTCCACATGCGGTTGGTACCTAATGCCCACCTACCAACCGTCACCATCCTCCATTCAATTTATGAGGTTTTTAGTTGTAGATGCTCAGGTCCAGAACGTGCAGCATGAAGGCCTTACAAAACAGTGGAAGAAGTGTCTAGTTTGGATCAAGCTGGAACTTCAAAACTGAAGCAATGTCGTGTTCATTATGGAAGTACTTTTCTAGTTTTCACGGGAGCAGGTTCAAATGGCTATTTGTTGAATATTTTCTATCTTGGAAAAATTTTGATTATCAGTATCGACTGATTACAGAAAGCATTATATGGATACATAATCAATAGGAGAAAAAAGACAAGAAAGAAAAGAAGAAACAGTCTCAGTCATAACGTCAAATTATGACCATCAATCAAACCCAAGTATGACCGAGAGCAGCGACACACAAATGTCCTGACATTCTGCATCCCTAGTGTTGCACGTGCCCAAGTGTCAATATCTGCCTGTCTACCCGTGGGCAAGGGCCTAATTACAGCATGGTAACACAATACCACAACGTGCGCTGCATAGCCTCCCTTCTTGTTAGAGACAGGGAGCCAGGGGGCTTTAACCGATTGTTGTTGCTGAAGGATAGAGAGGAGGGCGAAGATTGTTTGTGTCTAGTTTTGGAGAGGACAACCTGTGGCCTGTGTCACCTGAGTAATTGCTGTTACCAGTCACCATGGCTATCTTTGTTTATGACGTGTACATACTCTGCTCTCTCTCTCTCTCTCTCTCTCTCTCTCTCTCTCTCTCTCTCTCACACACACACACACACACACACACACATCTATCTATCTATCCACACACAGATATATATGTATATATATATATATATATATACATGTGTGTGTGTGTGTGTGTGTGTGTGTGTGTGTGTGTGTGGTGAGAGAGAGCGAGCCCTTAAATAGATTTTTATCGAATTTTCAATGTATTCAAAGAATGTTTAAATCTCGGAGAGAATGTTGTTGTTTTTTTTTCTACAATTCTGGCACAAAAATTTTAATTTAAGACTACATACTTAACCTCCAAACAGACTTTTATTGTCTTTTTAAATGCATTTTAAAGATTGGTTCAACTGACGGAAAGAATGGATTCTTTTCTACCATTCTGACACTAAAACCGTTCATATAAGAGAAACTAAAATGTTCTACGACGTCTTTTTTTTTTTTTTACATTTTTTCCGAATTTAAGAAAAAAAAATCAGTTTCGTGATAATGTTCTTGTGTTTCATTTTTAATGCATTATTTAGGTCTGCATTAATTTTAGAAATGTGGCTTTATAGGAGGGAAAAGCCTGTTACCAGTTTCTTGATCAGTTGGTTAACCTAACGTTGTAGATAAGCTCAGTGCACCACACACACACACACACACACACACACACACACACACAAGAAAGGTGCGCGCACTCACACATACACATCCACTCATATGACACGACATCTAACCGCAACACAGATTCCGCCCGTTTCTCTGTAGCACAACGTCAGCGCAGGAAGGAACAGCAGATTCCTACCTGCATTACAAATTGTACTAAAACTGTACAAATGACCAGAAACA
>CM065722.1:44864188-44866688 GCA_033310375.1 Conus canariensis | reverse complement strand
GCTTCTACATTGCGTAGTTGTTCTAGTTTAGGAAACCTTTTGTTGTCGTCAACCTCTTTGCGCTTATAATAACCATCTTTAGTGTACTCAAAACCATATAAAGTGCCTATCTCACCGTTCTGTTCAAAGTCCTCAACGTCTGCAAGGTCTTTTAATTCTAAAGTTACACACCTCTCAGGCGCTAATGTAACTCCTGATTCTTCTGGCCCACGTGACATTATTTTTTAGTACACCTTATTATTTTATTTCCAAAACAATGTGCAGGCTGTCACATTTGACGACTTTTCCTGTTTGGTCTTTGATTTTTATATTAAATGATCTGACCCTCCCACAAGCTAATCTTTTAAACTGTAAATTAGGGAATTGTATAATTTCATAATCGCAATATGCAGCTTTCCCTGATGGAAGAGCTCTTAAAACAGTTGAGGGCTTTCCATCATATAAGTTTTCATCAGTGCTCAGCTCGTCCAAATGAACATAGAGTAATGAATGTAATGCAAGATCGAGCGGATATTCTCCCTCATAAGTAGTTTCGTCTGGTGCAACTCTAAATTCATGAATGGCATAATTGTCAGTTGCAAAGCCTAACATTTTAGCTAGCTCTCCATCAAAAAGGTAACTTACTTCTTCTTCTTCAGGTTTGAATGTCAACATTATTTTCAAATTTGCATTGTTAAGTTTGAGAGTAATGTCGAAGTTACTCATTGCTTCTTTCAGCGAGCAAAACCCGTAATAACCATCAGGTATGGTTAACTGGCTAACTAAGTTTCCTCTATTATCAAATTTTGTAATCTTATTATTCTTCTTGGATTTAGTTATATTAAACCATACGACTTTGTAAAAAATTTCATGGAGTGCGACCCTTTGGGTTCTGCATTCATTATCAATAGCATATTCTAAAAACGAAGGACTGTCTTGAGTTGTTATTGTTACAAACATTTTTAAAACAAATTTAAAAATGAGTGCATTCAAATATACTAATGCAAAATATTCTGTTGGGCCGCACTACAGTCCTAAAAATATAACAACTGACACCCTTGACATTTCTGTGACTCAGTCTGACGCCTTTCAAGTAAAGGTTAGTACTCCATTGGATCGTTATCTTAACCCTCCTATTAAAAACGACTACATCCCGAAAGTGTGGTTCAGTCATCCGATGCAGTTTTATCAGAACCAGTTAAACTTTGCTGTGTTTTGTGCTTCAACTGGGTGTGGAGTGTCGTATGCTGATCATTTAAATCATCCTGTTCCTTTGGTGAGGTCAGTGTATAGATTTCATTTTTATTACACCTTCAGACGTATTTTGTCTGAACTGCAAGCGCCATTACCAAATGACAAAACGTTTAATCCATTCAGCAACAGAATAGATTACAAGGCTTTTGAAAGGATCTGTAACGAATTTGATATTGACCCAAAGACAGACTTTAGACAAAAGTTGGATCTTAATCATGGTTTAGGCACTCTTTATTATTGGGGAGTGCACAGAAAGTATAACTATGATTGGAATCCTCCTTACACATCTTTCTCTTCAGGCACAACTGTTCACCTCGGGTCCATAGAGCAAGAGCATAAAACAGCATGGACAACATTTATTTTGGATACTTCTAAGGGTCTAACAAAAGCGGGAATAGAACGAATAAACGACTCTATTCGTACTTATGTTTGGTGTTTGCTAGGTTCGCAAGCACAAACGAGATCAAACATAATTGATCCTTCTACTGGCTTTGACGCACAAAAACAGTATTTAGCAAATTTAGAGGATTCTATTAATTTCTGCAATTGATTTGCCTTCAAGTATTAAAAGGTACCAAAATGTTTTGCAATACGCAAGATCGAAAGTAGACTTTTGCTGTTGGCACTGGTTTATACATGCTGCCTTCTGACCTCAGACTCCAGATAGGAACAATAATAAACTATAATAATGAAATCCTTGTGGCTGGTAAAGAAGAGAAGGTCGGAAAAAACGACATAAATTCTAAGCCAGCAATAGCAATAAAAAAAGAGGCCCCAACCAATCCCCGAGCCCCCCAAACCCCCCTCAAAACCCCATTCAATCCCCCCAAGAAATAATGACCATGAATATGAAAAGACGGCACTTGTTATTGGATTAACTGCCCTAGGATTACTTGGTCTTTATCTTACTATAAAGTAACCCAACTATTAAGACAACTAATGCCCATAAGTGCTCAGCCATAAAGCCAACTACTTTACTTGCGGCAGACAAAAGCCAGCTAACGATCCCTCCTATTATACCAGGCAAAGAGTCTATTGCCTTACTGGCTAATTTTTTTAGTAAGTTTGCAAGGTGATCGAGTTGTTTTTTTTACCCATGATTTATCTGACGACGGAGTTGGCGGGCCTGGTGCACTGCCCCCCCACCACCACCGCTGTAATAGCCATCACCAGGGGTACTTATTGCAAATCCCAAGGTGTTATAACACTTGCTAATGTGGACACCTTGCTCTCTAAACAGTGTTCTTATCGTTTTGCTAACTTGTTT
>CM065722.1:44838812-44864088 GCA_033310375.1 Conus canariensis | reverse complement strand
AAAATTTAAAAAAAAACCCCAAAAAAATTTGTTGGGCCCCCAAACAGTCCTAAAAATTAAACAACTGACACCCTTGGGACTTTTCGGGTTTTACCAGGGGACCCCTTTTTAAAGTAAAGGGTTTAAGTACTAAATTTGGTCGTTATCTTAACCCTTTTTAAAAACGACAACATCCCAAAGTGTGGCCCATTTCTTTCCGTTTGCAGTTTTTATCGAACCATTTAAAAACTTTGCTGTGTTTTGCTTAAATTTGGGGGGTTGGAGTGTCGTATGCTGATCAAAAAAAAATTTCATCCTGCCTTTTGGATGTGGTCAGGGGAAAAAGATTTCTTTTTTATTACACCTTCAGACTTTTTTGTTTTTAAACGGCAAGCCCCAAATTACCAAAGGGACAAAAGGGTTTAAATTTCCTTTCAGCAACGAAAAAGATTACAAGGTTTTTAAAAGGGAAACGTAACGAATTTTGGAAAATTCCCCCAAAGACGATTTTTAGAAAAATTTTTGGATCTTAATCATGGTTTGGGCACTCTTTAATTTTTGGGGGTTTGGAACAGAAAGTATAAACAAAGATTGGGAACCCTTTCCTTACACATCTTTCCTTCAGGCCCCAACTTTTTCACATGGGGTTCCCATGGGAGCAAGGGGAAATAAAACAAAATGGACAACATTTTTTTTGGAAAACCTTCTAAGGGTCTTAACAAAAGCGGGAATAGAACGAATAAACGACTCTATTGTACTTATGTTTGGTGTTTGCTAGGGTTCGCAAGCACAAACGAGATCAAACATAATTGATCCTTCTACTGGCTTTGACGCACAAAAACAGTTATTTAGCAAATTTAGAGGATTCTATTAATTCTGCAATTTGATTTGCCTTCAAGTATTAAAAGGTACCAAAATGTTTTGCAATACGCAAGATCGAAAGTAGACTTTGCTGTTGGCAATGGTTTATACATGCTGCCTTTGACCTCAGACTCCAGATAGGAACAATAATAAACTATAATAATGAATCCTTGTGGCTGGTAAAGAAGAGAAGGTCGGAAAAAAACGACATAAATTTCTAAGCCAGCAATAGCATAAATAAAAAAGAGGCCCCACCAATCCCCGAGCCCCCAAACCCCCCCTCAAAACCCATTCAATCCCCCAAGAAATAATGACACATGAATATGAAAAGACGGCACTTGTTATTGGATTAACTGCCTAGGATTACTTGGTCTTTATTTACTTTAAAGTAACCCAAACTATTTAAGACAACTAATGCCCATAAGTGCTCAGCCATAAAGCCAACTACTTTACTTGCGGCAGACAAAAGCCAGCTAACGATCCCTCCTATTATACCAGGCAAAGAGTTATTGCCTTACTGGCTAATTTTTTTTAGTAAGTTTGCAAGGTGATCGAGGTGTTTTTTTACCATGATTTATCTGACGGACGGAGTTGGCGGGCCTGGTGGCACTGCCCCCCCACCACCGCCTGTAATAGCCCATCACCAGTGTACTTATTGCAAATCCTAAGGCTGTTATAACACTTGCTAATGTGACACCTTGCTCTCTAAACAGTGTTCTTATTCGTTCTGCTAACGTTGTGTCTTCATATAAAATTCTTTGGAATAGTTTCTCTTATTCTGCTCACTTGAGTTCGTAATTGTTCTCGGTTATTAGACAACACTTCTAGTCTTGCTGATCTCTCTTGTTCAAGATCTTTTAGTCTTCGGGTTATTCTTTCTTTAACACCAGACCCTAAGTTGTGGTCATCAGCCTCAACTAGTTTTTCTTTTTCTCTTTTTATATGCTCATCTAGTTCACCCAGTTTGCTAAATTGTTTGTTAATTCGCCTCTGATGCTTCTCAAAAGTATGATCAAGGGCCGTTATTTCTCTCATAGGTAGCGGCGGATCGTGCATAGTTTTTTAATACTGTTTCTTCTGAAAAACTGGT
This sequence comes from Conus canariensis, assembly GCA_033310375.1. Lineage (NCBI taxonomy): Eukaryota > Metazoa > Mollusca > Gastropoda > Neogastropoda > Conidae > Conus > Conus canariensis. The sequence goes on along the minus strand of CM065722.1, from coordinate 44,862,158 downwards.
TTCTGCTTGTATTATTTCGTTGCTGTTGGGCTTAAATCTTTAAGTTCCATGTTTTGTATTTGGTTATCTGTTGGGAGTTCTTTTAGTGTGTTTTGAAGTTTAGCAACTGCCTCACTGTCTAATCTTCGCGGTTTAGCAATGCCAAGGCGATTTTGATCGCTCACACTGAGCCTTTGTCTAATTGTAGTCTTTGCTAAAAACTTTGATGGGTCTGGTTTAGATGTAAGCTGTACAGGTTGTCCTTGCTCGTTTTTAAAATCAAATGGCCATCTTTTGTTTCAAAATCATTAGGGTCTATAAAATCAGGAGGTTCTTGGCCTAAACTTTGATAAAATGATTTGACCTTACTTTCTGTTAATTCACGCCCCCAATAAGATTGTAATGGATGTGTCAAAGGAGTCATTTCACTCATGTCGTCTCCAGGATCAAAAACATCATAATCTTCTTCACCTGCCCCTGTTTTTAAATAATTAACTTTTTATTTTGTTTTATAAAAAAATGTCACAAAACATATGGCTCGATTCTTGACCCGCATAGAAGACTGAAAGAGCCCTTTGGCGTGAAGGGAAATAAACAGAATATTATTGTTCCAAATAATCCATCTACTATTGATTCAGATCAAATTCTTACTGTTAAATTTCCAGACCCAGGAGCAGATGAAGTGATTGTGCCGGGTCTGCACGGCTTACTTTCAAAATAGAACTTGATTCAGCAACAGACGCAAACAGGACAGTAGTCCAGAATCTGGGACGGGCAATCGTTAAGAAAATTTTCTATAAAAACTTGAGGGGCAAGAAATATTTTCTTTTACACAATGCAGACATATTTCTAATCTATTCTGATCTATGGCTAACCGATAATGAAAGGGCCGATCTTGCGTTTCATGGAATCGAAAATAACGAAGCACTAAAACACTGGAATAGACGCGAAGACGCTAAAGCCGGCAAAAAAGTATGAAGCTGTAAGTTTTGCTTATGGAAATCGCTTTTCTATACCCTTAGATTTTGAGTTGTTAAAAGCGCATGCGCCATACTTTCAAGGAGCATTAAAAGACAGATTGTCATATGAACTAACTTTTAATGAATACAAACGTGTCATTAAATCTACAGACACTGATTCCAAGTACAGCATTTTCGACATCTCGTTAGAGTTTGACATTGTTAGCAACCCTAACTTAGCAAGGCTGATTGAGCAACAATATCAGTCAAAATTAGCAATATATTACGAAAGAGTGATTCATCATTCAAAATATCCTAAAAGCAGAGCAGACACTATATGGAACTTTAGTTTTAGCGCCGCAGCAAGATCCCTTAAAGGTATTTTATTGCTGTGTGAAGATGAAGAACCATTCAAAAGACAAAGTGAAAAGTTTATCAATCCTAAAATAACGAAAGTACAATGTTCAATTGAGGGTAGTCCTAACCAAGTCTACGGTAGTGGGCTTAAACCTTATCATCATTTTGATGAAATAAGAAAATTGTTTGGAGGCGGGAGGTCTAGAAGTCCAACAGTAGACCTTGCGTCTAAAGATCTACACCTTCACAGTGTTAGACTTGATGAATATTTAACAACGAAATACGGTTTATGGATTGACCTAAGGTCAACAGAGGATAATCAGTTGCATGGGAGTGGGAGAACAGTTAAAGACGTAATAAACATTCAAATTGATAAAGAAAAGAGAGTGATAAACCGCTTAATGTACATTTGTTTTTAATATATGATGCGCAGCTGAATATTCAAGATAACAGATTAAAAGATATCCAATACTAAATTATTTTTATTTTAAAAAGCATGTCTGTTACGACTTATCCAAAAGTGCCCAAAGAAGAGATAGTAGGCAATTCTGTTGCTGTAGACATAAAAACTTTCAGATTAACAAACATAACACAAATGCAACAAAAACTAGAGCAGGACCTTTCAAAATACAGCAAAACCAAACGAAGGTATTCTGCTGTCTTTAATGCTGTTACATATGTTAATACTGGAGCATCGATCACTAGTGCTCTATCAGCAGGAACAAGTGTAGGTCTCTTAGCAACAGGCGTAGGTGCACCGGTAGCTTACCTCTAGGTGGTTTGTCTTTAACTCTTGGCCTGTGTTCATTGGCTGTAAGTGCTGTCAGCAAAAAAATAAAGCTAAACTCCAAAAGCACACAGCTATGGTTCAACTAATAACAGCTAAACTTAGTTCCTTCAAACTGACAATAAATAAAGCACTTGCTGACTCAAACATCACGGATGAAGAATTTAGTCGCCTACAGGCTGATTTTGAGGACTACAAAAGACAAAAGTTTGATCTTCAAAGAAAGGCAAGGGCAACTTTTTCTCAACAGCCAGACACCGACCAGATAAAAAAGGAATGTTTAAAAAAAGTAAACGAAACATTAAACTCTGTTCTAAACAGCTCACATTAACAACACCAAAGGGCGTTTATACTTTAGTTTATGAGTCCAAGCACAAAAAGACCGTTGATATTGATTCTGATTAAGTATTTTTTTTTAATTTAAATAAATATTTTGAGTTAGAAAAGAAACTCAGCATGGATAAGATATATGAAGGTTCAGATGAATTGTTTGAAGCAATGCTCGAGGAAGAGCGTTTGTCAAGAGCACTAAATGAGATTGTTTTTAGAAGTTATTAATCCAAAAAACGTGCGGGAAAGCGTTGTACACGCTATTTCTCAAGTTCCAAGTAAACTAACAATAAACCCTCCAGTTAAAGTAAGGTTAGTTGTTTTAATCGACTATATAACAATAAATGAAGAAAATCTAGAAGTCTGGGTCTCAACTAAACAGCAGACTATTCTTTCCTCTAATGACTTAACACCTGGTTGGGCAGACCAGCTGCTTACACAGTTTGATGAAGCCTCTGAAGCAGCTAAAATGAGAGGCTCTGGTTGGTCAGAGGGTGAAGTCCTAGACATCAGATTAAGACAGGCTAAGTATGAGCCGATTGTAGGCAAGTCTTACATTCCACTGCCTCCAACATTAGTTGCAAAGAAAGCAGTTCTGAACATAAAGAATTCAGACGACAAATGTTTTATGTGGTGCGTTCTTGCTAGGCTGCATCACGTTGCCAAAAATGCAGAGAGAGTATCTAACTATTTACAGTGGGCCAATGATCTTAACTTTAACGGCCTTGAATTTCCTATGGCTGTAGACAAAATTGATCAGTTTGAAAAACAAAATCCATCAATAACTGTTAATGTCTACACATGGTCTGAAGAAACCAACCTTCTGCCAATTAGAGTGTCAAAGAACAGTCCAACAATAGGCGAACCCAACCAAAACTCATGTAGACTTACTCCTGATGCAAAGCCTTAATGGGTTGCACTACACTCTAATACGCACAATGAGTAGATTACTAGTGCATACTACAAAACAACATAGCAAACAAGAATTCTGTAGAAAATGTTTAACAAGAATTCCGTCCGTTCAAGCTGCGAGCGAACATATACAACATTGTATTAGCCCAGTTGACTGTGATACAGAACTAATTACGCCCGGAGAAGGCAGTAAAGTTAGTTTTAAGAACTGGAAACGGTTGCAAACTAGTCCATATGTTGTTTACGCAGACTTCGAATCACTCATTGTTCCTTATGAAGGACCAACCCCACAGAAACTTCCTAAAACAGTCTTAATGAGTAATCATCAGATTTGCTCATTTGCCTTCATCATTGTTAGGTCGGATGGCGCCCATTCAAAGCCAGAATTATACAGAGGACCAAATGCTGCAAAATACTTCTTAAAACGCATGCAGCAAGTGCGTAATGCCTGTTCTAATAATCTGAATTTATCTGAAATCATAATGACGCCTGAAGACCAACAACAGTATGACTCAGCCACTCACTGTTGGATTTGTGGTTTAGGCCTCTCCCCAGACGCAGAGAATCCAACAGTAAGAGACCATGATCACATTAGTGGAAAGTTTAGAGGAGCAGCACACAGTAAATGCAATCTTCAACTAAAGTTTGAACCAAAGACATGGAAGCTGCCTATATTCTTTCACAACTTGCGAGGTTACGACTCTCACCTTATAATGCAAGCAGTAACCAGCGACTTCAGGGTGTCATGCATTGCACAGTCATCAGAAAAGTACATGTGTTTCACTTTAAATAACATGTCTTTCTACGACTCTATGCAACACATGATGGGTTCATTAGAGTCACTGGCTATGTCCTTAAAGTCCTGCCCAATAACAGAAGAATATTTTGACCCAACTCTTGTTAGAAAGGGCGTTTACCCTTATGAGTACATGAACAGTTGGCAAAGGTTTGACGAAGATACACTTCCACCTAAAGGCGCGTTCTTTTCTAGTCTCAGAGGAAAGGACATCAGTGATTCTGATTACCAGCATGCTCAAGATGCGTGGCAGAAGTTAGAGTGTAAAACGATGGGAGACTATCATGATTCCTATTTAATGGCGGATACCTGTTTGTTGGCGGACGTCTTTGAAAATTATAGGAAGACCTGCATGAAACATTACAGCCTGGATCCCGCGCATTACATTTCTGCGCCCGGGATGAGCTGGGACGCTTTCTTAAAATTTACTGGAGTACAAATTGATTTATTGTCTGACCTGCCAATGCTTCAGATGATTGAAAACGGATTGCGTGGGGGAATCAGTATGGCGTCGCACCATTACTGTAAAGCAAACAACAAATACTTGGACGACTATGATCCAAGTAAAAGGTCTAACTATCTCATGTATTTAGATGCAAACAATCTGTATGGATGGGCAATGGCGCAATCACTACCGTTACGTAACTTTAAAATGTACACAGATACGAATAATATTCAAAAAGCATTAAAGTGGTTGGGCAGTTTGACGCCAGATCAACAGTGTGGATACATTCTAGAAGTTGACTTAGAATATCCTCAGGAACTCCATGATTACCATAATGACTATCCATTAGCAGCAGAAAGTCTAAAGATGGCAAAAACAGAACCACCTAAACTTGTGCCTAATCTTCGAGGCAAAAAAAAATTATGTCTGCCATTACAGGCTTCTACAATTTTATTTAAGACATGGTTTGAAGTTGACAGCTGTTCATCGTATAATTGCTTTTGATCAAGAACAGTTCATGAAACCATACATAATGAAGAACACTGATCTCAGAACTAAATCCACAGATGCTTCAGAAAAAGACTTTTTCAAGTTGATGAACAACAGCTGTTTTGGAAAGACTATGGAGAATCCGCACAAGCGTAAAGATGTTAGATTGGTCACCAGAGAGAACGATGCAATTAAGCTAACTTCTAAACCTAATTATCAGGACTTCAGAAGATTTCATGATCAGCTTTTTGGCATAATGATGAAAAAAAAGAAAGTCAAATTGGATAAGCCCGTTTTTATTGGGTTTACTGTTTTAGAGCTGTCGAAGCTTTTGATGTTAGAATTTCTTTACGACTACTTTAAGCCCTTGTATCCAGAGTCCAGAGTTCTGTACACAGATACAGATTCCTTTGTTATAGATATCCCTACTGAAGATATCTATAAAGACATGGAATTAGAAGTAGCTAAAGGGCATGCGGGATGGTACGACACATCTGATTATCCTAAAGATTCGCCTTTGCATTCAACTGTTAACAAGAAGGTTTTAGGTAAGATGAAGGATGAATTATCTGGAGGTGTGATCAAGGAGTTTGTTGGTTTGAGGTCGAAAATGTACAGTCTTTCAAGCCAAAAAAAAGTTGTTAAAAAAGCAAAGGGAATATCTCGTAGTGTTGTGCAGTCAAGCATATCAAGACAACTATAAAGAAGCATTGTTTGGCAATAAGACTTTTCATCATGACAATTACAAGCTGCGATCTAATCTGCATGAGATTAACACAACAGTTGTAACAAAACGGTCTCTTGACCGCACTAACACAAAAAGAGTATTTGTTAATCCAGAGTTTTCATATGCAATTGGTCATTGGAGAATAGTATAATTATATGGGCTTATATTTTTCAGCAATCGCACGTTCAATTATATCATCATCTAATTTAGCAAAATTAATATTATTTATTAATGCTAGATGTGCTTTAATTTTTTTTGTCATTTCACAATATTCATGTTTCCATAAATCAAAATCAAAATAAAAGCTTTGGGGTTTAAAGCGATTGTCTGGCGATTGTTCTAGCCAGGGATTGTCAATCTTCTCAAATACTTCTTTAATGATATACTGATACTCAAATAAATCTTGCATTAATTTTAAAGACTTTTCCTTTGCCATTTCTGCCATTTCCCTTTGAGCTTCCATTTTAAACCCAAATGTATTTGCGTAGATTAAAACAGTTCGTTAAGCTTAACTATATCATCACCCAATTCAACCAAATTATTATCCATTACTGCTAAATGCGCTCGAATTTTTTTAATATATTCTTGCTCCCAATCAAAATTTGAGGTTTTGTCTAGCATGGCATGATCAATCTTCTTAAATATTAGTCTAATAGCAAGATTATAATCAAATATTTCTCGCATTATTTCTAAGGACTCTTCCTTCACCATTCTTGCTTCCAGTGCCATTTTACGTAAGGATTCTTCCTTTTCCATTCTTGCCGCCATTTTAATTTAAATTAAAAAATAATTAAGCGACTGGAACTGTGTCTGGAGGGATTATCTGCAGTTCTTCCTTCACAAAAGATCTTCGGGGGGCTGGTCGTTTTGTTGTGTCAGTTTCTCGTAAATAATACACGGGCGGATTCATTTTCACAATTTTTTTTATCTCATATGGATCAACACTCCAAACTGGATCTGTTGCCCTGATGCGGGTGTCCCCTTCTGTTTCTCCCGGTAAATAAAGGTACCTTACTTTCAAACCAAATGGTAATAGTTTGCTTGATGAACTGGCGTCTCCTTCAACAACATTTATTGTTTGTTTTTTGATTGCTTGTACTGGTTTTAGACCTTTAAATTCTTCATTATTCATTGCACGTAGAACTGAGGGCAGCCTTCTAACCCATTCTGTGTTGCGAGAATTGTCAATCAGCTCTCTGTGATACTGGTAGGAGAAAAGCCTTTCAGATAACTGTTTGTTAAAGTTTTCAACCAAACCCTGTGATCTGTGAACACCCGGAATGCCTCTTTTAATGGTAACTCTATGTTTTAACAATAATTGATTCACTTGACCTTTAAATTCTTTTCCATCATCGACTTGAATCATGCGAGGATAAGTTAAGGGTCCTCGTTGATATATCAGTTGTAAAGCGACAGCAACAGCAGAAGCACTCTTTTGTGTTAATGGTTCAGCATCTTTGTATCTTGAAGCTATGTCAATGACTGTAAGTGCGTACTTAAATCTTTTTCGTCTAATCGTATCATGGGGTAAATATAGAAGATCCATTTGATGGGTGTCGTTCGGTATTGTGTTGACAAAGTGTGGTCTTTGTATTCGTTTAGGCGCTGGTAAATAAATTTGCCAAATCGCTTGTTTAGATAACCATTCTTTTGCTGTTTGTTCACTGACTCCCGCTGCTTGGCTAAGCTTTTTAATTGCTGTTATTCCCTTCCAATATCCTTTTGGAGAATAATAGATTTTGTACATTTTTATTCAGCCAATACTTTGTGCAACAAAATACACAGCGGTCATGCCAAAGACAATAAACAATATTTCTTGCATCTTTTGTTTTTCTGATGGTTGATAAAAGTCGCTAAATTTTGGTGGGGGCAATGTTTCAACTTGTTTGCCTGTTACTAGAAAATATTCTTTTATTGCCTGGTCAACATCTTTAAATGTGTAAGCTGCATGTCCCTGTTGTTTAAGTCTGTCGTTAATAAAATCTAACTGCTCCATTCTTTGCTTTTCATAGGTGTCTTGTGCAGCAGCTAGTTGCTCCATAGCTCTGTTATGTCTTTTTCTCTCATTGTTATTTTGTAGTTTACTAAATGCGTAATTACTTCCGCTAAAAGCAAGCGCATTAACCACAGCGCCACCAATCATCATTACGAGTGAAGCCATTTTTATAAATGTATTTTTTTTTAATTTTACATATTGATACTGTCTGGAATTATTCCTTGCTTAACTAGAAAATCTTTCGTAGCAAATGAAGCTGTAATAACAGCAATCAGCTTTGCTGAGTCTTCAAAGTCTAGTTTGCCAAGATCTGCTGGTTTTATTTTTAACAGGCTTTTACCAAGCATTGTGTATCCAACACTTAGGCCTCCAATAACAGCAGAATGGTATACAAGGTTAGTAATAGTTTTTTCGGCGCTCATTTTTAAAAAATAAAATAATATTTATTTATTAATAAAACATGAACTGCGATGATTTACTTCCTGAACTTACAAATGATCAAGTTGATGACCAAGCTATTATGCGCCAAAAGGAAAGGCTGTATTCTTTGGCAGCATGTGGAAAAACAAAACAGTACCTTGGAAATGAATTCAGCATAGAACAGATTCAACAAATGTCGCCACAAGACATTGTAAAGTATCACAACAGGTATGAAGCGCAACTGGGGTCAAGAATGGTAAAAAGTGTTGGGCAAACGGTTCTTAGTTTGTACACTAAACTCGTTAGTAGATTTGCGCCCATTGATTCTGAACAAGATTTTATGTATGATTTAACGCAGGATCCAGTTTTAACAAAGTCATTAGAGTCTCTAGGATGTGATCTATATTACAGATTTGGAACATTGTTATCGCCATTAATCATGGGATTAATTACTTTTAATCATATAGATTTTGTTTCCCTTCAAAATGACCGAGCCAGAAAATCAGCAGAATCAGAATCAGAAAATACTGATGGAGAAAGTGACTAGTAAAAAGCCTCCTCATCCTGGGCGTGTTGCAGCAGGAAAAAAATTAGCAGAGTGGAACAAACAAAAAAAATTAATGTTCCGAGCACAGAATATAACTCATAATGAAAACATAACATCGCCAACGCCAACAGTTGTTTCAATGCCAGCTGTAAATACACAAGTTGATTCAAGACCTACAACACCAAAGTCGTCATGGAATATTGAATTTAAAACAGTTGCCATTTTTGGCGTCATTGCTGCTGGGGGTGGTTATTACGGTTATAAAATATATAAACAACGCCAGCAAAAACCAAAGCAGTCCAAAAAAATCTCAGCCACTAAATACAGAAGCCGAACAAAAAGCATGCCAGAACCGCCAACAACAAAAGATCATTTTGATCCATTTCAGATGGAATAATATTTCAAGAACTTAATAAATAATTATAAAATTGACTTGAATAAGAACTTGATAACGACTTGATGACGACTTGATAAAAACTTAAATAAGAACTTGATAAAAACTTAATGACGACTTGATAAGAACTTAATGACGACTTGATGACAACTTGTTAAGAACTTGAATAAGTACTTGAATAAGTACTTGAATAAGAACTTGTTAAGAACTTGATGATGACTTGTTAAAAACTTGATGTTAACTTGTTAAGAACTTGAATAAAAACTTGTTAAGAACTTGAATAAAAACTTGAATAAGAACGTGATGCCGACTTGAATAAGAACCTAGAACGACTTAATGACGATTTTTTTTCACAATTAATTGTTACATTCTTTTCCGGGGAGACAACTCCCTTCTGCCTTTATGTAGTATCTAGGTCAGACATGTCTGGCCCCGGCTTACTCAACTGCACAATAGCCGAGTCGAAGCGCCGCACTGTTTGCTAGTTCGTGTCAAGTTACACATAAGGGCGTCAGGCCGCCACGCGGCATTGTATAAATTTAGACGGCATCGTTCAGTACAGGCGTTAGACGTCATTGTATAAATTTAGGCGGCTAAATTTCTAAACATATCAAAACATGTTTCTTACCTTCCCCCAATCACAAGACTAGATAGAATCAGCTGATTAGTAACAGTGACGACATTTCCGCCCAGCACTTGTGTTGTTAGCAACTAAACCTAGCTGTCTTGTCATTTGCGGGTGTGCAGTGCAGTCGTGTTTTCAGTTAGAAAGTGTTGTGTTATGTCGCAAGACAGTATCTCTTCTGAATTAGAGATAGAACTTCTTGAATCACAAACCGTTCATCAAGAATTGCTATTTCATTGAAGTCTACTCCATGAGAAAAGAACTAAAAGCAATGTTTTCATATAGTGAGGAGATAAGGCAGTATTGGTCCACTCCCATTCAACTACCAATGCAGCTTGAAACACGATCTTCTCAAGAGCCACAGCAGGGAACGGCCGCGCTCTAGCTAGAGCGCGTGAAATGAATATTAAACAGGCACACGTCACAGCCTATAGCAGAAAGCCACGCTTTAACGGCCGCGGTCTAGGTGGACCGTCGCTTTGTCACGTCCTATTCAACAGGCTGCCTATTCAGGCGGCCGCCGGGTGTACTTTATACAATTGTCTTGTTTGTTGAATCAAGCTTTTAATAAGTGCACTTGGTGGCTGCTTAGAATAATCTTCAACAACGTGCCACGATTCTACGCTTGTGTGAACACACATCCCACCCCTTTCAGACACTCCCTATTCAGATAGCTTTCAATAGCCAGTCATTCCTCACAATAGAATGAAATCCCAACTTGGTTGACAAATAGCCCTCCTAAGAATAAAGGCATGGTTAACCAAGTCCCCATTGTTTTGTTTGTTTACTTCTTAACGGTCCAGTGACAGAGAACTATAAAACAGATAATCCTACACATTATGTATGTTTGATGTTTGATGAATGTATGCGTGAAAATGATGTTATTGAAAACGATCAAGAAAAACGAAGGATTAAGCAAAAACTAAAGTCTCAAAAGTTTTCTAAATTAGTGTTAAAAACAGATAATCCTACACATTATGTATGTTTGTAAAGTGTTTACTATTAGAGAACTATAAAATAGGCACTCTGGGTAAGCCGGCGGAGCAACAGCGAAACCGGCTTCAGCCGGTTGGAGCTGGCGGAGGTGGGTGAGCCAGAGTGCCTATTTTATAGTTCTCTCTCTCTCTCAACAAAAAGAGAGCATAAACAGTAAAAAGACACAGTAAAAAGAAAAATAGGAGGCATTTCATCATGGAGACTCCTCTCTCTCTCTGTGTCTCTGTCTCTCTCTCTCTGTGTCTCTCTATCTCTCCAGGCAAACGATCCAGAATATAAGCAAGTCTGTTGTCATGACAGCGCTCTGCAATACAATGCAAAACAGTTCAGTATAATTGTATCAGCGCCTAGATCATGGGATATGAGAACCACTTGCTTCATCATAATACTACAGTTATCAAAGTATAGGCGTGTCTCCCTAGATCGATCGATCTATCTATCTATCTATCTATCTATCTATCTATCTATCTCTCAGTCAATCTGTCTATCTATCTATATCTCAGTCAATCTGTCTATCTGTCTATCTATCTATCTATCTATCTATCTATCTATCTATCTATCTATCTATTTATCTATCTATCTATCTGTCTATCTACCGATTGATCGATCGATCTCTCTATCTATCTATCTTAGGTTTGGGGCAAAGAGAAAAATATTCATCTTTCAAGCCAGGGAGTTTCATGAACGCGAGAGCTCGTGGGTGGCTAATAATATTCTTGGGGCCAGAGAAGCAGGAGTTGAAGAGGAACAAAGAAACGTGAGCAAGACAAATTCAAATCAACAAAATGGTTTCTTCTTGTTGCTAAATTGCCCACGTTTCAATCATAATATACACCAGTCACACAATATTACTATTTTCAAGTAGCAGTTAGAGGACGCTACAACGCTCTGGCGCACAAGGCAGTAGTACCAACACAGTGTAATGACTTCAGCAATGTCCTTTCACGATCGCTACAAGAATGTGCTGTTCAACATCACCACTTCCCACATTCGCAGGAATTTCGAGCGTCTAGACTCCATGAAACATGTCTTTGGTTTCGTTTAAAAAGTCATGCAAACATCATTTACAAGAAGGTTCCACGAACCTCTTCAAACATCTGTGTCAAGGTTCCGAAATCCTGCTGTCTGATTGCGTACAGACGGAAAGCTCCAGAAACGGCTCCTTATGGCCTGCGAGAAAATTGTTTGTGCGCTCTACACCCAAGTCTGAAGATTTCTTTGTACCGTTTCGTCTTCTGTGCACCCATCCATCCTCCCTCTTCAGCAGCATTTTCCCCATGCAGCTCAGCTGAGCTTTCGGTAGTAAACCACATGCAGGTTAGTCTGGTTCCAGCCTTTCTCCAGTAGTTCACATGGAACATATCAATAGCAAGTCTTCATGAGGGATGCCACCGCCACCAACTGCCAAACGATTCAGCTGGGCTCAATCCTGCACTAATCGTCTGTGTGTGTGTGTGTGTGTGTGTGTGTGTGTGTGTGTGTGTGCGTGCGTGCGTGCGTGCGTGCGTGTGTGTGTGTGTGTGTGTGTGTGTGTGTGTGTGTGACCGAAAGAAAAAGAGAGGGAGAAAGGGAAGGAGAGTGAGAGATTTCGTTCCTTGCATACATGCACCACTCTATCTACATGTAAGGAAACAGATATGCGGAGTCTTTCACTCCAGTTGAAACAAACAAGCAGGCACGTAAGCGAGCAAACAAATAAACAAACCAAAAAAAACAATGATCAACAACTACACAAAACGTGAGCAGCTGCTTGATGAGTTCCAACCCATTGTCGCTATACTGTGCGAATTGTTCACGAAGACAAAGGACCGGTGCAACATGCCTCAATCACTCCCCGACTATAATCACTACCTGGAGAATGCGTAAAACACACTCACAAACTCTAAACCCACCCCGTGGCCTCCATAACCGTAGAGTACCTTCAGATCGATATCGTTCTTTGTTCAAAAAAATAATTCCCTCTCTCTCAAAATTCTCAAAGTGTCCCAAACAATAAAACATATCACTGATTCTGGACCTAAGCAGTCACTGCTTTCCACCCTTTTCAAAGACCACCCTCAGGGGAGTAGTTTGGGCCATAATCCAGAAGTACCCCATGACGTGAACTTAGGTAAGTGCCCCAGCTTGCCCGCCGTACATGACAGGGAGGTAGAAACGGGGAGCGTGCTTGCACCACTCTATTGAGTTTCTCCACACCATGCCCCAAATCACCTACTAGGAGGAGGTTTTAAAACAGGGTGGGGGGAAGGAGGAGGGGATGCGCGGGGGGTAGTTCTGGATCATGTCCAGAATCGTCCTCCATCCCTAACATTCAAGTGGACAGCACTTTATTTGGCGTCCTTATTCATTTGGGACACTGAGAATGTTGAAGGAGGGGAGGGATCTGGGAAGAAAAGGGGAGGACAGTCTGGATTTAATCCTCAAAGAGGGGGAGGGAAAGAGTTTAGGCATGTGCCTGCTCACACCTGCCGGAGGGTCATTTTAGGCATGGAGTGATTACCGCAAAATACACCGCGGCAGACAGGAAGCATGTTGACAATGCCTTTGTTGGGAGAAAGAAAAAGACTTTTGAAAGCAGCTAGTGGTGGCCAGTTTTCTGTTCGTGCAGCTGGGAAAAGCACAAAGAAATCCTAAAGAAATTACAAGTCATGCTCATTGCGTCAGAGTCTTCATCAATCTTAAAGATGTTCCCGTTACAAAAAAAAAAAAAAAAATTCTTAACGCGTTTATTTTGTTGCTGTGTGTGTGTGTGTGTGTGTGTGTGTGTGTGTGTGTGTGCGTGCCTGTGTGTGTGTGTGTGTGTGTGTGTGTGTGTGTGTGTGTGTGTGTGTGTGTGTGTGTTCCTGCAAACTCCAAACTCCTTCCAGACGTACATGAAATGGTGGTGCACACATTTCTCTGGCAGATAAACACAGACAGAAAAAGTGGTGAAGACATAGATCGTATGAGAAAAGCAGACAGACAATGGAGAGAGAGAGAGAGAGAGAGAGAGAGAGAGAGAGAGAGAGAGAGAGAGAGAGAGAGAGAGAGAGAGAGAGCGAGAGAGAGAATCAAACAAAGAAGGAATCGATGAACGGAGAAAAAATCAACAAGAACGTGAATAACCTCACAAAAAGACATTAGTGAATAAACGTAGGAACATTCTAATGAAAGGAGGAGGAGGAGGTAAATGAGGGGGAGGAGGGAGATGAGGGAGGAGGAAGAGGAAGACAAATGTAGGAAGAGAAGAAGAAGAAGAAGAAGAAGAAGTAGAAAGCAATAAAAAAAAAAGTACAGAATCAAGCGAGACAGAAACTGAATGATACGTGAAACTATATGGTGGGTGAAGATAGCACAGTTCCGATGCTACTGCTAGTTGTAGTGTACTACTCTCGCTGCTTCTGCTGCTGTCGCCTCTAGTTCTACCACTACTACTACCACCACTACTACGACTACCACTATAACAACAGCAACTAATACGACCACCACTACTACTCTTACTACTTCTGCTACTACTATTACTACTACCACAACTAACGCCATCACCAATACCTGCACAAATGAATCGTCATGTTTCACTGCTAGCAATACACATATGGCATACATTCGCAATCAGATATCTGATTATATCCATGTCGCTGAGTCCAATTAATGGTTACGACACGCACAAAAATGATACACAATGCTTGGGTGAAAGGAAACATGTGTGCATCCTCGGAGGTGTCAAAGCAAAGAGACAGTGTGTGTGTGTGTGTGTGTGTGTGTGTGTGTGTGTGTGTGTGTGTGTGTGTGTGTAGTGTGTGTGTGTGTGTGTGTGTGTGTGTGTGTGTGTGTGTGGTGTGGTGTGGTGTGTGTGTGTGTGTGTGTGTGTGTGTGTGTGTGGTGTGTGTGTGTGTGTGTGTGTGTGTGTGTGTGTGTTGTGTTGTGTTGTGTTGTGTTGTGTTGTGTTGTGTTGTGTTGTGTGGGTGGGTAGGTGGGGTGAAGAGCAGGATTGGGTATGGCAGGGGAGGAGAGGGAACAGCACAATTACTGCTGGGACTGCTGATACAGAGGGCAAGATTCACTGTGTCCTATTTGAATGAATTCTTTTACTGCTCATGTATTTGTGTAAAAGATTTACCCTATGTCGGTAGTTTCTTTTTCATGACGTTTTTATTTCTGTCTCTGACTCTGTTCGTGCACCTGTCGGTCTGCCTCGTTGAAGAGAGAGAGAGAGAGAGAGAGAGAGAGAGAGAGAGAGAGAACAGAACAGAATTTTATTCAGTAAGGCCAAAGCCCTATTTGAAGGTGTGTGAACATTGCTAGTAGACATAATAAGACAAATTCGAATAATACTATCAATCCATCATCTGCTCAGAAGCTAATTCAAAGAAACAAAGAGTATAATAACATCAATATTATACCAGTTCGTACATGGTATCATACACTAAGTTGACGCCAATTGACTAGTAAAATTGGTAATTCAGGACATTGCTATTTCTCTTTTCTTAAAGGCTTATATAGATACATAGCAAAATTACTGATGATCTGTGCGTTTTGTGGTGCCAAAAGCAAAGAGAGAGAGAGAGAGAGAGAGAGAGAGAGAGAGAGAGAGAGTCGAATTTTTTTAATATCAGGTCTCAGGCACAAAATATGAGCATGCTACACACCTTATTGTGTGTATACGAGAAATATCTACAAACGTATTTCTAGGACAAATCTTAGCATGGGCTGAAACTGAGTGAAAACATTTAAGAAAATATTCGTGGTGTGTTTTTCAAAAGACTTAAATGTGATATAGTAGCAAGTACCGCGATTGTTTGCTCTATCAGAAAAATAGTTTGGTATTTGAATTTATCTCTAAGTATTAACATACTCTAACAAATTTCAACTCTTCAGTACAGAATATCACCACAGAGAGAAGGAGAGAGAGAGCGAGAGAGAGAGAGAGGGGGGGGGAGAGAGAGAGAGAGAGAGAGAGAGAGAGAGAGAGAGAGAGAGAGAGAGAGAGAGAGAGAGAGAGAGGGACAGAGAGAGAAACGAAATTTGTAACATGAAAAACAGATATTGTTTAATGAGGAACAAATGAATAAATGTTAAGCAGGAAATGGGCTTCGTTTAGCATGAATGAAAAACAGGAAAAAAGTAGTCTGAAAACAAATCGACGCGAACAAGAGCGTCTTGAGTTATCGGAGAGAGATGGAAAGAGGAAGAGAGAGGGCGAAGGAGGGAACAAGAGAGAGAGAGAGGGGGGGGGGGGGGGGGGGGGAGAGAGAGAGAGGAGAGAGAGAGAGAGAGAGAGAGAGAGAGAGAGAGAGAGACAGTAAATCAGACAGACAGACAGACAGTCAAATTTATAGACAGACAGACAGACAGATACACAGACAGGCATAAAACAGAGCACAGAGAGGCAGGCAGACAGATGGGCAAAACGTAGTAGGGCAAAGCTTAAGTGTTCAAAGTGTCCAAGGGGTTGTACCCTGGTTGCAAGAACTCACAGAAAAGAAACGAGAACCCACAAACGCAGATGGCTGAAGAACATGTACGTTGAGAAACTTCCTGAAACTGTTCTATGAACTGACAAATGAAGAGTCTCGACATAAGCGAGGTTTCCACTTCTGTGTGTACAGAATCACACCTACAGCACTTCAATAGTAATGTGATTTTGCAGAAGAAGTTCCAGGTGTTGGGTAAAACCTTCACATAGGGTTCATACAACATTCCTTTTATTCACCCACCTACTTCTTCCTTCTATCCTCAGCCCAAGCAGATTTTAGGTTCTCGACATTGGAGCTGGTGAAAATGTTTAGCAAGAAGGCCTTGCAAAACTGCAGGCAGCACATCAGCATCAAGTTTGTATGAAACTGGAACCCTGAAATTGAAGGAATGCCATACGTACCATGGACATACATTTCTCATGCAGAAATATTCATAAAAGGTCCATGATTGCACAAAATCAATAACAGAAGGAAAGCCACACGCACATCAAACAAGGAAGAAGTGAAAACACATTCCGCTGTATACACCAAATCATGACCATCAATCAGTCAAGACCCAGGCAAGACGGAGAGCAGTGACACACAAACCTCTTGACACTTTATCTCCCTCGTATCGCACGTGCCCTGTGTCAGCATCGGCCTGTCTGTCTATACGTCAGGGCCCAGTTACCACGGGATAACGACACAGACAATGAGTGTTGCACAGGAGGAGCAACAGAAACACGTGTCTCCCTTTTGTTAGACAGAGGCAGAGGCAGGGGTCATTAACCGAATGGTTGTCAGTCATTGCTGAGATGGATGACGAGGAGGAAGAGGACATGTGTATCTAGTTCCTGAGAAGACAACGTGTGGCCTGTTTGTGTGGATACTTGTTGCTATTGCTGACGTATGGAAAGAGAGTCCGATGTTGACACAGGGCACGCCTCGCTATTTGTCGGTGTATGGTGTGCACAAACACATCTTAAGTCCCATAGATACATACTGACAGACAGACAGATGAACAGATAGACACGCATATTAACAAATACACATAGAGATGGGAAGAGAGAGAGAGAGAGAGAGAGAGAGAGAGGAGAGAGAGAGAGAGAGAGAAAGAGAGACATACAGACAGGCAGACAGACAGACAGATGGACAGACAGAGAGAGAGATAGACAGACGGACGAACAGACAGACAGACAGAGGGGTAGGTGGGAGTAAGATGAGGAAACATTGATAAAACTGTTTCCCTTTAGTACTTTTCAAAAAAAAAAAAAACAGAAACAAAAACAAAAACAAAAAAACATACGGTTTTATACAGGCAGTCAGACATGCAGAAAACATATGGTGACAATTACGTCCCTAGTATTGCACGCTTAACACCAATCTCAGCATCCCTGTTTATTCCATGCATCGTGCTCTATTAGCACTTAACAGAACACAGCCAGTGAGCGCTGGGAGGAGTCAGCAGAAACTCGTACCTCTGTTTCGTTGGACACAAATGGGAAGGAGAGAGAGAGAGAGAGAGAGAGAGAGAGAGAGAGAGAGAGAGAGAGAGAGAGAGAGAGAGAGAGTGGGGATGAAGGATGGTAGATAATTTTCATCATTCCTGTGATGGATAGAGTGAGAGAGGTTTGTTCATTTGGTTTGGAAATTTGTTTTTGTTACCGTTTTCAAGGTAAGAATACCTGTCATATTGATATGATGAACTGCAGTGACTGCGCACTGTGTTGTTATAAGTGTGACCACATATGCATACACACATACACATACATTCGCGGGCACTTGCGTGCATACTCACACACAAGTATGTTGTTCTTATTTTGTTTTGTTTTTTGTCCATCAGAGACGATCAAGGACATCAAAGTGAAGAGAGCTGGACGCGGTGAATCCAGCCGTTCCAGATCATTTAATGTGGGGCGGGGGGGGGGGGGGGGGGGGGGGGGGGGTAGGGAGGAGGGGGCGGGGAGAGGGAACTCGGCTACAAGTCGGGTGCAGATGGTCTGCGGACACTTAAGATACGGAGGCAGTCTGGATTTACGACCTTCACATTTCTTCTGGGCCACCGCTCGTCTGCACTACTCACAAGGGACAGCGCCTTTGCTAATGCCAACTGCCAGGTGCGGCTGGTAAGAAGCGTTACTATTTCCCAGTGTTTAGTCTTTCTGGTCAATATGAAAGCTCTTCAGTGAGGCCTTGACCGGGGCCCTGAAGCACTTTTTCTGGCTGCCTCGCCTTTTGTCAGTTCACTGCTGTGTAAAAGCCTCTTAGGTAGACGCCTATTACGCATTTTCAAGTAGCGGCCAGCCCATCTGACTTGTTCTTTCCTCAGTAGGGAGTGAGTGCTTCGCAGACCAGGACGAAAACATCTAGTTCAGGGATCTGGTTTTTTTTTCCATGCAATCATCGGCAGCTTTCTCAGGCTGCCCATGTGAAAGGTGGTTTAACTTTATTTGGTGTGTTGCTCATGGATTCTCCATATCTCAACAGCAAACAACAGGGTGGGCAGCACACCTGCTTTATACACCTTCGGCATTGTGGCCAGCTTCATGTCTCTCCTCTCCCAAACAGTTTCTAGACATTCTCAGAAGACTGAACTTGCCTCAGCCATGCATGCGTCAGCGTTGATATGAAACATTAATATGGGATGTGTGTGCATACTCACAAACATACACACAGATGTGCACTCAGAGAGAGAGAGAGAGAGAGAGAGAGAGAGAGAGAGAGAGAGAGAGAGAGAGAGAGAGAGAGAGAGAGAGTGGGGCGGAAGAGAGAGAGGACAAATTGACGTTAATGAAGAATAAACAGAATAAAAAGATACAAATAGGCCTTTTTGACCCATGTTCCTAAAAAAACATATAAGAGAGAAAGATTATAAACAATAGTCGAAAAATAAACAGACATAAACGTAGCCTAACAAATCATAACAAAAAGAGAGTGAGAGAGAGAGAGAGAGAGAGAGAGAAATTACACACACACACGCACACACCCACACACACACACACACACACACACCACACACACACACACACACACACACACACACATCACACACCACGCACACATACACAGACGAGAGAGAAAAAGAGAAAGGGAGTGAATCATACTCCAAGCAAATCACAACTATCCGCTAAAATGGAATTTTAAAAACAGTTAAGAACTTGGAACATGCAACGTGCCAAAACACACACACACACACACACACACACACACACACACACACACACACACACACACACACACACAACACACATGGCACTTGCCCGCCAACATCTGATCATCCGTATTAATTTTGCTTATTGGTCAGTGACAACCCAGAAAAAAGCACAGTATAGCCTGAATAATAGACAAGAAACGTATAAGCTTGAAATCGGTTAAAACCAAAAACTTTTAGGCACACATTTCACATACATTTCAGTACCACATCAGCGAGAGAGAGGAGAGAGAGAGAGAGAGAGAGAGAGAGAGAGAGAGAGAGAGAGAGAGAGAGAGAGAGAGAGAGATCACATGATAATGTCATCCCAAATGACAGCAGAACTGACTTGTCATAGTTCGGGAAGCTGAAGGTACAGCAAGAAGTAAAAGGCGACATCCCTTCAGTGAAGGTTTTCCCGATAATGCTCTCGTGGAATGTTTATGTTTATTTTCTTAATGCTCTGTTTTGAAGATCTGCATTAATTTTGAAAATGCGGGCTCACAGGGAACAAAATCCGTTTCCATTATCTTGTCCAGTTGATTACCAAATTTTTAGGTTAGATCTGCACATTAAACACACACACACACACACACACACACACACACACACACACACACCGCACGCACGCACGCACACACACACACTCGCACACACACACACACACACACACACACACACACGCACGCACGCACGCACGCACGCACACACACGCACACACACACACGCACACGCACACGCACACACACACACACACTCACACTCAAACACACACACACACACACACACTCACACACACACACACACACACACACACACACACACACACACACACACGTGGGCGTGCGCGCATCAGACGCGCACGCGCGCACGCACACATGGAAGGCACGCGCACTCACACGCGCAAACTCTCATATAGCACAACTGTCTAGCCCTAACATGGATTCGGCTTGTTGTTTTTTTTCTGTATAGAAAAGCCAGCGTAATCAGGAACGACAAATTCCTGACTGAAATACAGATTGTACTAAAAGCTTCCAATTGATACTAACACATGAAACTACCATGTGCTCTCAGTTGCTAGACAACCGTTCCACATGGAGCATACCATATTGTTTGACCCTTGGTGATTTGCAGCCTGCATGATTGATGTCTGTCAGATGACTGTGAAAGATAAGATGCTGACCAGAAGACACATGATCTAGTGCCTCCTTTGCGTTCATGGCTTCCTTGACTTTAGTGTGTGTAGTCTGGATTTCAAGAGGAACTTAAAATGCTTACGTTTGAACCAGGTACATAGTGCAAGAGAGAGAGAGAGAGAGAGAGAGAGAGAGAGAGAGAGAGAGAGAGAGAGAGAGAGAGAGAGAAGGAAACATCAATCAAAGCATTTTTCTTTCAGTTTTACAAATTGCTTTCATATGGAGAATATCGGAATTAAACAGTGCATAAATGGTGATGGTAATAGTGACATATAAACCATATGGCGCGCTGCCGTTCCAATATTGCAGATCTGACACTGTGTTTAGTGTCAGCGTCTCTTCATCCACATGTCAGGGCCCAATGCCCTTGTGATGAAAGACAGCCATTGAATATTGCGAGGGAGGAGTGAACATATTAATAATAATAATAATAATGATAACAATAGTAATAATAATAATAAAAAAAAAAAAATAATAATAATAATAATAATAATAATAACAATAATAATAATAGTAATAATAACAATAATGATAATAACAATAATATCAATAATGATGATAATAAAAATTATGGTGATGATGATGATGATGCTATTAATAATAATAATAGCAATGAAATTGATAATAATGATAATGATGATGATGATGATGATGATGATGATAATGATGATGGTAATAATATTACAATAATAACAATAAACAAACAAATAAAATAAATAAATAAATAAAGAGCCCTCTCTTGTGTCGCACAAAAGCCGAAAAGGGGGAATGGGGGAAAACGGAAATGTGTCAGGGAGGGGAAGCAGGATGTGGGGTGGAGAGGTGTTGGTGGAGCGTGTTGGCTGAATTGTTATCGTTCCTGCGATGGATGACGTGGACGAGGTTTCTTTGTTTATTCCTGTGTTGTTGTTGTTGTTGTTTTTTTTCAGGAGAGAAAATGTGGCGTATTTTCAGGGTGATCTGCTGTGATTTTTCTCTGTCTGTCTGACATGAATGTACCCACAGACATACACAGACACACAGACACACACAGACACACACAGACACACACACACAACACAAACACAACACACACACACACACACACACACACACACACACACACACACACACACACCACTACACACACCACTAAGACGTACACCGGCATCAAATATCCTAATCACACACCAAAGTGACTCACAGCATCATGAGTCTCCTGGTGGCACCTCATCACGGCTTAATACACTCTATGTGAACTCAGCAGCGTGAAGGTCTGGGACAGGACGAACTGATACGGAATGTACAGCCATGTGAATGCATGCTACTGCAGAAAGGGGCGACGAGGAATGGATGCCGAACGGAGAGGACGGGGGGAAGCCCTTCTTCCACTTCATTCCTATTCGTCCCCCCCCCCCCCCCCGCTACCCTCCCCCCCCCCCCCCCCCCCTCTTCCGTCTGCTCCCTTCCGAGAAAAATCTTCAGACGTGGATGGAAAATACGAAGACAATTTTCTCCACCGCTATATGGCGCCATTTCAAGGCAATTTCGTCTATCAAGCATTAGGATAACCAGGACTTCCGAATCTTAACACACGAGTCTGAAGAGGTTAGTGGAACCTACTTGTGTATGATGTTTGCATTCCTTTTTGTTGTAGAAACCTTAGAGAGGTATATGATCGGCTTCTCTTCATATATGATATATTTTACCTTAATACATCCTTCTTAATGCATATACAATTTTCAATTTTCACACACACACACACACACACACACACACACACATACACACACACAAAACACACACACACACACACACACACACACACACACACACACACGCACACACACACACACGCACATACAGAGAGAGAGAGAGAGAGAGAGAGAGAGAGAGAGAGAGAGGAGGTTCGTTACATGAGGAACGAATAAATAGCGCAAACTAGCCCTTTTTATATATTACCCTAAAAATGTGGAAAACAGGAAACCTACACACACATGAGATACCCAATCATATGAGAGAGAGAGAGAGAGAGAGAGAGAGAGAGAGAGAGAAGAGAGAGAAGAGAGAAGACAGACAGACAGACAGAGAGAAGAGAGAGAGAGAGAGAGAGAGAGAGAGAGAGAGAGAGAGAGAGAGAGAGAACTTCAAACGAATCCTGTCCGGCCAGATATTGAATTACGATTATCCCCTAAGATAGCATACATGTCACTTGCCAACTGATGTCTGATTATCCATGCTCCAGCGTTCACTCCGCAGTGATAATAGGGAAAATAAGGACCATCTGGCTGGATAAGTGATAGAAGTTTGTATGATATTTGAGTCGGTCAAAGCAAAACCAGATAGCTTAGCCAATAATTTTGCCGTTACTGCTGCTTCCAAACACATACACGTTCCTCACATTACTACCAGTAATAAAACAGCTTTGGCCCGTTCGTCTGTAGGTTAGAAGAGTAGCAAACTAAGTGTGAACATCAGATGCATGATGCTCTGAGTGTGTAAGGAAACTGTAGTCATGGGTAGAAAGCCTGAAACTGCCGCACGCTCTTTGTTGGCTGAGCAACAGTCCTCAGGATGTGTCCTTATTGGCTGACTACTCACGGTTTTCTGACCGAATACTTAGTGTCTTTTACTGCATTGTGAAAAGCACGATATTGACAAGTAGACGTTCATGATTATCCGTCTCCCTTTTGTTACTGGCACCCACCTATGTGCTAGTGGATGTATGGAATTGAAGAAGCGGTGGATTCATCACCATTGAATCCAGGTACAACCTGAGAGAGAGAG
>CM065722.1:44816312-44826312 GCA_033310375.1 Conus canariensis | reverse complement strand
GCTGCTGCTGCTGCTGCTGCTGCTGTCGAAGACAACTGTAATGGCGATGCCAGACCTGTAAATTTACCGAGTACAACGCCCCAGGTTATGTTCACTCAAAACAGACACAGCCCGATGAGATGGAGAAAGGTTTTATTGATATTGTTGTTGTAGTGGTAATGGCGAGAAGGTTGATGTTGTTGTGATGATATCCGTCGAATAATGTGGTTGTTTCTGTGATGCTGTTGGTGATGTTGAGCGTGAGAATACTGACTGTGCACATATCCTGATGATAACGATGATCGCATCTGTCCCCCCCCCCTCTCCTCCCCCCCCCAACCCCCGCCCTTTTATTTTCCACTGCAAAGGTCGTTGCTGTTAAAGTCCTTGTTGCTGTTTTTGGTGGCGGTGGTGGTGGTGATGCTATAGTTTAAAAATGTGATAATAATAATAATGATTACAACAGAAATAACAATAAAAACAACAACCTCAACTACAACAACGGCGATGACAACAACAACAACAACAACAACAACACAACAACAACAACAGCAACAACAACAACAATAAAAATCATCATCATCATCACCACCACCACCATCATCATCATCATTATGATGGCATAATCATCATCATCATCATCATCATCATCATCATCATCATCATCATTATGATGGCATCATCATCATCATCATCATCATCATCATCATGGCATCATCATGATGGTGATAAAATTCAATAGTTCCAGTTGCGGCAGCAGCAGTAGTAGTAGCAGCAGCAGTAGGAGCAGTAGCAGTAAAAGTAGTAGTAGTAGTAGTAGTAGTATTTGTTGTTGTTGTCGTATTGGTCGTGGTGGTGGTAGTGGTAGTAATAGTAGTGGTGGTAGTAGTAGTAGTAGTAGTAGTAGTAGTAGTAGTAGTAGTAGTAGTAGCAGCAGCAGTAGTAGTAGTAGTAGTAGTAGAAGGGTTATTGTTATTATCACAGTAGCCGTAGTGTAAGGCTACTTGCGTTAGCTGCCGAATACGCCATGCCATCACCATTCACTGAAATCAAACATACATCCAATCCACTCTTTTCCCCTCCCACCCACCCCACCCACCCCCACCCCACCCCCACCCCCATCCCTCTCACCACAGATCCCCCCTCTCTTTAACATCCACCTGCACAACATAGCTCAGGGGAATGCTTGTCGCAACAGGTAATGGGGCGGAGATGAACTGCTGCTCACGCTGAATGACAATGCATTCCAGACATGTGGAGCTGATCAAAAATAAAATTGCGTTTTCCTCACAGTTAGTTCGCGTCTTGGAGGTCTCAAGAACTTTTTTTTTCTGGTATGGGAGACTGAAGCAAACAGGAAGAATGTTAAGCTGTAAGCGACGTGAAAAAACAACAACAACAACAACAACAAAACATCGTGGACGTGCCCTGTCGGAAAAGGAGTACTTAAGAACTACAATCTTGTACTGGCATATTAATGTCACCGGGTGCCAGAAAAATTCCCTTTCAGAGCAGAAGTTTGTGTTCTCGTTTTTTTTTTTTTTAAATAATTTTCTATTGATGATGTTGTTTTAAAAAAAGATGATAGTACGAGCTCTCTGGTGCTGCTTTGAACTCTCCATTTTGAAACTGTTGTAATGCGAAGCCTATACATGTACAGTGTGGCCGATATACCGATTGTTCATAATTCACGTAATTCGGTGATGTTAAGAATGTTGTTGTTGGGAGTATGAAAGCTAAAGCGAAGTCCGGTTAAGCTTAAGACTCATATTGATGCTTGATGTACATACACGTCCTGCATTCGCAAACAGGCACAAGGTTAGTGTGTGTGTGTGTGTGTGTGTGTGTGTGTGTGTGTGTGTGTGTGTGTGTGTGTGTGTGTGTGTGTGTGTGTGTGTGTGAGAGAGAGAGAGAGGGAGAGAGAGAGAGAACAACGTGCATTTCATTTCTAGACAGTTTCGCCAAGAGCAGTATTATGGAACACTGGTCTTCTGTCTGTCATTGTTAGCAGGTCAGGTAACATTGTGCAGATCTCCTTGGCGTCTGTGCTGTTCTGTTAACGGATATGTTTCGTCTGTTTTTAAGTGTTCCGTCTCCTCTCGTTTTGCCATTTAGCTGCTGAGAGTAGCGACCCTAATTGTTTGATTCAGCTGTCTGCTGATTGGTGGCCCTCGAGGTTAGCCATGCAGTAGTCTCGTACCACGACGTCTGATTGGGAGCACTTCTCAATGCCAGATGCAAGGAAAGAGGGGAAACAAGGACAAAAGAAAGGAAAAATAACTAAACAAAACACACAAAGAATAGTAGAACACAGTGACACAAGTCGTAGATATTACACACATGCTCCGTAGCTCACACACAGGATACCACAATATTTTTTAATGTATCTCATGCAGTACGTTAGAAACGTTTGACTGCGAGCCCTTCACGTTGTCACTTTGCTACACCCTGGCTCTATATCTGCTCTTCTATGTAAAAGTTTTACCAAAACTACACACACACACGCACACACACACACACACACACACACACACACACACACACACACACACACACACACACACACACACACACACACACACACACCACGACTGACTGACTGACTGAAACCAATTTATTGTCAGATTAACTCAAGGTTGTACTGATTACACACACTCACCATCACACCCACTCACTCACACTCACCACACACACACACACACACACACACACACACCACACACACACACACACACACACACACATATATATATATATATATATATTGTGTTGTGTGTGTGTGTGTGTGTGTGTGTGTGTGTGTGTGTGTGTGTGTGTGTGTGTGTGTGTGTGTGTGTGTGTACAAATAGATGGATACATAGATACATACATAGGTGAATCAATTGTGTAAGTAAACAGAAGAGCTGACCATTCTGATTCTTGACAGCTTTTGATCTCCTTTGTGTCGTTAAATGGATCCTCAAGCATAGGCTCAAAGATTTCCCCCTACATATTGTACTGTTTACATAATGATTTTAATTTTTTTTCAGCAACATTTTTCCCTTACGCTCTTTCTTTTAGTTCTGCTTTCCTTCCCTTCACTGTCTGCTTTGGGGTACCGACTGATTCTGTTTTTGAACCCTTGATGGTGAGAGACCACATGAATTATAGACTGTGGTATGCCTCTATTTGATGGCAAGGGAGTAGAGGCACAATCAGTCCAGCCACCCTGACGAGTCTGATCCAGCGGACGAAAGGCCTTCGGAGCAGGCGACATGAATGATTCTGTCTCCAGGATGGATGACAATGGTCCCCATATCATGGTAGTAAAGGATCTGTATCATACTTTTGGTTGCTTTCCTGATTTTACATTCTCATTTTGTATCCTTCCCCCGTGTCCACCCTCCTATCTCTTTTATTTATTGTTTTAAATCTTTGCCAAGCCATTGATGTAATGGCGAAGGAATTGTTAGCCTGTACTTGTTTTCCCCACTACAAAATTGTATATTTATATATATATATATATATATATATTCAATTATAAACAAACTTTATATAATGTTTAAGTTGTGATGGTGTTGTGTTGTTGTGTGTGTGTGTGTGTGTGTGTGTGTGTGTGTGTGTGTGTGTGTGTGTGCGCGTGTGCATTAATGGCTGCTTTAACGCAGTGCAAGTTCGTTACTGGCTTTTGACGCTCAAAGGCTTCAACCGTACCCATAGAATTGTGCCATGGCATCAGATCGGCCTGCGACCTCAGAGTGTTGTGGGATGACGTATGGGAGGGAGAAAGGCAGAAGGAGAATGGGTGGTGGGGAGGGGAGGGGCGAAGGATGAGGAAAGGAGAGGGGGAGAAGGGGGTACATGCGGAATAGGTAATGATTGGTGTGGGTCGGTTCTCATTTGCAGGATAGCAGAGGATGACAGATCCTCGTCACATCCTTCATTTGACCAGGTCAGACTGTCCACTTACCTGGGGTGAAGAGAGAGAGAGAGAGAGAGAGAGAGAGAGAGAGAGACAGACAGACAGACAGACAGACAGACAGACAGAAGAAACACAGGAAGATTGAGAAGCTGAGGGAGAGACAGACAGAGACAGAAACAGATAGGGAGAGAGATAGAGAGAGAGAGGCAGACAGACTAATATACAGAGAGACAGACAGACAGAGAAACAGACAGGTATGACAGACAGACTAGACAGACAGACAGAAGAGACAGGGTGGGGGGGGGGGAAAAGAGACAGACTGACAGACAGACAGAGACAGAAACAGAAAGGGAGAGAGAAAGAGAGGCTGACAGACTGACATACCGCGAGAAAGACAGACAGATGGATAGACAAACAGACAGACAGACAAAGAGATAGAGACAGAGAGGAGGAGGGTGGGGGCGAAAGAGACAGAGACTGACTGACAGACAGACCGACACCGAGTTAGAGAGAGACCGAGATCCAGACAGACGAGAGGACTGGGAGTATCACAGACACATCAAGAATGAGAGAACCCACCACAGAGTGGAGAAGCAGAACAGGAGGGAGGACGGATGAAGGCGGAATCAGTAATGATTGGTGTGGGCCGGCCCTCATTTCCCGAGAGCATAGCGGATCGTCTGCTCTTCCTTCATTTGACAAGGTCAGACTGTTCGATTACTCGGAGCTGGAGAGAGAGAGAGAGAGAGAGAGAGAGAGAGAGAGAGAGAGAGAGAGAGAGAAGAGAGAGAGAGAGAGCGAGAGAGAGAGAGAGAGAGAGGGAGAGAGAGAGTGAGGGGGAGGTGGGGAAGGGGACGGGGTGCAGGAAGAAGGGGGAGACAGACAGACTGACGGAAAGAGCGAATGTGGCAGACACAGACAAGAGAGAGAGAGAGAGAGAGAGAGAGAGAGAGAGAGAAAGAGAGGGGGGAGGTGAAAGAGAGAGAGGAGGGAGGGAGGGTGTGGGGCAAAGTGAAGGGGGTAGAAAAACGGAAAAACAAAATCAGAGAAGGAGAGAGAGAGAGAGGGAGGGACAAAGACACAGAGAGACAGACAGACAGACAGATACAAACAGGGATTGAGGCAAGATAGAGAGAGCCAGAGATAGGGAGCATTTGAGACAGACACACGGACGGACAAACAGAGCCAGAGATAGAGAGAAATAGATACAGGATTAGAGAGAGAGAGAGAGAGAGAGAGAGAGAGAGAGAGAGAGAGAGAGAGAGAGAGAGAGAGAGTACAAAAAAAAACCCACAGTCAGACTGACAAGGAGACTGAGTGTCTCGCAGAAATAGTACAAATGAGAGAGCCTAGTAGACAGACACTGAAGATCAGGAAGAAGTAGGGGTGATGCAGGCGGAATTAGTAATGACTGGTGTGGGTCGGTTCCCATTTGTTGCACAGGATGGCAGACTGTCTTCTTTTCCGTCGTTTGACAAGGTCAGACTCTCCGATTACTTGGGGCTGGACAGAAAGAGGAGAGAGAGAGAGAGAGAGAGAGAGAGAGAGAGAGAGAGAGAGAGAGAGAGAGAGAGCAGAGAGAAGAGAGACAGAGAGACAGAGAGAGAGAGAGAGAGAGAGAGAGAGAGAGAGAGAGAGAGAGAGAGAGAGGGAGAGAGAGATAGAGAGAGAGAGAGAAACACACAGACAGGCAGCGACAGACAGGCAGAGACAGATATAGATTTTCGGGGAACACATATAAACAGGCACGGATACTGAGAAACGTGCGAAAAGAGAAGGAATGAGAGAACATAACAGGCCGAAAATCTTACGTATGTGTCACTTCATCTGTTCTTGTTGGCAACAGCCTCTTTGGTTTTGTCAAGCATGTCGTCAATGTGTGTTTTTATACCCCCCCCCTCCCCTATAATTCTTCATTGTTCTGAATCCCTGATTCTGAAAATGTTGACGGTGACCTAAGTTGCATTGTTTTGCACGTGTTTAACCTCTGTCGTTTGTATTGTCTGGAGAAGACCGTCAAATCTGTCGAAAATGTACTTGTTTGTTTTTCAATGTGTGTTCACCGAGCACCTTGTTTTTGTGTGTTCATCTGTATTTCGACTGATAATAGTCAAGATTACTTTCCAGAAAACTGATAGCTAAAACAAGGGTAATGTCCGTAGATAATCCTGACATCATCGTACGTGGTGAGTTAAAATGGGAGAACTTCAACAGAATACCGCCTTTTTCCAAAGGTCAGTAAGATCAGCATTCATTCCTTTAAGGACACTAAAAACATACATGTAGTCAGACAATGTAGAAAGAAAAACATACTACCTGAAGATGCCAGTGGGATGCAGAGAAGTACTGGCCTAATCGGCTGACCCACCAAGCCGGGAGCAATTCTGCACCATCCTTGCATGCCTGCGCTCTGTTAACTTAGGGTGCGGGCACGCACAAGGCATTCCTTTAAGAAGTCAAAAGACATAACCGCTCCTTGGCAGATGCCGCTGTTGTGATAGCCACTGGTCACGACACAACAGAACTTCCATGGAAGCATCCCCACGGGTGTACCCTGCAAATCCCACAGGCAAAACATTTCACCATGAAAGCAAACTGCTGTCCATATCTGACAACCCAGCTTGTTGCTGTTTCGCTGACAGGTTAAACCAGCACAACTCCAGACACAGCCAAGCTTTCACTTCACGGACTTATATGCCCCCTTGAAGAGGATCGGGCTGCAGTTCTTCCCGCTGTCAACAGGACTTTCTCTGTGGTCAGTGTGGCTTCCCTCACCATCACTGGGCGTTTCCAATAAACGGCCAACAGGCAGAGAAGTTGGCCAAAAGACACTCAACCAACCAAACGACAAATCGGGATATGTACTCAAAGAGAGATGTACTCAATTAAAATGATGTTGAATTAATGCGCTTCGAAAGGATTTTTTTTTCTAAATGGTGTTTGCAATTGCAATATTCAGTGCCGCTACATATCCTGTATTGCTTCTCTCTCTTCTCTCTCTCTCTCTCTCTCTCTCTCTCTCTCTCTCTCTCTTCTCTCTCTCTCTCTTAATATCTGAAGGTTTTGTTACTCAGTTTCCAGGTTGTTGTAAATCAAATATATCACGAAAGAACGGAAGCAATTAGCCTAAAGAATGTAGTTCATTTCAAAGAATAAAATTAAGTGTAAAACTGCAATACAGAATGCGCAAAAATACAGTGAAAGATTTGTTTGGAAACATTGTTAATGCTCAGCGAACCGATCCCAAAGAGGCAATGGTTTATGCCATGCAACTAACTGATGTCAGCATTGATGAAGCTGTCCGTCCGGTTAACGTTTCATCATTTGAATTGTGTATTAGGAGAGAGAGAGAGAGAGAGAGAGAGAGAGAGAGAGAGAGAGAGAGAGAGAGAGAGAGAGAGAGAAACAGACAGACAGACAGACAGATAAACACAACACACACACACACACACACACACACACACACACACACACACACACACACACACACACACACGCACGCACGCACGCACACACACACACGCAACACGACCGGGCTCCGACACTGACATTGAAAGCACACAGGACAAGGTAGACTCTCTGACTCTTGAGTTCTCTTTGTTTACGATATTGGTAATTAGCGGCGAATTTGTAGCCACGCTCAACAGACGATGTAGCGGACAGGGGTTATGTAGAGCACCCTGGTGCCAAGACGGAGAGAACTAATGGTGGTTGCATATGTGTGTACTTGGAGGCGTCGGAGGGAGGTGGGGGGAAAGGAAAAGAAGGGAGGGGGCTAAAGGAAATGGAGGGGGAATAGGAATGGCGAGTTGGTGGGGTAGGGAGAGACGACGGGAGGGCTAGGGGAGGGGAGGGGGGGGGGTAGGGGGAGGGTCGCGAGGAAGGAGAAACACGGGTGTTCGTTTTGATGTGAGTTATTGGTGCGTGTGACTTCTACAGCTCGCCTGGCGTTATGTATGTGTGTGTTTGTGCCAGCCTGTTCCCCTGCCTTTCATGTTGTCATCTTTTAGCGACTTTCTGTCTTGACATACACTCTCTCTCGCTCCTCTCTCTCTCTCTCTCTCTCTCTCTCTCTCTCTCTCTCTCTCTCTCTCTCTCTCTCTCTTGCTTGCTTGCTTGCTTGCATGTAGTCTTCGTGATCGATGATGACGTGACTGAAGTATTACGTTATCATATTAACTTTGCTCTGTCTCGCGCCCTGCTTGCTTGCTTGCTTGCACTTTTCTTAACTGATGTTGACATCATTAAAGCATTGTCTTGTTCACACACACACACACACACACACACACACACACACACACACACACACACACACACACACACACACACACACACACGCTGAGAGATAGATAGAGAGAGAGAGAGAGATAGAGAGAGAGAGAGAGACAGAGAGAGAGACAGAGACAGAGACAGACAGAGGCAAAGAGAGAGACAGAGAGAAGGAGACAGAGAGAGAGAGAGAGAGAGAGAGAGAGAGAGAGAGAGAGAGAGAGAGAGAGGAAGACAAAATTCTTTATTAACGAGGATAATAGATAAGCACTGATGTGCTTTTTTACATCCAGTCCTCGCCCTGAGTAGGGTCAACAATGTAAATAATTACATCCAGTCCTCGCCCTGAGTAGGGTCAACAATGTAAAATAATTACATCCAGTCCTCGCCCTGAGTAGGGTCAACAATGTAAAATAATTACATCCAGTCCTCGCCCTGAGTAGGGTCAACAATGTAAAATAAAACGAGGCAATAGAAGAAGCATGTAAAAATGGCTAGAACAAAAATTAGACACGGAATTATTTTTTAAAAATGTAAATGAGAGAGAAGGGGGGGGGACGAGAGAGACGCAGGAGCGAAAGGAGTGCAGGGAAGGGCGAGAGAGAGAGAGAGAGAGAGAGAGAGAGAGAGAGAGAGAGGGGGGGGAGGGGAGACGGAGAGGGAGAAAGAGGCGAGATTGGGGTGCGGGAAAGAGCATGTTTAGAATAGTCTGACAATCAAAAGATACCAAGGAGTTGCAAGACAATCGATTTTGAAGCACCAGGAAGGAAAACACACACACACACACACACACACACACACACACACACACACACACACACACACACACACACACACACACACATACACGCGCGCATACTCACATAAGACACACTTATTGAACAGAGTAGCATGTGCATTTCAAGTACAAATCACTTCCATAATAATCAGGTTCATACATAAGGTAGAGAGGGTGGTAGTGGTTGGTGGTGGATTTATGGCGGAGTATGCGAGTATTTGCACATAAGATGGATGAAATAATGGTGTTTGAAGGTTGATGTGCATTGGTGTTGCTTGGCTGACTCAGGGAGCGAGTTCCATTGACAGGAACCTGAATATGTTAAACTGGATTTGAATAAGTCAATTCTAGGAACAGGGACATGTAGTTTGAGAGAGAGAGAGAGAGAGAGAGAGAGAGAGAGAGAGAGAGAGAGAGAGAGAGAGAGAGAGAGAGAGAGAGAGAGAAGGGGGATCGCAGAATGGTTGAGAAAAAATAGAGATAATTTAATTAAATATAGGATATGTAAATCACCAATGAATTGATGCATTCATTCGTTCATACGACGATGATGGAGACCGTCGCGAGAAATGCAATAGAGAAATACAAGTATTGTATAAGACAGAAAGAACAAACAAATTAACGATTCTCTAATGACGGAATTAGCCTATACAGTTACAATTCCTTTAAGAATAGTCAGTCTGCTGTTGATATTAGTACGTATAACTACTTTGACACTTTGAGGACACCCTTGGCGAAAGGCACAAATAATAACAATTTCATGTCACCGATTTAACAGAATGAAGAACAGAAAATTAATCACCTGAATCACCTAATCTCTAAAGGTGTTTTCTTTGCATCTAAGCATATTTTCAATTGTAAAACTGCAGGATCAAACGACATTGTTAGAGAGTTCTTAGAACATTTTCGCAAAATCGATTGATTTTGTTTTCAATTTCTCGGTACTACTAATCAGTTTTTGTTTGTTAAATGAATCTATCCCCCAAACAGGTTAAATTCCATTATTCTGCCGTTCTGTATGGAAGAGAGTGTAAATAATTATGACAGTCACCGAGACAGTTCCTTTTGAGATG
>CM065722.1:44798812-44801312 GCA_033310375.1 Conus canariensis | reverse complement strand
AGCCTCAATCTAAAAATCAAACTTTTTAAAATCCTCTCTTGGTAGAGATTCTTGATACCTGTTTTATTGTCTGATAGCTTGTTAAATAATATCCCCTTTTTGTTTTTGGAGCCTTTTCCCTTATTTAAAATAGTATTCCAGGCTGCGTCTTTTAAAAGACTATAACTCTCATGTAAGGATAAAGGAATGTATATCTTTGTTAAATCAGTTTCAGTGATAGCAGCCTTTTTGGCTAATGTGTCTACCCTTTCATTAGCAGATAATCCACAGTGAGATGGAACCCAACAAAAATCGACATAAGAACCACGTAAATGCAAAAAATGAATTAGGTGGTACACTTCTGATATAAGTTCTGCTCTCACACTTGTATTCGAAAATTTTAGAGCTTGTAGGACTGATTTTGACTGTGTGTGTGTGTGTGTGTGTGTGTGTGTGTGTGTGTGGTGTGTGTGTGTGTGTGTGTGTATGTGTGTGTGTGTGTGTGTGTGTGTGTGTGATGTGTATGTGTGTGTGTGTGTGTGTGTTGTGTGTGTGTGTGTGTGTGTGTGTGTGTGTGTGTGTGTGTGTGTGTGTGTGTGTGTGCTGGAACATGAAATGAAGCCGTGGTCTTGGACACAAGTACAGGTCTAGAACATCGTCAATGATGATGATAACACCGTCACTGACATTTCTTTGTCATTCTATATCTCACTTTCTGTGGCCCTTCCTGTTCCACTGCTCTGTTTCAATGTAGTTTTTTTTTTTTTTTTTTTTTTTTTTTTTTAGTTTTGCTTCAATGGGTTCGTGCCGAAGGTTTTTGTTTTCATTCTGTAATTCAGGGGAGTCATTCTATGGACCTGGAGGTGTCCTCACACGCCACCCTAACTAAGCAATTACTATGGTCAGTGATGGCCTTAGAGGGCAGGCGCCGGCAATATCCTGTATGGGCCAGGTTAGAATAAGCACCACTCAACATCTGAGAGGTGCCGTACCAACAGTTCAGGATCTGCTCAACTGAGTTGCCTCATGATGACCAGTCCTTCTAATCTGTGTTTGATGATCCTATGATAGAAGGCGCATGTGCGTGCCTGCACATGGAATGAGTAGCAGCCCAACAGTAGCTCCAATATGAGAACATGCATGGACGGTAAAACTGGGCGGAAAGAAACAAATAAACTAGCAAACCTCCGCATTGAATATCATTCCTTACATTTCGGTAATCTTGTACTAGTCAATTAAAAAGAAAAAACAGACAAAAATTAGCAACGTCGACAAAGCAAGAATTGGATGATTTCGAGCTATCTTGCAGGCAAAGTCACCGAAAGGGTTACAACCGAAAACAACAGCCTGCTCATCAGTACTACATTTGTGTTTTACAACAACAAAATGCAGCATAGACACTGAACACATCACTTGAAAACGCACGTTCAACATTCAGAATTGCCCCATGAACACATCACATTCCCTGGATGAAGTGTTCCTAACTCTCTCAGGCTAAGAAGCTCGTGTAGAAGTGCTTCCTAGCAATGTTGACGAAGTGAAAACACGTGGCAGTGGAGACGCTTTCCCAGAAGCCTCTCCTCCCGCCTTCACGTACTCTCTTTCTCCCACACACATACAAAAAAGACTAGCGGCTGACAAACACGAAACCAATGATGACAGCACAAATAAATCAACGACACTCATCCCCCTAAAACACCAACATCAGACCCAAACCTTCAATGGCTGTTTGTTGTTGTTGTTGTTGTTGATGTTTGTTTGTTTTTTTCCCTATGAATGTAAATGTGGGCGGGCGCCATACTGACCACCTTGCAGTGCACGATGGGATCGCCGGTAATGGAAGCGAGGCCCGTGACAGTGCTGGCGAATTATTTGCCCATGCATGGCCAGCTGGAACCGTTTACCTAGTACCTCGTCTTCCTGTCACATAGTAATGGGAGAGGGATAAACAGGAGAAATTGTGTGTGTGTGTTGTGTGTGTGTGTGTGTGTGTGTGTGTGTGTGTGTGTGTGTGTGTGTGTGTGTGTGTGTGTGTTAGTGTGTGTGTGATGTGATATCGAAGTAGTTGTGGTCTGTAATATGCCAAAGAGCACAAAGGGGGGAGGGAAAGGAGAAAAAGGCGGAAAAGAAGTGGTGGGTTGTTGTGAGTTAAGGTCGGTATGCCCTCAAGAGCATTTACCCACACAGGTGTGGAGTATGACAGGCAGACAAACAGTCGTCTGCGACCACAACATAGGAAATTACCAGAATAGCAAGAGAGAGGGGGAGATATGTACAGATGCATGTGGCAGATGACAGACAGAGGCGAAACGTTTAGGAGAGAGAGAGAGAGAGAGAGAGAGAGAGAGAGAGAGAGAGAGAGAGAGAGAGAGAGAGAGAGAGAGAGAGAGAGAGAGAGAGAGAGTTGACATCGTCTTCCTCTCGGCTTCTAGCAGTGTAGTTCCTTCCTCTTAAATTACTGAAACTTACAGTAAAATCAGTCCCTTAATGTGTACGCACTAAGTGTGTGTAGCTTGACTAA